>OU015492.1:10558829-11098829 GCA_907164885.2 Dolomedes plantarius
GGAAAATGCTATCGTCGTTTAGCAATGTTTTGAAATAAAGTGGCTTCCTTATCTGTAAACTGACAATAAAAACGCGACAGTTTAAATGGACAGAGAAGCTTAACTGCTTGGTTGTTACTTTATTTTTACACTATATTTTTGAAGCTTTAGTTTATTTTTCCTTAACATCACGGGATGTTCTGTTCCCTTTGTATTGCTGCAAAAATTCCGTCAAACGGACGGTATTACAGGAAGTAGTGTATCACGTTTAGTAGCATCAGTTTCCGCGACGGATAATTAAGTGGAGTGATTTTAAAAATAACTAACGATGATCCTAAATTCAGTATGATAGAATTTTTACATAGTAAACTGAAAGAAGTTATCTTTTTACTCGAGTATTTCGTAACCTGTCATACCTGTGAACACGAACCAACGTGTCTTTATTCTATTTTGCGAGTTATATTTCCGACTTCCAGCTCATTCAGTGAACAAGCATGACGTAATTTCCAATCAGACTATGAAGTCAAGAGAGCAAGCAGATGGTCCGAATTCTTACTAAAAGTTTTCGAAAACACCTGCTATGTTTTAGTCATCATTAAATTTAGCGTCCTAATGATACCCATTCAAGTTATTTGGATGCATGCTATTAAGATATTATGGTTTTGTCGTTGTACTAGCTGCGATCTTTTGACATAAAAATTTGAACATACAGCTCTACATTATCATAACACATTATGAAGTGATGCCATTATGGATGCAAAAGATGTAGTTTAAAATAGTGGAGCAGAAACTGCATGCTGTCCGTGAGCCGATGTGGGTGCGTTAGATAATAGGGGGCCGCAGGTAATAATATCTTTCTTCAACCAGAATTTATTAAAATTCGGGCCCATTTACTTTACAAAAAATAACGCGAGGCAAAATAATTGATAGTTTCTTAGCATTTCCAACGTTCTCGGTTCTAAGAGGGTTAAATGAAAATTATTATTGGTCAATATTATGTCCCCGATTGCTTGTAATCAGTAAAATTTGTTTAGCCCTAATTTTTAGAAGAGGCCCTGGGCTTCCTTGTAGTTAGCATGTTGGGATACAGAACTGAGAGTGCTCGGTTCAAGTCTCCACTGAATGCTCTCGTGTTTACGCAGGTACAGGCATGTTAAATCTGCAAGCTGGAAAGTCTCTCCGTAGGGTTTGTAGAGGTAGTGGGAAGGTACGAGACCCCAGATGTTGACTCTCTGAGAGTATTAGGTCTACATTTAGGTGGCCAGAGAATGATGTTGGTTCACCTATATGATATTCTCATTACAAACAAACAATAATTTCGTGGTATTGAATGGACGATTGTCGAATAGGCAAAAGTGCCAGCCGCATTTGAAAATAATAATAATAGCAATGATGTTTGGAAAATCACTCGGCGTATTGACTCCCATTTTGTAAAATTTATCTTTGGGGAAATATTTCCATCACCATGCTTATTAAAAATGTAAAAGAAAACAAACTATTTGAATATATATTATGCCTCGAGAATCAGCGTATAAATCACTGAACCCGATATTGCTAACATATAGAACAACATTTTCCATTCCACGACTGTCGAAAGAGACAAGTGTTAAAACTTACATTTACCAATACAGTTATTATCTAAAAGAAAACTTTAGCAATATTACAATATTACAATTATGAAAGTATGCAATAGTTTAAAAAAATACTGTTTTTAAGGGTATAAATTTGCCGATAATTATTGATGCTCATTGATTAATGGTCAAGAACAAAGAAAGTGCCCGTGATATTTTTTTTCATAGAGGTTACTTTTAAGGTTTTAGAATTCCTGGTTTAAGATATATAATACACTTAATTTTTACCAAAATATGATTCATTAAAAACTTAAATTATGGTGTCCAATCTCGTTTGATTAATCTGTATTTTTAATTGCAACAAAATATCTTCTGTTGCACAAGAATCATGGTAACATCATTTCCTTCTGCCAATAAAGTGAAATAACTCTATTTGGAAGTATTAAGACAAATATTACGAGTATCACGGTTGCAAGAAAAAATTTTAATGCACGAAGTTAAGTTAAAAAATCTGAAAAAAATTGCTATTTGTTCCATTTTGTAATGACACACGTTCTAATTCAAATAATCTCATTGAAAAGCACAATCATTAGAATCATTAGGCACAATCATAATCTGACAATCATTAGGATCCGAGTACCTCGGACAAAATTATATCATAAGTCACAAAAAATATACAATTAAAGATATCATGTATAAATTACAGCTTGAAGTCTTATATATTGAGTATTTAGCGTCTGGAGTCAAGCAGATACATAATTAAATTTTAAAAAACCCGCAGTCTTTTTATTTATACCTGCCAGTGGTGCGAAAATTGTTTTCGTCCGCGACTCAGTTTCTTAAAATTGAAAATCACTTGACCCCCAAAGGAAATTCGTAGGTTGTAGTGAAATTTTTGTTTAAATATTGTGAAAATTTTACCGAAAAAAATAGGGAAAAAAAGCAAATTTTGACAAACTATTTTAAAATCGGACTGCAGAATTTAGCTGTATATTTATTTTGCATAATAATATTTTTTTAAATGTCTGGCTTTTCTGTTGCATTTGTCTCTGGCAAAGCTCACGTGACTAAAACTTCCTCTTTAAATATTAATATATATTTGTATTTCATTCAGCTAAATAAGAACAAAAATTTAAATTTAAAAGGGCATAATTTAAAAATTATTACCATATTTATAACTTTTTTTAGTTAAATAATTCAATATGATATAGTTACTTCAAACAATCTGCAACCCCTCTAATTATTTTCGTAACCCCCCCCCCCTCCCCTCCATGGGCCGCGACCCACACTTTGCACACCACTGCCTCAAGCAAAGCGTGAAAATACAAATCCCGTAATAAATATATTTCATACGGGCTTGTGGCGGCCCAGTGGTACAGCGCGCTGGTTTTCGGTGCTGAGGGTGCTCAGATCGAGTCCCAGCGTTGCGCCACGAAAAATGCCTCCGTTCGTGTCGTCCCTTCATAGGGGGTAATGCTGTCCGCCTATATGGTGCCCCCACAATAAAATGGACAGTAAAAACTGCGGCGTAGTAAGGGCCAATGTTTGAATACAAGTGCCTCCGCATTGGGAAAAAAAAAAGAAAATTCATAAAGCTGGTTTGCGTCTATAAATTCGGACACTTTATAACCCAGACATTTATGTAAGCAGATTCTGAAGAAGGGACTTTTCTTTTTAAGGAAAGTCTTAGAATTACTAGATTAAGAAAAGAGTAGCGACAGAATTACGAAAAAATTGACTCCCTAGATAAAGTAATCACATTTTCAAAATCTATTGTTACTCCTTTATCTGACGCACGTTTACCTGAAAACAAATTGCATCTCACTTCTTTCCTTCGGTGCGCCTGCTACCGTTTCCCGAAATTTTATCGCACCCGTTTTCTTACGTATGTTATTGATTTTACGTCATAAGTGCGTAGTTATTATGCCATTGCTATGTTTCCTTGAATATGGGTTACTCGGCATTGAGACATCGGTAAAAACGACTTTGTAAGTAAAATAACGAATTTTACGATGAAACAGCGGAGTATCCGAATAAAAAGGGATTAGTTATCTGATTGACAGAATTAGTCAGCGTAATGCCTCATTTCACTTCTTTCCATACTACAGTTTATTAGATTTTTGCTTAGGAGGTAAAAGGGCAAATCAAGAGTGAAAGGCTGGGAAAGGGGGAAATAAAATGTTTTTGCAAACAAACGTCCGCCAGGTTCGGGAATCAACCCGGTTTTAATGTGCTCTAACACCGAAGAAAATGTCCTACAAACTGAACATTCCCGACCATGAAAAGTACAACTCTCATTGTATTTTAATTCCATTACTATTTTTTTCCTTCTTTTCCCCCCTTTTTTTTTGGAGCTGGGCGGGTTGCACAGAATGTTTGCCATACCTATTATTTTTTTTGTCATTGTTTTTATTATTATTTTTCATATTATTATTGACGATGCTGATTTCATTCCCAAAATAATCCTTTGCCAAACAGTATCTTAAGTTTCAGCATCGTTTCATTCTATCCTACGTTCAGACGCCTGTGTATCGTCCACGCTCCAAGACCAGAGATCAGCCAGAGACCTCCTAACCTTAACTCCAAATTCACTCCAAACTCTATTACTTCTTCGATGTGAGGAACCCCCATTCTTTTTTAATTCCATTCTACACATAGTTTCCCCTATAGTTCTTTTAGAACAATAGCACAGGATGTTGGCCTGTAAATATTCTATTATTATAATTAATTCCTCTCTGACGATACTGATTATTTTCTGTGTAAATTTTCATAAAATTCTTGACGGGCTAGAATCGATCTTTTCGCATGTCGGGATTCCCTCTAACGACTTGTTGCCAGGATCGGGACTCTAACTCAGATCTGTGTTTCACGCCAAGTATGGGCCCGTTAAATCTGTAGGCCGGAAAATCACCGTATGGTTTGACGGGGCGAGAGAAGGGTGCGGGTCCACTAGATGTCGCCCCTAGGGATGCTCGGTCAAAATTATGGTGGCACCGAGGAAAAACTCGGCTGCTGATCCTAGTGATGCCCAATAGCCGTTATCTAAGCGGGATCCACATCTCTTCGCCGTTGCAGCCTTCAATGGACTTGATGAGGATTTATCTGGCCAAGGGACTTTAGCAACAACAACAGTAACAACAAAAAGTTGCGGTAGGCATTTCCGGATATGCATGTTTTGCCACTTCCGTAATTCTGGCGGTGTTTTTATCCTGCCCTTCAGGAGGGCTGAGTTCATTTTAATTATTTTTTGCTGTGCTTCAATCGGAAAAAACTTTCTCAACAAGACATAATGTTCAATACGCAACAGTTAAGGTACTCTTTTATCGGAGCTACAAGATGAGGAATTGGGCATTGCGATCCATTCGCGAGGAATGTGGCTCAGTTTCTCACTTGAACTGTACGACTCATTGATGAAGGATTATAAGTTGATATTTTTAAACAATAAGACTACGGCCGACCGCACACGGAGCGACTCAAAAGAAACTGATAACCGACTCAAATCACAAACCAGTCCGTGATGAGTCGTAACCTATGTAATTGAATGGAGTCACGCACACGGCGCAACTGGTTACAAACTCGTCAGACGAGTTTGTAACCAGTTGCGCCGTGTGCGTGACTCCATTCAATTACATAGGTTACGACTCATCACGGACTGGTTTGTGATTTGAGTCGGTTATCAGTTTCTTTTGAGTCGCTCCGTGTGCGGACGGCCTAACTCTACCAAACATGAGGAGTACGATCTTGGGTCCGAGCGCGCTTGCTCTATCTGTTTACCTTCAACCCCCAGCGATTTTGACCGACTGGCCGTTTCTCGATTGCTCCGATAATTATCCTTTGAGAACTGGATCTCCGGCATTATCCTCTTAAATGTGCGCATCAGGAATTAGGGGCGAGACTAAAACTTGCTCCATGTCAACCTGTTTTGATGTATTGCACTTTTTTTTTAATTTCCTGGGAGTGAGTTCGCCCTTTTTATCCCGTCATCATGATTTCTGACCATGCATTACACATTAGCGTCTTTACCAAACTGGATGTTTATTTGACTGCCAAATTAAGCGGAGATATCAATCATTAATCATTCCTGTATTTCCTCTGCGCGGCTTTTCTCGCTTTCTGGATAATCATGAGCATAGAAATAGCCGTGTTCAGCGTCAGCCGTTGCGGAGACGTATTACGCATGCACAGCTAAGAAGCTAGATCGCATGTATTAAAAATCAAAAAGTCATAACTCTAGTGAATAACATTTGCATGGAGAAAGAAGATGTCCACGTAATTCCTGGAAGCTACCGTGAACCATTTTTTTCCCTTTCTTTTTTTTTGTTTTGTTTTGTTATTTCGTAGCTGTTTTGCCTTTCTTTTCGGGAATATTTTGGATTAAGTAATTTCGGCATCCTTGTTGTGTTGGAAAAAGCATAATCATTAAGGCTGCTGTGTACTAACCCTATTGGATTCGCTCACCTCAAGGCTAACCTTTGGAGAAAATGTGTACAAGGATTGCCGACTTGAATTCAAAGTTGTTTTTTTTTTTTTGTTGTTGTTGTTAAATTGTACTCCGAAATAAAGAAAGAAATTTATCACAATGGAGCATTTTTCGTTTTTAAATAAAAATGCAAATAATCTTTTTAATTTAAATGATTCGGGGGTGACTGTTATAGTGTGTTTTAAACGCTCCTAAATTCCTTTGGTAGACTCAATTTATTCAAATGAATTCTATTGCAAGGTGCGGAAAAGTTCGGGCTATCTGAAAATACCATTTTTTGGGATTATCAGCTTTTAAGTAGCTGTCAATAGTAGACTTATTTGCTCCATAGGTTCACATTGAAGTAAGCGAATCTAATAGGGTTAGTACACGGCAGCCTTAAGACAATTTTTCCGAAATCCTGAAGGGTAGGGTAAGTTGACAGCGCTACATTTAAACTGTAGACATTCTGTTGTAAATTTACAGATAAAGATGCTAATTTATTTCAAAACACTGCTAAACTAGGATGGTATTTTTTTTTAAGTTTTAGTAAAACATTCCGAATATAAGCTTTTTCGAGAGAGATAAGTCCCTAAATGTTTGAGTTGAGTTGGTTGAGAGCACTACGATCAACTTTGCTCTACAAGAGATCATTACACCGGGACCTACAGTTTAAAGCCGATGCCGAACGGCTACAAGCCTCCATGCCAATAATGGGACTTGAACCTACAGACTTTGGGGCCGCCATTCAGCCACTGTTCAGCACATCTTGACGGGCGTTTAAATTTGGATTAACATTCTATCTTAATAAGACTTTTACAGATGCCAGTCATTTATAAAGACAGTTAAAAGACTTATTGAAACTTGTGCAGGGTGTCTTGAGCAGGTCTTACTAATCTAAACCTTTAGATGTCAGATAATATGATGAAAACTGGGCCCGAGGTAGCCTAGTGGTAGCACGTTGGACTTCGGATTGGGAGTGCTCGGTTGGAATCCCGATGAACGGCACTAAGTACCGCCGCGTGTAGGCCGGATAGGGGCACGTTAAATATGTAGATCGAAAAGTATTTCTATGACGTCGGAGAGGGTGGGAGAAGGCGCGAGACCACCAGATGTCTCCCCTGGGGTTTCTCGGTCTAAATAGGGTGGCAGCCTATTCACCGGCAGAATTCAATACCGGAAGGCCTTTGTTGCTATATCGGGCCCTGTCTGGTGCATTGGAAAATCGACCTTGGAAATATGATGAAAATCTCAAGCTTATCTGAAGGAGGACTTATTTGAGCCAAGTAAAATCTACTGACGCTGGAGCAAATGTAGTAAACTAAGAATTCTCCAATTTTGAAGATTTTCTCTCGGAGTTCGGAGATATATCAAGAGTGAGATTCAAATGACTGATTTAGGGAGTTCGGGAGGTCTAAAGAAAAGCACCACTATCTGACTGAGAGTGATTCTGAAGTTCGATACCTTGAACGGAAAATCCGAGTACGAAAATCCGAGTAAAATCCGAGTGTAAAATAGTGATATCTTCCGAATAGATATTGCTTCAAAGTAGTTTGTCTTAATACAATGTCTAATACTTTATCAAATGCACAACTATTCAGTTTTAGTTCCTTGAAACAGACTGGAGCAGGATGATTTTATTGCCTGTTCTAACCCCAAAAATATTTAACAATTAAAATTTTTATACAAATAGAGATACTTTTGAAGTGTTTTCCTTTCATTTGAAAAAGAATTGCAAAAAAACTGAAATTGGAGATAACTACTTTATTTTCCACTCTCATACAAGTTTATTAATCAATTTTATAAAAAGTAATCTTCATACCTGAGACTGATAAGACATGTGTCTCAGTTATTTTATCTATACGCGCAGGTTATCAGAAGAAACAACAATCGTCCCAGTGCATTCCGTAAAGCATGAGATCACAGATATAGATTTTTTCCTGCGATGATAATGGTTAATCTTGACTTCTAGTCTAAGCTTTCTCCACGAGAGAATTATGCCCTTATTGCACCTTAATTATATTTCGATTGCTTTGAACGTAAATAAAACGAGATTAATTGTTTTGGATGTATCAAATAAGGTGTCGATAACAGGGCGCTGCCCCAGCAAACTTATCAAATGACGTACTGTTTGCTTCCGTATTCATCATGAGTGACATCACAAATGAAATACAGTGGTACTCGGAACTCGTCGTTAATAGGTTCCAGAAAGCACGACGGGTACCGAACAAATTTTTCCCATAAGGAGTGATGCAAATTGAATAAATTCGTTCCTGAAAACCAGAAATGTCACATTTTACTGGGCAATTTATAAATTGACGGGTTTTTTTCTTTTATTTAGATAAACATAATTTAAAACAATAATTATATAAAATAAAATTTATCTTCACTGAACCGCACTTCTACTAACTAATTCACTCAACTACTGAAAAGAGTTTGTGGTTTCATGGGATAGTGAAGAAGTAGAGGAGAAGAGGGGCTATTGTTTTCGAGGGGAGTCTCCTTCCAATAAAACATCAGGCGCTTGGACAGGGATTCTGTCCCTTTTCCGTCTCTTAGCTCCACCTATCCCTGCTGTAGACTCAGATTTAGAGAGTTTCACTACAAATCTATCAAGAGAAACTTGCTTCTGCCTACGTTTCAAAATGCTTCTGGAGTGAGAAGTGAGACACTGTTTGATCATTAAGGCTGTTGGGAGCTAGCCCTATTGGATTCGCTCATTTCAATACTAACCTATGAAAAAAAATCTTTCAATCCAAGGATTGCCGTATTGGATTGAAATTTTTTTTAAAATTGTTCTCCTTAATAGAGAAAGAAATTTTACACCTTGGAGCATTTTTCCTTTTTTTAAAAAAATGCAAATAATATTTTAAAATTTAAAGTATTCGGGGAAAAAATCTGGTGGAGTGTGTTTGAAACGCTTCTAAATTCCTTTAGCGGCCTAAATTTATAAAATGAATCCTGTTACAAGATCCAAAAAAGTTCGGGCTATCTAAAATTACCATTTTTATTGGATTATCGGCATTTATGCAGCTGTAAATAGTAGGAAAATTTTCTCCAAAGGTTAACACTGAGGTCAGTGAATATGGTGTATCAATATGGTTAGTACACAGCAGGCTTAAACAAGTCCATATTTTAGCTAGAGTTTTTCCAGGGTGATACTTTTGAACAAAATTTTGCAATTCAACCCATTTAGAACACAATTCGGCATATGTAACAAGGACCGAGCAAATGTCGAGTGCCGAAGCAATTTTTTCCCGCGTCGAAATGCCACGAATACCGAAGCAGACGAGTATCGAGGTATGACTGTATAAAGCTATCTTCACAGTCATATCGCATGCTAACATACAGAGCAGAGAAAAATGTAAAATATTTTACCTGCCTAGTACCAGACTGTATGCATTCATGAGTATTTGAACTTTTGTAGGAATGAAAATGATGTCTTATCCTAGAGCAGCGGTTCTCAACCTGGAAGGCGCGTCCCCCTGGTGAGGTGTGAGTGATATTTAAAGGGTGCGAGGATGGTTAGAAAAAAGTATGTGTTGAATGTATTTTACCAGAGTCAGTTACGATTTTTATACCGTGGGGGAGGGAATCTGAAGATCATTCAAACGGGGGGGGGGGGGCATAAAAAGGTTGAGGATGACTGTCCTAGAGGATGAGACGACCCGTTCGACCCACCTAGCGTCTGCAAGAATTTAACTTAAAACTAGTAAAATACATTTAATAGTGCATTTGACCCAAATTAGCTCTACTCCAGATAGGGCCAATGATTATTATGGTTATTCTGTTCAGTAGAATCCGGTTTATTCCTGTTAATATAGAATAAGAATATAAATTTGGATAATGTAGCACAACTTTTTTGAGCTAGGTACATATTCTTACACAGAACACTACTCCTTCCATGCTGTTATATAACTGTTTTTTTTATTGTTTCCTAAATAACGTGTTGGGCGCATTATCTTTCTGCATCCGCCCGAGAAGAAACATCTGCGAGGGGTGTTGGTCGTTTACAATGGAGGGACCGTATAGGTGAACCAACACCAACCCCTGGGGCCATCACCATTTTAATCGAGCACTCCCAGGGGCGACATCTGGATGATTCGTACCTTTCCCCACCCACTTACATCATGGAAGGACTTTCCAATTACTGATTTAACGTGCTCATATGCGACCTAGACAAGCAGACATTTAATGGCGTCGTCAGAATTCAAACTGATCACTGTCCATCCGAGGCCCAACGCGCTACCATTAGGTTGACTCATACCCTAAGGCAGGGGTCCCCAACCCTATGCCCGCGGGCACCATGGCACCCGCTGATCGTTTTACGTGTGCTCACCGCTGTGCGACCACGATAAAAATATTTCAATTTTCAATAAAATGTTGTGTAAAAGTTTTCTTATTTTTAATGATTAACCACACAAAAGTAGAAATGGCGTTTTTTTATAAAGAATTTTTATATTCTGTTGATTTTGTATGCATTATTTAGTAATCATTTATTTTACACAAGAATATTAACAATAATATTTTTATGTTTAATTATATTTTTGGAATTATATGTTATTTTGTTTATTATGTGTATGTATTATTAACTATGTCCAACTATAAATTCCCCTTGAAAAAACAAATGGTGCCCGCCGTCCGACCGGTATTCTAGAATGTGCTCTTAGGTACAAAAAGGTTGGGGACGCCCTGCCCTAAGGCATTAATAGCGAGATTCGTTGGTTGATTTCAGTGGGAGCACCGTAGAGTTAAATGAACATTACTCCTTGCTGATACCTCAATTTTGACCGAGAACCCTCGGGAGCGATATTTGGAGGGCTCGTACCATCCCCCATTCCTCTTACCACATGGAAGGACTTTCCGGTATGCGGATTGAACGTGCTTGCATCCAGCCTAGACTCTAGGGTATTCAAGATTATAATGTAAACTTTCTCATTTTTATTCTGTATTTTACTCGCGAACTCTCAAATTGTCTTTGGTCCTCCTTTTTTATTATTTCCCGTCTCTGTTGTTTTTCTTTCTTATGGTCCTAACATAACCCCGTGTGCAGTCAGAAACGTCTGTAATTGACTATTCGGCCCATGTATAACAGTTAACAACAAACTTTCCTTAACGTCCTGTAACGTGCCATATTGTTTCCTTCTTGCTCTTAACGTAGACTTCCTCCTTTTATTGTTGTTTCTTCTCATCAACTCTGGCTTTCCCCCTTTTGTTATTTCCTATATCCTTTATTATTTTATTTTCATAATCGTTAGAGTCAAACACGTGTTTATAGCTCGAAATATCTACAGTTGACGGCTTAGCTCATTCATTGAAGTTACTTCTATCTTTCCTGTGGAAGTCTTGTGGGAGTCCCATGCTGTCATTAGTTTCAAGCAAAGCCCTCGTTCGAAAGCGTCGCCCATGAAACGCAGTTGAGTCAACTTTGCTGTTGGCCCCATATTGTAACTTCAGGCCATCGAATTCTTAAGGCAAAGTTCATGATCGAAAAAAAAATCTAGTTTAAAGCTATATACAATGCAAAGAAATTCTATCAACTGATTACTTTCAGCCTTTTGGGACACTTATACCAAAGAGAATGCCATTAAAAAAATATTACCTCTTGAATTTATAAACTGCATAATTTCAATCGGTACAGTACTATCTAACACTTTTGATTCGTTCATAAATCAGTAATCATTGGACCGTTTTAATCCTTGCTGATTTTCCATTACGACAAAGAGGTGTATGTAGAGAGGAACCAGTAAGCTCACATAAAAGCGGAATTATTATATTACCTTTAATGTTTTGAAGGGAGTAAATACTTTCTTGTCGATCCATCAAAGTAAGATTTTGAAAGGTTTATCATCTTCTTGTTTGGAAAACATGTCTGAAGTAAAAGAAAAGAGGGACACTAAATTAAGAGGAATCGTAGGATGATGAAAATGTGTGAAAATGATTGATATATCGGATCCCAGCAAAAAAAGTGACACAAGTCAAAAAATGGCAATTTTGAGGTTATGTCTTTGAAAAATATGTACGAAGTGCCCCATCGTGCACGAAAAGCGATGCATCTCGCAATTCGTCCACCTGAGGACAGTTGTATCAGTTTTATTGTAATGCTAGTTCAAGCTGCATAGTATTCTTTAAGTTTATTTTCTCAAATGCTGCATTTTTTAATTGTGTCACTTTTCTTGCCGGGGTGCGATATGTTACACAAGTATAAAAAAAAATCGACATTGTAACGTCACGTGTTTTGTGCGGTTCCCACGAAGAGCCCTCTACAGCTGCAAGTTTTAAAAAAACACAAGCCGTGCGTACCCCTGCATTCTAATATTCTGTGGGGATTAAAAGGACATAAAATACGTTTTCACGGCCGGAGTTCGACGTTCCTGGTTTTCTGCGGGTTAAGCCCCAGTTTCATCCTCACCGACAAAATCGGGAAACCATCGCCATTCTCCCTCATAAAGATGTCCACCGGGGTCGTCAGTCAGAGTATTCTGACGTTATAGAAGCGATATGTTCCCATAAAAATGCCATCGAGTCCAAGGCTGTCATCGAGCTCGGAATTCCTTGTTCCCCCTCGAAAAATCCAGCAAATTTTGGGAAGACGCCATACCACCCGCGTGGTCCAAAAAGCGAGAGACAGAGAGACGATGTTTTTGAGAGAGATTGCGACGTGTAACATCGCCATGAACGGACGTGTTTTTTAGAAGCTCCTGTTTGGGACTAGCTGGGTCCTGGAGCATATATTGTGAATCTGCATTTAAATTAATTGAAGATGTCGAAAATGTCTAATGTTTAAATTTTTTTTGTAAATAAATTTACCTGTTAAGTTTTTGTTTTTAAAATTGGCCTTTCATTGTAATTAGGACTCTGTCTTTCTTAGTTATGGATTCAATAGTAGTAATTTTAATAATGCCTCAGAGAATTGCCTTAACTACCTATCGTGACCTCCACAACATACTAATTTTGTTAGCTTTGTTGGCCCATTTGATTAGCGCGGAAAAATACACTGTATAACACATTACTGTTCATATCTGTCCAAGCCCACATCCCAGACAAATCTTTCTGGGATGCCTTTTGAAGAGGATGTTCGTTGATTTGCCACACATCTTTCACCAGTCAAGAAATGTAGATTTTTGGAAGTCACCTGTGACGTTAGAGTGTCATTACCTTATGAAACATTTTTCCGAAACTTTAACTTACAGCTCCTATTGACTGTCATCGCTCCTTTAGCAAATTAGAGACGTTTTCAAATACATTTTACCTGCTTTGGGAATATTTTTTCATTTTTTAGCAAACTCATGTTGAAACGTTCATGGTGGCACGAAATTTGAATTTGCAATGTACATTAGTGATGCGACACTGATAACAAAACATCGATGTTTTGAAACATCGATATTCAATATTAAAACATCGATGCTAATAAAACATCGCCCAAAAACCATCGATGTTTTTAAACATCGATGTTTTAGAACATCCATGCTTTAAAACTGGTTTAGTAATCTCTCTGGTTTAGTAATCATTGGTTGTTAATTGCCATTTGTCTGTTTGCTAAGGAATCATTCCCCCTTTTGTATTCGTCCTTTTCAGAATTCAGACTTACATTTACTGAGTGTGAAAATTATGCTACGTGGTAAATTTTTTTAATTACGGTACTTTTTCCATTAAAATAAACATCGAGACAACGTAAAACATCGAGCACAAAACATCGATGTTAAAAAAGCATCGGCTTCAATAAATCGATGTTTAAAATATCGATGTTTTTATCAAAACATCGATGTTTTGAAAACATCGACATCGATGTCGCATCCCTAATGTACATTGTGTTAGATGAAATTTTCGAACGGCAGTTTAGGCGTAAGCCTGCATGTTTGTTTGAAACAGGACTTACCTAATCCTAATAAAATACAGACAGGAAGTGAACGACTTGCAGCAAGCAGAATTCTGCAATTTAATTAACCATGACCTATACCGATGTTTCTCCTAAGAAACATGCAACCAAACAAAAATGTGAGAAACAGAGATTGTAAAGAACACGTAAGCATTCGAAAAAAAACATTTTTCACCCTCATATTGGGTACCTCATGATATCAAAACTTTTCCACAGCGTCAGCTTCTTTTCTTGCATAATTCCATCATCTCTGATCATAAGATCCTATGATTTTTTTACCACGCTGATCAAAATGCTACGATTTAAATTACGCTGCTGAAATTATATGGATATCTTTTCAGCCATCCGGGTATAGGAGAACCATGAAAAAATATGAAAATGAACTTTTTTTATCTTTTCTGTTACTATTTAAAAATATGTAATTACTGTGGAAAATATTAGCTGGTATTTTTTATAAATAATAGACAAACTAATAACTAGGTTATTAATGTATGTGGATGGTGTTATATCAATTTTAATGAATCCGAAGAATTTTCCCAATTCTGAAGAGGTGACTGATTCATCGGCAAGAAACTTTTCTAAAGCTTTAAAACCAGGTGGAACATTAAATGCAATTGATAATTTGTTGTTCGCGCAGCAGTTTTCTTCATGCGTTCGCAGCGTTTATACAATTGCTGCTTTCTACGAATTCCAACTGCTATCTGTTTCGGAAAAACCTATGAGACCAACTACAGTGTGAGCATGGAGACTGGTGCGTAAATTTATCGAGCAGATATAACTCATCGCTGATGGGCAAAATATTTATTAAAAAATTATTCAATTAAAGTTAATGCTGTCGAAGTACTGTTTCTAATTAATTAAAGGATTGATCAAAAGTAACTCCAGGAGAAAAACAATACCCTTTTTCATCTAATATATGATATTCGGTAATTGTGAATATATTATACTTTTTGGTTTAAAACTATTGTTAAGGTATTTAAGGTACTGAATCTGTTTCGTTGTTACTCTTTAGTAGAGACGAAGCTGGCGACAGAGCGAAAGCGCCGAAAATCCGACCTGGTGATAATGTGGCAATCAATCTGGGATGTCACATCTATCATCGTAAAAGAACTCTGGATCACACTTCTCAGGATGTGGGAATTGATCCGTAAGTACAAAAAAAAACCAACTGAAACTTAGATCACACGTTTTTTATTTAATTAATGTTTAAAATTTTTGATTTACCGTATAGGACGCACTTTTTTTCCCATCAAAATACAGTAAAACCTCGTTTATCCAAACTAACTGAGACCGTAGGCAATCCGGACAATCGAAAATTCGGATTTTCCGGGTAACATGGGTAAAACGTAAAACAAAATCCTTAACTAAGCAGACTTACTGTTTTTTACGATAAAAAAACTATGTTTTGTAACAAAATTAAGGAACAAGACATTAATGAATATAAAAAATAACTTTTCACATCATTTCTTAGCAAAGAATTGGTAAGTCTAGTAAAGCTTTTATTTACAAAAAGCATTTTATTATCATAATTTATTGCATAATCTATGCAGGAACTAAAAAGCGAATATATGGCGTACTTGTAGTTAAGTTCTTGCTATCATAGTTAAAACATTATTATCTAATGTGAACATTAATAAAAAATAATGTCTACAAATCTGATCCGGATTATACGGAGATCCCGATCAACGAGGGATGGATAAACAAGGTTTTACTGTACGTCTAAAATGTGGGGTGCGTATTACGCGCCGGTAATCAAAATTATTAGTTGAAATTTCAGTCTGTCTAAAACTTATGGTTTTTATTAATATACATGTATAAGTATTCTATTGCATTTTGTGTTTTTGCGAAAAAGTGGTTTCGAATAAATCGTTGCCATAATTTTTTGTTGTTGTTGTTGTTCTGTAAAAGAAGTTTTGTGATATATTTTTTGCTTCATTACTGAAAGAGGGGTCATTCCAGGAAAACAGAGTTCAATCCCAAACTAGTGTTCCCTAGTTACATTTTTTATGGACATACATAACTATAAAATTAGTACAGTAAATCAGTATGGAAATTCATGAAAAAAATTTTGAATTTTTTCCCCTTAAAAATGTGTATAAAAAAGGGAGTGCGACTTAGGGCCTGTTTACATAGGAGTCCAGTAGCGGAAGTGTAAAAGGAAAGATGGCGCTGAGACGGAAATAAACCAATCATAGGCATTAAAAATTTCGTTGCTAATAGTTTGGAGATTTGTCATTGGTTAAATATATCTCAATGCTTTAACGCTTCCGCCATCTGACTCCTATGTGAACAAGCCCTCATACGCCACTGCGTCCTATATGCCAGCAAATTTGGTAATCGGATGCCCTAAAATTTTATATATTAAGAAACTAGATGCAACTGATCGTAAACTATTTTAATAAATAAATTTATAAATAAATATAAAAGTAGCTGAAATCATCAATAAAGAAGTTTTAGGGGGTGAAACAAAACATTTATTACATGTATCAGCCGTTTACGAAATCCTCCAAAAATGTTTACAGCCTTTTAATGATTAATTATTAGTGACGTAGAACTTGGAGCAAACTTTAGGATGTAATATTCTTTTGACAAATCATGCACTGTTTTTTCCCCCAATGCATCTCAACGATAAGTTAGCTGTAATAGTCGTTCAAAATTCAGTAAGTGGAATTACACTTTAAGATTATTCACAGACATAATATTTCAAAATACAATTTTGACCTATAGCTGATGCAAGATAAGGGAAGCAAAGGGGGGAGTACTTTTTTTGAGAGGGGAATTTTTGTTTCTGGCTGAGAAGAGATCGTGGAAAATAACACTGGAACATTTTTTTTTCTCTAGATGTGATGCTTTAACTCCTGTTAGAGCTAAAACTCCCCCACGATTGCGCCTCTGGTTTGGACAGTTTTGGGGGAAATTTCTCCGAATGTGTCTTGTGCTCCGTATTCTTGGGGTGCCCTGATGACGATTTCGAAAGTACATTACCCGAAAATTCATAATCAGGAATCACTGTCTGAAAATTTGCTGAACTTTTTGTTACTGCGTGCGATATTTCTCCGTAGGATTTTTCTTCATTCCTAAATTTTATAATTAAATTTTGAATTTCCAGATTTATTGCATTCCATTTAAAATAATAAAAAGATTTTGAACATACACATGTTACGCGTGCCGAACTGAAATGACACAGTCTGTGCAAACAGCTGCTCTGAAATGCAGAATTTAGCATTGTTTAAATGATTCGCTTTTACAATATTTGAAGTTTTCCTGATACTTTTAAAACAGGTTTAATAATAATGAAATAAGGGTAAACTTTCTAATTGTACGAAACCTTTTATCACTTTACTATAAAGTTTCATAAGTTTTCATTCATTTGTGAAATATTCTGATTCATGCAAGCCACCACGCGAATATAAAATTACAGAGACTCTCTGAGTACATTATGAATGTCAAGAACAATAAAGCATTCACGTGACATAGTGGGAGTAATTCTTGCATAAACATCAACTTAGCTATGGACAAGTTTCAGAGTTGAGGCATCTGGAATTTCAAGGCGACATATCTGACCAGTTGCCTAGGGCATCACAATTTTGTCCCACCCTCGTGGAAGATATATCGGTAGGATTTCTGAACATTACTAATTAATTATCTCTTAACGGACTGCTTATTAAACAATCTTTTATGAGCATTTGTTGGTGAACAAGGAAAATGTGTACATCGTCTGGATTAGATTTTAGGAAATTATTTATCAAAAATGTTTTCTATTTTTAGAAATTTAAAATTAACGACTTGTGTTCAAACGCCGAAATTGAACAGAATATGGATATTTACGTACAGACTGATATTTTATCCTAAATGTCGTAAATCTAGTTTAATTTGATTTTAAAATTAGAAAAACACAGTTGTAGCTACAAGAGTCAAGCCTCTTGATTTGAACATTTTACTACCTAAAGCACTTTATTCCAGAAAAGTTTTCTTCAACGTTGCAACACTACCCTCATCTGTTAAATAAAATAAAGTAGAAATGAAATGGGGGAAAATGTGATTTATAAAATCTGTACTTTTAAAAATAAATACTAAGTTAGAGCGAGGTTTTCCCTCGATTTTATAGTTCCAAACAGTTGCTCTGACATAAGTGATACGGCTTTAGTAACAATTATGAAATTACGTTTCATTTTGAGGTGTTGTAAAGAATGTTAGATCGTTCCGAAAGACCAATTAAAAACAAAGAAATTTTATTCTATAAAACAATCATTTCCTTCGAGGCTGTATTTTTATATAAACTATATTGCCTCTTTTTTTTCTTCTTAGAACTGTGGTTCAGTTCGAGCGAACGATTCGAACTACAAGCATGGTTAGAAAAATATCTCCCTTTTGTACCAGATGACTTCTCAGACAGTTGGAGAGACGGTCGATTGTTGGCAGTTCTGTTGAACAAACTGCATCCAGGTTGCTTCCCAGACGCCAGTCATCTGGATCCTGATTATGGATTGAGGAACGTCTACAAGGCTTTCGGCGTTCTGGAAGTATATTTTGGAATAAAACCGGTAAGATAATTTTTTTGCACATAAAATCTCAAGGGGCACACCAAAAATATAATTTATATCGTTAAGAGATGCTTGCAGCTACGGAAATTCTGTATCTTCCAGTTTTTATTTCTTTTCCTAGTACGGCAAAAAAATAATAATAATAATAAATAAATAAATAAATAAATAAATAAAAAATAAAAAAAAACACCTTGAGGACGTTCTCTCAACCACACCTCGATTTTGTCGGCTTATTTATTATGGGAGCCCCATTTAAGTGAACCAACATTATTCCTCACGAGGAGACAGCACAGATATGCCCGGGCCTTATACAGGGTTCAGGCCCGAACCCACCTCATGGAAGCTCTCAGCGCTAACCATGCGATGCGGGCGGCATTTTGAGTCAAAATATGAGATGGTGGGTTACAGGTAAAACATGCGGCAATCAGTATTAACAATCAAAAATTACGGAAATCAGAACTGATTGAAAAATTTTTTAAAAATCAGAAGTAACGTTAAAAATGTCAAAATCAGTTCTATAATTCTTACCCTTTGAAAGAACGTAATTGCAGTTGCGGTCAAGCGAAGTTTCGTTCGTGACACTCTGATTAACTCAACATGGTTACATCTGTGCCTCAGGGTAACTCCGTTTAAAGTCAATTTTTGTAAGACATACTTAAGTTACTCTACAACGCGTAACTAAAGAAATGAGTGCTGTAGAGTCTATTAAAATTATGTTTTTATTTCATTTGTGGAGGTGGAGGTCACCGCTTACCTGTCCCAAAGTGTGTAGGAAATATTTATTCATAAAAGCGTTTGCTAACAAATATTTTAAGTCGTAACCCCCTCTCCTAGTAGTCAAAATGATCTATGGCCCCACCACATTAAAGGGCACTTCTGATAGAGAAGAAAAAATACTAAAAATATTGCGGTGACGTCTGAACAAACACTTTGTGCCCTCCACCTCTTGATGGTAGCAATCAACAGGTTGGAAATCTCGATGTTAGAAACAGTCGGATTGGGAGGAACAGAAGAGAAAAGCGTTGATAATGGTCCCTTATGCCCTGTTCTTTGAAATTCCTTTAGATATTACAGTGGGTGAAATTCTTAGTGCACAAACACCAAAAATTATTTCTTGTAGACGTCGCAATGGATGAAATTTAACTTTTAAGAGTTCCTGGACACAAAATTCTCAAAAAACATCCTTTTCATCTTCTGATCTTAAAACATACTATAGAGTTTTTAGAATCAAGTAACACAAACCGCATACTATGATTACATTGCCCGATTAAATTTTCACATTGTACCGTCTATGCCCCCAATGTTTCCAATTCACCAGACAGGTTCCGACATAACAACTAACGACTTCTGTGATCGAATCGGTACCAGTGAATATGCTGCCGCCACAATTTAGACCGAGCACCCTGAGGGGCGAGATCTGTGGGGCTAATATCTACCTCCCACCCCTACAAACCCCACGGTGGAACTTTTCGGCCCATAGGCGTAGCGTCGGGGGGGGCATGTAGGGGGCACGTGCCCCCCCCCCCCCCCAACTTAACTTGAAATAAATTAAACGTTAATAGAAGTTCGCTTAAAATCGGAAAATTGTAGAAAACTTTTAAGAAAGTTGGTTTTTTCCCGTTTTTCTCAAACTGTGAGACTGATGAGTCCAATTATGTCTTATGATTAACATAATTTTTAACAATGATATGATCGATAACAAAACATTCGATGCTATTTTTTCTCATTTTATTTATATTTTATACATTTTTCTCATTGTATAACTTTTGAATACTACTCAAACATCAATTCTATTGTTGTTCAATTTATAAAAAGACCATAATATTTCATATTTTAAGGACTGTTCGGCAGTCAATGCGCTGAAGAGGACCCTAACGAAATTCAGTTCATGCCCCCCCCCCCCCCCCCCCCAGAAAATGACCAGAAAATGACCATTGCCAGTACAGCTTAGTGACCCAATCAAAAATTGAAAAAAGAAAAAAAAACATGTTTATATATACCACTAATATTTTAAGTATACTGCAATATTTTTTATTTTATTTTAATTTTTCCTAGAGTGTTTCGGTTGAAGAGATAGTAACCTGCATTGAAGGATCTGACTCAAAATTATTTGGAGTTCTTCTCGAGCTGAAGCGGTTATCTGAGAATCAACCAGAAAACGAGGAATCCCCGGAGGCCGAGCCGAAAGAAAACAACGAGCAGCACCACATCAACCAGAACTGCATTGCAAAGGGGACGGGATTGGCGGTTGGGTTTGTCGGGAGAATTACGAACTTCATAATATTTTGCGCTACGATTTCTGAACTCGATGTCATAATCGAAATCAGGGGACCCAACACTATCTGCAGTGAAAGAATCACGAAAAGATCGCCCAAGAAGAAACGCTCGGTGTCTTCTTGGGAATATCCTAGATTCCTGACAAGGTCTGCGTCATTCAACGAGGAAAGATACAGTCTTATGACTGAAGAAAGTGATAATTTAGAAAAGAGAATCATATCACTCGAATACGAGATTATTGGAAACCAGATAATCGTAGGCTATAGGCCGAAGGAGGTGGGACAACATAAGGTGAGCATTCTGTGGCATGGACATCATGTATCGGATAGCCCTTACTTCGTAGCCGTAGAAGATCCATCGAAAATTGCCATGACAAACAACGTTGTTAATCGAAAATCGGCCCTGAAAACAACAAATGAAGGTGAAAAGGCTGAATCGAGAAAAAACTCTGTAAGATTCCAGGAATCCCAAGTAAGATATAGAGAGGAAAACAAACCTTCGGGTAGAGTTCTCAGCAGGAGAGTATTACGTTACATCGTGAAAATCAATGGCAAAGATATACCCGTTAACGCAGAAAGTACAGATTGTTTAGCGGCAGAACTTTTGAAAATGGAATACGACATTGAAACATGTCCATCTTCTCATCGAAGAAACAGTTGGGGTTTTACAGGCGATGCTGAGCGTAAAAAGAGTGTTATACGACAATTTGGTATCGATATCAATGAGTTAGAAGCCCAAATTTGCCTAAGAAGATCTCGTTCCTTGAGCGTGTATCCAGGATCTAAAAGATTATTGGAGAAAAGTGATTCGTTCGACAACTCAACATCAAGGCTTAATATTGTAAATGAAGACGCTCATGAGTATAATGAAAAGACTCTTGAAAATGAATCGGATTATGCTTATATAGATGAAAGCTTTTCAAACGAAAAAAAAGAAACAAAGATTAAAGAAGATCCTGAAACGGAAGTCCACGCAGTCATGAAAAAAGACACTGAATCATTCAGTATTTCTAATGAACTCTTACAAAACGATTCTGTAAGAAGTTCAGATGAGCGACCTTATGCAGAAACAGAATTTAAAGAGATCTCTTCTTTATCAACACAGACAACTCAGGTCGACACAGTTGATAATTCGAATGATGATCTCGGGCTAAACATTTCGTTTAACGATCCAACTCCCGCTGCTGATCCCTCAGATATTGAAGCAACAGTTAAAATGTCTTTTAACCGTGAGTATTCAAATAGCGAGTGGGAAAAAAATAACATACGCATCGAAAATGAAAAAAGAGATTTTGAGTCTTCAAAGTATCCAAAAGGATCAGTTTGGGACAAAATTAGGCTGAAAAATTCTAAAAACAAAAAGTGTCAGAAGGATAAAAAGTGTGTCAAGGTAAAAAAGGCCAATAAATCAACAAAACAAACCTTCTGTAATAATTCCTCTAGAAATACGAATTCGGCTATGGTCAAACCAAATACAGCTATCCGAAACACGCATGGCTTTAAAAAACCTCTCCTGAAAACAAAGGAATGCACCTCATTAAAAGTATTAGAATGTCTCAAACAAGTGGATATAGGGAAATTAAAAGATCAAAGAAAACAAAATGATATTGACAAACATCCGATTGACTCACACTCATCCTTCAGTGAAATTCGTGATATGTCTAATAATTTTTCATTAATTGACAAAGCAAATGGTCAAAACAATTCTTTGTCCACTGAGGAAAGATGCGCTAAAAATAAGGAAGAAACTACAATCCCTAATGCAAATCAAACTTTCAGGAATATTATACATCAAGAGGTATTGGAGAATCACGGTGCGGATTCAAAGCTTGAGGTACGAGAGCCTGAAATCAAAAAGACTGTTCAAAATCACAGTTCGTATGCCACGGTTCCATCATTAACTCAATCACAAATAAACAGAAAGGGTGTAAGTGTCGAGGAATCCCAAACACTCCGTACTCACACCCTGAGACCAATTGATCAGTTCAATTTTAAACAGTTCAATCCCCCTTTCGACTCTGAACGCAGAATTAGTCCTGTTAAAAGTCAAATAGTTCAGTGGGAAAGTACATTATCAGCTGAAAATCCGAAGTCACCTGTGAAAAGAACTAACTCGTCCGAATCTGAACAAGTGAGCATCAAAGAAAAGCTTGCATTTTGGGAAAATGCAAGCAAAACAGAACGGAAATCTTCGACTCAAAATACGTTAGAAAACAATAGAAAAATCAATTTACTGGACATTAAAAAGAATTTCAATTCTGTTGAAAGTAATACAAACGCGGTGAGGAACAACCTTCGCAATCTTCAAGGCCCAGGTACAGATTTGCCCAAGAACAATTCATAAGCTTGCTTGTCTCTGTCGGTACGTCTTTCTGAAAAATTTGTTCATTTGTTGTCTTGTGGTGTGCCATGCTTACGCAATGTGAGCTTTATTTTATATCTTATGTTGTCTTATTTGGTATCTTTTTGTATGTGTGTGTGTGTGTGTGTGTGTGTGTGTGCGGGTGTTTTGTAACACTATTGTCTCAGTCTATCGTTATCTTCGAGGTTTGGGTTGGATTTTTTTCCTCTGTATCATATCAGGTAGAGATAAAACATAAAAACTCCCTGCGCAGTATAAATATCTTGATTAAGAAAGAAAGATTTCATTCAATTAATTAATCAAAAGTCTTCGCATAGATCAGGGATTCCTAACCTTATTCCGTTAGCGGCACCCTTGGGAATGAGATTAAAAACTTGGGGCACCCTTTTTAGAATTTTAGTTTCTTCCAATTTTATTAATATTAAATCAAAGGCGAATGCATATCAGGAGCATGTTAAATTTAAGTTCAAATAAATACTTACTCCATCACTGATTTTATAAATTTATTGACAGTTGCAAACACCAGAATGACATATATTAATATAGTTTCAAAAATATCCATGGGATTCAGTATAGTAATATACTAGAGTAATGGTGCGTAAACTTTTTTCGACCGCGACCCACTTTCTTTAAATTAAATATCATTCGATCCCGATGAAGATTTTTCGGTCGTACCAAATGTTTTAAAAATTGAATTAAATTAAAAAAATTAGAAAATTGTTACCAAAAGAATAGAAGAAAGAAAAAAGTAAATTTTGACAAACTATTTTAAAAATCATTGAATTTTGTGTTTATATTTACTTTTCATGATAAAACGGCTTTTTTACATTCTGCACTTCTTTTTGGCAAATCTCGCGTGACCTAAAACATCATATTTTAATTTTAATATGTATTTGTATCTCTCTATTCTAAAAAAAAGTAACTCCCGCTTCCGCTGTCAAAAGCTTGTCACGCTATCTCCTCCGAAACCGCTGGGAATATCGGGTTGAGAGCGATACCAATGGATGCAGAAAAATGGGGGGACCAAAGTAAGACATGTCTCATCTTCGTCGGACTGTAAGTTTTTTTTTATTATTTTATGTTTTGTGGGAAAATATTGACTTTTTCATCTTCAGATTACGATAACTCGCCAAAAAATGATCGTAGAATTTTGATCTTTTTACAATCTAAGGCTACAGACATTTCTCTTTCAAACTAGACCTCATTTGTTTAAAAATATTTTAAAACAGACTAATACTTTCATTAAAAATGAAACACAGTTTTTCAAGAAATATCGTCCCCTATGTGGATGTAATATCGATGCTCCTCGAGTTTTTATCTTACAAAGAAAATATTTACATCATCTGGAGGCTGAAAGCTTTCTTATTCATATAAACCTCATTTCAAGTCTATATCTTAAATATTCGATTTTTAATTGAATTTTAAAGCTGATAATTCAACAGTGATGAAACGCCCTTCGCATTAAGGGTGACAACAGTAAATGGATGGAAGCTGTTACATTGCTAGAGAATCACCCCTATGTATCTCGCTATTAGCCATAATAGAAGAGCGAGTCTATGGGCGAAGCCCCTAGCAATTAAAATATTAAAAATATGTAATTATAGTAAATTCAGAGCGTATATTTTAATTAAATAATTCAATATGATTTAAATTTACTTCAAGCTATCCGCGACCCCTCCGATTTTCTTTGCGGTCTCCTCTGTGAGTCGCGATCCTTTGTTTGCGCACCACTGCACTAGAGGACTACAATGGAAATCGCTAAAAAGAGTTTTATTTTAAGAATGTGAGACTTGCGATGGATGTTTAGAGCTTTAATGTTTGATATCAGGACTAACAGTTGTGGGCGCTAGAGTAGCTCATTCATCCGCAGGAACGAGTGTATCGATCTGAGTCACAATTTGTCGGTCGTGAACGTAATTAATTCAACTTAATATTTATTTTAATTGGGCCCTACAAATATTTTTTTTTTGTTTATTCCAAAAAAAATCTCGCTGCACCCCTGGCCGATCTCACGGCAGCTTAAAGTGTCGCGGCTCACCGGCTGGGAATCACTTGCGACAGATTACGTAGCTACGTCTGAAAAAATAGTTGGATGATTTTGTCCTCTCGATCTCACATTCAAATCGAAAGAGAGAGCGATAAATCGAAATATTGTCGATAGTACTTAACGTCGGTCACAATGAATTATGAATTAAGGAATGGTAGTTTTTGTTTGTAAAATCTCATCCATTTTTAATGGTGAGAAATTTTAAAATCAAGCTATCCAGTATCCAATGTATCAAAATATGACATTCTTGTGTAACTAATATAAATCTATACGGCTCATTCTTATCTCTTGTTTTCTACTTGGTTTTATTTACGTATTCAGAGGTAGTCTCTTAACTGAATGAATGAGAATAATGTTTTTAAAACTAGGAAACTTGTAGAACTCAACAGCTTAAAGCAAAAATTTTAAAAATCCTGAAATATTTTTATATTATTGTAACATGCATTCTATACTTTCATAGTGATCTTTTGGAGCCAATTCTTTATATTCTTTATTTATTTATTTCTCTTTTTTTTTCTTTCTTTTTTTTTTTTTGGGGGGGGGGGGGCAGTTTTTACCCTTTGGATCGCAATCTCCGATTTGCGGGATAATTAATTTAAAAATAAATTGTTTTTTTGAGCATATAAAAATTAAACCCATGAAAACAAAAATTATTTACGGAAATGATATTTGTTGCATATCTGCAACAGATGTTGATTGAAAATTGGGTGTTGAAATTACCGTATTTTTTCGGACTATAATACTCACCGGAAGATAAGACGCACCTCAAATTTCTGAGAGGTTTTTTAGAAAAGAATATTTTGTATTTTGTTAGGTATATAAAGATGTTTTCAATTTCTTATTTAATAAAGATAATATATATATTATATATATATATATATATGACAAAATATTAATTTTATTTTAATGTTACCTTCGGACCCTAAGACGCACCCCAATTTTAAGTGGACTTTTTTTATCTAAAAAGGTGCGTTTTATGGTCCGAAAAATACGGTACATTGCCTAATTGGGCAAGTTGTAGATGTTCAACAAAGTGATACAAAGGGTTAAAGAGTTTTTCCAGCAAAGTAGCATTCCCACTAAATAGACGTAGGTGTTTAAAAACTACAAAACACTTATCAATTTCTCATCGTTATTTTCAGGCGGCAGAACAACTATTCCTCTCGAAGTCACAGGAGAAAAAACAGAAGCTAGGAATTCCATAAACAAAGAGACAAATTTGGCTGCTAAAAAGGACATAGATTATAAACTAACTCCAGAGCTTCAGCTAGATGATCGTAAAATTCGCAGACGGAGTTTCAGTGATCCTGGAGTATCTGAAGCTGCCACATGCCAAAAACAGGATTTTCCGGACATTCCTAGCTTAGAATCATCGCTTACGGGCAATTTCATCTCATCCAGTGACGACAATTTAGAACACTATCTTACAGACGATTCACTAGATTCCTGGGACGAGTTCGCCCAAAACTCGACGGGAGATGAATACATAGATGATGAAATTTCAGGCAGTGCATCGGAATACTGGGGTGATCTCAGTGTCGTAAAAGGCCTGAAAGTGGCTCAATGTTCCATAGAAGACTCATTTCCAGCAAATGAATTTTTGCAAAATCAGTTACTAGTAAAATCATTCCCGGAAGAATGTAAAGTGTTTGGAATAGCAGTGTATTATGGATATGTGGCCGAGAAAAATCGATTTCAGGTAAATTTTTTCCAATGTTTATTTAGAATTTTGTACATTTTATTTATGTACTGCACATGTAAATCTGCTGTTTAAATAATTCTAGGAGATAATATAAGCATCGATCCAGGAAAAATTCTGTACTAAAAATATTACCATAATTCTAGCGTTTATTTTTCAGTGGTTGAAAAAAATTGACTCCAGGGGTTCTTAAACTATGTAGTCCGAGGACCACCTCTTGAACAACATTTCTTTTTGCGAACCCCATCCCAACTCTAGGCATTTTAAGTCGTTTTTGAGACTTAATTTCTGGCTCAATAATCTCATAGGCACTACTTTATAATAAATATTGGTAAAAATGTATCGCTGGTTATTTTAATAAATGGTTTTGCGCATTTATAGAGACGAACATTTTTATTAGGACATAGAATGAAAAATATAAAATGAATAAAAACAGTAGTAAAAAGAATTTTAAAAATTATAAATCATAATACATTAAACTCATACAAACATTTCTTGGTCAAATATTGGTCAAAATAGATCTATCTTATTATAATATGTTTTCTGTAAATGATTTTTACTTAATGAGATGGGTGCAGTAGTTCTCTTGAAACCAGAACCGCAATGTCAGGCTCTATGTTGGAAAGTTTCATTCTGAGGTCCGCTGCTACATTGAGTTTGTTTCTATACTTTGATTTCATATATATAACAGTACTGAAAAAGCCTGTATACATAAATATGTTGTGCAGAAAGGAATCAAATGTTGGAGGGCTGCATTTGCAAGTTCAGGGTAATCAGAGTTGAGAAATAACCAAACGTTTGTGAGTTCATTTTTGTTGAATTATAGTTTCAAAGACGTATCGCATGATAATTCCACGAGAATATCTTGTTCAAGTATAGATTGTTAATGTCAAAATTGTTTCGCGGACCCCCACGGACCACAGTTTAAGAATCTATGGACTAAGCAATACCGAATACCCGATTACAAGAGCCTAGTAGCTAGGTTGGTTCGAGCGTTACATTGTCTACAGACAAAAGGATGGATGATCGACCAACTTAAATTTCTTAAGACTGAATCATCTGCTTAAAAGAAGGGGAATATATTTATTTTTCAGACTTTTTAATGGCGTAAATGAAAAATATTTCGTCTTACGGAAACACAGCATTTTTTAAATAAGAAAAGTGCAGTTAAAAATTTCAGATGTATTATTTGCTAACCATACGTTTCTTTTGATATTTTGACACTGAACACTTTCAAACATTTCTATCTCGTATTTATAATGTTAAACAATAAAATTTGCTGGGGCAAAGATTTCCTTCTAAAAAATATGTAGATTTATATATATATATATATATATATATATATATATATATATATATATATATATATATATATATATATATATACATATAACTCTGTATATATATATATATAACTATATATATATAGTTATATATATATATACTTATATATCTATATATATATATATATATATATATATATATATATATATATATATATATATATATATATATACATATAACTCTGTATATATATACAGTCAAACCTCGATATCTCGAACTTGAAGGGAGAGACAAAAAAATTCGAAATATCGAAAATTCGAATTATCAAAAATCGCATATTATCAATAGTAGAATAGAGAAAAAAAGATTTATTACATACATTTTTAAAAAGGAATCCATTTTTTTTATTTTAATAAACACTATTTACAAAATTATTTGAAAAAAAGATTTAGTTGTTGTTCGCTTCAGAGAAGAGTATGAAATTTTATGTATTACATTTTCTAAGTGAACAATGACTTTAAATGTGTCCTCTGGCATATTTGGCTGACTTTCAACACATCTCATCAAAGTGTCCTGTGCAAATAGTGCTTCTTTGTTTGTCCCATTTGGTGGCAAATGGAGGATTTGGATGATGCCCTGGTCAAGTGGTTGAAGTTTTGATGTAGTATTCGAGGGAGGAATTCAATTTTTACGTTTTCTCTTTTAGGTATGGTACTGTGCCCCGTACAATTATCAATGAAAACCATAATTTTCCGTTTTTTTGTTTTCATTATTTTAATTAAATTCTTAGCCATTTTTCAAAAAGGTTAGATGTCATCCAAGCTTTTCGGTTAGCTTCGTAATCCAAAGGAAAAGATTTTTTTCCGCTGAAACACCTTGGTTTTTACGGTTTCCCTATTATTAACGGTTTTAACTTCTCTGTTCCATTCATATTCACGTAAAACGATAAAGTTAAACGATCTTTACTCCTCTTCCCTCCATGATATGCTTCATTCTTTATATGCATGGTTTTGTCTGGAGTGCATTTAAAAAAAAAGGCCAGTTTCATCCGCATTGAAAACATCTTTTTTGTTGTAATCTTTCAGTATCAAGTTTACTTTCTTTCTAATTTCTACACAAACATCTTCATCTAATTTAGCACTTTCACTACACATTTTCAAAAATGTAATGTCGTTTCGTTTTGTAAAATTTTCAAACCAACCATTACTACCTTTGAAATTTCAATAACTTAATTCTCTTGCAAAAGATTCAGCTTTATCTTTGATTAAAAGTCTATCTAGGGGGGATGTTTTGAGTTCTACATTGCGTAATCCACATCATTAGGCACTTCTCCATATCCGGAAATTTACTAGTTTTGAGCTTCTTTCTCTTGCCTAAGCCGTCATCAAATTTTTCTAGGATAATTGCTTTATTCTTTAAAATTGTTGACAATGTGCTGCCTGGAATTCCAAACTCCTTTTTGAAGTTTTTTTTCTTTTTTGAACTTTTTTTCAACTTTCTCGATAATTTGCTTCTTAACTTCAATAGTAAGCATATTCAATTTCCGTTTGTTAGCCATTTTGAACAGATAACTCGCAGAAGATCTCACCTTCTCCAAATGCTGTTTCCTAACGATTGCTAATTTTTTCTGCAATAACCATGATAAATAGAAATGAAACTTTTCAGTCTTTTTATGAGCGGCACTAGCTTAAATGTGAGACAGCAGGGGCATGCATTCAGACGTGTATTTTTGTCTTTTACCCCTTGTTGCAATAAGAAATTCTACAATCTTCTTGGAAGCCACCACCTCTTGATTTTGGCTCATGCCCTCATTTACTGTTTCGTTAAAACCTCCCCAATCCCTCTAGAAAGTAACCTTGGAGAATAAAAGGACAAAAAATAAAAGAAAGAATGGATGGTCACTGCATATGCATGGCAACTGACTGAAAAGAGATAAGGAAACAATAAACAAAAATTTGAACTCCCATCTTGGGAGGTCAAGAGAAGATGTGATTTCATTGTGTTACCTTCCGTCTTTATATCCCATCATTTCAAATTTTATGCAGGGTTTTATCACTGTAATTTTTGAATCGCTTTTCTATTTTTTAGAAATTTCTATTTTCAGTATATTATTATTTTTTATTTTTAGAAAAGTTTTCCTCTCCATTTATGGAAAAAAATTCAAGTTATCGAGGGATGAGCCAAAAAAATTCGTCAAATCAAGGTTTTTTTAACATTGAGTGCATAGGAAATTTGAAGGGAATTTTTTTTTTTTCGAGATATCGAAAAATTCGCGAAATTGAGGTTTGAGTTAGCGAGGTTTGACTGTATATATAACTATATATATATAGTTATATATATATATACTTATATATATATATATATATATATATATATATATATATATATACACATAACTCTATAGCGTTGTAAAGAATGAAATCTACAATAATGAAAATAAAATTTTGAATAAATTTTTTTTAGGAATTTTATTATTTCTAGAAAACTGTTCTCACTGTCTGGGATCCTGTAATCTGCCCTCATCTGCCTGACTGTAAATTTTCTTAACTATTAAAATGAAACAAAGAAACAAAGATTGATTCACGGAAAAATTTCTTTTAAAAATATAAAGAAGTTTAATCTTGCTTTATTACATTGTAAAGGGGGAAAATTGCAATCGATCTATAATTTAAAATATAGGTGAGTTTTTAAAAAAACTTTATTTATTTATTTATTTTTTATTATTCCTATGGAAGTCTCAGTTGCAGAAATCCTACCGTCAGCTTCAATCTGACTCTACACCGGGCATGTCAAACTCGCGGGTCGCATGGGGCTTTCAAGAATTGTTTGTGAGGCCCAGCCCAGCCAATCTAACGGTATGTAAATATCGTGTCACCTTATGCGCCTTCCGCCCAGAAGCACCATTTCCCTCCCCACTAGCAGTGTAATTTTCTGCAGCTGACTATCACATGCCAGACCAGTAGTCTAGTCAGTAAGTAGTCTTGTACGAAGTGATTTGTTTGGTGGGTGTAAAACTGGTTATATTTCGCTTTCGGAGAACGCTTATTAATTTGTGAAATTATTCAGTGCCTGGTAAATTAACTTTCACTAACAAAAAGTGTCAGGAAGAAAACATTAATATTATTGCTGTTCTTAGTTTTTTTATGCCATACTTTTCGATATAAACCTACGTTTCTACGAAAATTGATTTTGAATTTTTTCTTATCTTTGCGGCCCACATAAAATTAAACCTTGTTTATTTGACCCATCTCAGCCTTTGAGTTTGACAGACTTACTTTAATTCAAAGATCTATTCAGTGGCGTAGAGAGCATAACTGGCGCCCGGGGCACGATACCTTTTTGGCGCCCCCTACTGAAAAGCATATAGTAATATAATATATACAATTAGTGAAAAGGACCAGATGACACCCTTCTGCGAGTGGCGCCCGGGGCATAATAGACCCCCTTGCCCCCCTCTCGCTACGCCACTGGATCTATTACTCCCAAAGTCCTCTGCAAAGAAACCCGAGAAAACATCATTTGCACAGATTCCGAATTAACCGTGAAAGCAGTAACGTTCAGAATATCGAAATTACCGATTTCACCACTGCCGATCGAACATACAGGGAGTTTTCGGGACGATCTCACGTGCCTCTCATGTGCCCTTCACACGTCAAGAAGAGCCGCAAGAATAATCAAATTTGCGAGGGATTTTTTTTATAAAAAAAAATCCCGAGGAGAACGGGGTGATACGGTTTCCGCCGGGTCTGCGAAGCCAGCGATCTCGCGGTATGACGTCACACCGCTGAAGATTTCATGGGAAAAATTCTCTCATTTTCTCTCTCTCTCTCTCTCTTTTATATATATATATATATATATATATATATATATATATATATATATATATATATATATGACGTCATAACGCTGAAGATTTCACGATAGTCATTCCTAAAGCATTTTCTAGTCCCAGAGGAGTATGTTTTGCCAAATGCATGTCGAAAACGAACACAGGGCTCAGGCTTCAAATTACTCGGAAAAACGATGACGTCAGCGAAACATCAGCGTTTAGCAGTCGACTACCATATGGCAGACTAGTAATCTGGTCAGTAAGCAGTCTTGTACCAAGTGATTTGTTTGGTGGGCATGAAACAGGTTATATTTCGCTTTCGATGAACGCGCATTAGTTTACGTAATTATTCAGTGCCTGTTAAGTTAATTTTCAAGAACAAAAATTTTCACGAAGAATACATTAATATTATTGTTTTTCTTGCCTTTTTTCTACTACACTTTTCGAAATAAACCCTACGTTTCTACGAAAATTGATTTTGAAGTTTGTTTTTTATTTTCTCGGCCCACATAAATTTAAACCTTGTTTATTTGGCCCATGTCAGCTTTTGAGTTTTACACACTTGCACTACACACTTCAACTGCAAAAGTGAACATTCTTTATTTTTAGCTCCATATTAGCGTGGCGTCAGCTATAAAAATTTCAACCATATCTGGTAGCGATATTAATATGAAACTTCTTAATATTTCCCAATAATAAGCAATTAACATTTAGAATATTGAGAAGTTTGCTTTCATTGATTTATTGTTAGTTATTTTTTAAATTACAAACTGCAGCTGATTGATTAAATCAGTTTCATTTTACAGTTTTCAAGAGTTTGGCTGACGCCTGATTCCGGGTACTTGCAGAATATCAACTCATGAGAAATTTTTATTTTAGTCCATGCTTTGGTCCTTTTAGCCCATCAAGAAAAACGTTTAAACGTAAAATTAAATTTTAGTTCAAGAAGAAAAACATTTTCAAATTAATTGATGATAATCTTTTATATTTAAACTAGAAATCTTCCATGCATATTGATTTATTGTTAGTTATTTGTAAATTACAAACTGCAGCTGATTGATTAAATCAGTTTCATTTCACAGTTTTCAAGAGTTTGACTGACGCCTGATTCCGGGTACTTGCAGAATATCAACTCATGAGAAATTTTTATTTTAGTCCATGCTTTGGTCCGTTTAGTCCATCAAGAAAAACGTTTAAACGTAAAATTAAAATTTTAGTTCAAGAAGAAACACATTTTCAAATTAATTGATGATAATCTTTTATCTTTAAACTAGAAATCTTCCATGCATATTGATTTATTGTTAGTTATTTGTAAATTACAAACTGCAGCTGATTGATTAAATCAGTTTCATTTCACAGTTTTCAAGAGTTTGACTGACGCCTGATTCCGGGTACTTGCAGAATATCAACTCATGAGAAATTTTTATTTTAGTCCATGCTTTGGTCCGTTTAGTCCATCAAGAAAAACGTTTAAACGTAAAATTAAATTTTAGTTCAAGAAGAAACACATTTTCAATTTAATTGATGATAATATTTTATCTTGCAACTAGAAATCTTCCATGCATATTAATCAATAGTGTGTCAATTGCAACTATAACGGCAGATTACATTTACCACGCCCTAAATTACATTTTAAAATGATAACTAGCTTAAATAACCCCACTATTAAATATTAAAACTATCAAAGTATTGGTTGTCAGAGGGATGCAAGGAGATCATAAATCTCACCTTAGAAATAGCAGTCATACAGACATAAATATGAACCGTAACATTCCTATAGCACTGAAAAGTTGAGTATTATAAATTCAACTATTCAGTACTATTGATAGCTTTCATTTCTAACTACAGTTTCCTCTCGATTATCCGTGTTCGGATTATCCGTGAAGAAAAAAGAATCTTACCGTGTAGAAAAGGAATCTTTATTTAAAATAATACCAATTTAATTTATTAAAAAGTGCATTCACATTTCTTCCGACACAATCAGTGGCGGATTATGCATTTCATGGGCCCGAGGTGGAAATAAATTTGGAGCCCCATCTGATGTTTTTAAATATTAATTCACTTAGTTAAATACAAAAAAGACATTTGAATTTTTTCTAAAACTTTTTATTTTTATAATCAGAACAATATAACAAAAAAAACGTTTCTTTAAATATTATTCAAGTTTAGTTAATTAGGGTGGAAACAGAAGGTCACTTCCATTGAAAGAGCCTCTGAATTGGGCTCATATTATAATTCATATTTTTATTGGGTAATGAAAATATTATATAATATAAAGCTATCATAAAGTGCTAATGAGTAAAGTTAGATACACGTAAGTAGTTATGTCGTACGCGAAAAATAAAGACAAATATGTTACAAGGTGCAACGTTGTTTAAACGTTCCTTTTAGAACTCATTGTGGACGTTAGAAACAAGTTTGAAAAAAATAAAACATAATGACGGAATCAAGCTTACAAAAAAATAGTAATACCGAGAAAGTATATTTTTAAAAACTGCAATTCAGAGAAACATTTAACAATGGTACATACTTTAAATTTAACGAGAAAACAATTGTACATAATGCAAGTTACTGCCTTTACAGTGTATACAATAGTGACTACCTTAATAAAAAAAATTTAATATGTGAGTAGCTAAAATTATTTGGTTGATTCTGGGGGCCCGAAGCTTGCGCCTCCACCACCTGTGCGGAAATCCGCCACTGGACATACATATATAAACAACAAGATAGTTAAAACAATAGTTTTCTATTTAAAGATTTAACAAAGATTTTTACTGGAACAAAGATTTTTATTGGATAAAGGATGCGAAAAGGTAGTAAAATAACATTTCTTTAATTTCCCGAGATGATGAATACAGTGATATCATGTCATGTAAAGAAAATTCTTGGTGATATCAAAAAACATATGGAAAATTCGGTAAAGCCCAGAAAAAAAATTACGGATTACATACTTTAAATTAAATTAATAAAATAAAAAACTTATTTTGAAAATACAATGAAATTTAGTAAAAATCTGAATATCCGTATTTTTCGATGATTCGTGCTACTCCACCCCTCCATTAACTTGGATAATCGAGAGTACAAGGTATATTCTTAAATCTATGTACTCTTCTTTTGTTTCAGGTGTATACTGGCGATGCTGGGTTCGGCAACCTCTCAGTTAGCATGCAAGGGTTCAGACGACATGATGTCTCATTGGTCAGCGTTGCTTACGTGAGGAAGGATATTTATGAGGTCACTTACCAAGTAATGACCACTGGGTATTACCTTATTTCTGTACGATGGATGGACAAGGAAATACCTGGAAGTCCTTTCGTGTGTAAGGTCACGTTCTGAGTGTGTGTTTGAAAGTAAACGAAAAAAGTTTCTATTTATGCCTATAATAAGAAAGAACTGTTGGAAGAAATTCAACGAGCGAGCAGCTTTCTTTCACTTTTGACTATTTAAAAAAGTGAAAATAAATTAAATAAAAGAATATTCAAAATCTGAATACATTATTCAGAGAAAGAAAAAAGAAAGCTTGGCTTTTACATTTTATTTGCAATTATCTTTTTCTTTCTTCAATGCTTGACTTTTTTCTGCCAGGTTTGTTTGAACTTTCAAAAGAAATCGGATAAGATGGATATTTCTGTCTCATAGCGAAAGAAAATCAGTCACCATAACCAGAAAATGTCATGGAATAATTATAGAGATAACCTTGACAATCGACATTGTCTGCCTCATATGTAAGACAGAACATTGGGAAGGGTGGGGAGGTAAATGAATAATCTAATGCGTATTCTGCTCGATTCCCTCCCTGTAGATTCGACGGAACCATCTGCCATAGCAACGTTGCACCACGTTACTAAGGTAACTTGTTATACACAAAAGGTGTATAAAAAGCTACTTTATAACATAATAGTATTTTGTGCATGAGATCCAAAAATAGAAAGATAATTACTACGCAGGAAGATCTTTTCTTAAAAAACATATCATCCACATTCTTTTTTAATTTTAAAACTTGAAATCAAGCAGTAATCAATTCTTTTGTATTTTTCCCCAAAATATATTTTCTCTTAGATATTAAGGGGATAAGGGACCTTCAACATCGAAATTATTAAATTTAAAATCTTTAATGCTATATACAGAATGAGAATAATTTTCTTTTTTACTACATTGAAAACCATTAGAGTTCAAAATAAGGAATTTTTGGGAGAATAATGCTTGTTTTCAAAATGTTTCTCAAAATTTCTAATTTTTTCAAAATGCTCCATGCGCATTCCATATCAATTAAAATCTTTAAATTTTCATTATAAGTTTGCTATATGAATATAAATATAATTGTGCATCAATTTTTTTGTATCACTCTCAAGTCTTAAATATTTTTTTTCTATTCTGCCTGTGGGTTTTTTTTAAGTATTTGCATGTTTTTAATTTATTTTATTGTCTATAAAATTGAAAAATATTTATTATTTCAAAGAATTATGCACTGTTTAGTGGCAAACACTTCCATTAACAATGCCGAGAAATTTGGAAGAATCAGAAGAAAATAAACGTGCATGGAGCATTTTGAAAAATTCTAGAATTTTTGAAGAATTTTTTATAAGCATGTCTTATTCTTCCACAAAATACTTATTTGTGAATTCTAAGTATCTTCAACGTAGTAGAAAATAATATCAATTATACTCATGTGGTAGAGTAAAATATTGAAAATTAAAGAAGACCGATTTTGAAGATCCCTTATTCCCTTAATCCCACTAAACTTGAAGGTTTACTTTAATGATAAAAAGTTGTCTTTCATAAAAAGTTGATTTTCATTTTAAAAAAATAAGGGTTTTAAATATAAATATATAATACACGAGAATAAGACCATGAAATTTATCTACTTTTTTCTGACAATAACTGGAAAATGCCAAAAGGATTAGCACTACTTAAAAAGATTTGAAAAATGAAATGTGCCACGTCATGCAGAATATGGCTAGTTTATTTCACTTTGGAGCAGTTTGATTGGCTTTAAATGTTACACAAGAAAAAAAGATTTCTGTTACAAATATTAATATATCACAATATTTTCTCAGAAAAGGTTTACGAGGTTTTCCTCGTAAATGCAAACTAATAAATGCTGAGAGTTAAAAGTACCTTTTATTTTGTTGTAAAGGAATAAAGATGTAGGCCTAGATAATATGTTTAAAAGTTTCGTCATAACTTTTTGAAATTTTTAAAGTGTTTTCGAAAAGTTACAGTTTAAATCTAGACTGAGGGATGCTGAAAGAATTCATGAAGCGTAATATAGAGCGGGCCATAGATTTTAAAAATATTGTAAAAAGCAAACTTCGTGCAATTATAAGAGACGATTTTACAAATATGATTAGTATCCTTAACTAAAGAATGAAGTCAGTTACAGAGCACTAAAAAATTATTTGTTTGGAACCTATGTATATTAACATAAAAATAAAACAGCAAAGATTGTATATATTATATATGTATGGCTACTTGAAAATTGAGAACAACCTAGAATCCGTCCAAAATTGAGGAAAACTTTACACTGAAACCCGAATGTGGAGATATATGTTAGGGAAAAATTACATTTCTTAATACTATATTCTGTGTGTTCTAATTTTGAGAGGATATAAATGGGAAGTCACAGCTACACACGCTTCCAATTTTTCTTCATATAAAACATGACTAAGTTGACCCGAGAATAAAACCAGAACCGCCTTTTCGAACAAGATTTGTGACTATTACGCCATGAAACCGTGTCATGATTTTCTTAAACGAGCCTCGTGAGCTATTTAAAATTTTAATTTTGGTCCAATTTTAATTTTAGCTTTAATTTCAAAGTTTAAGGAAATATCAAATTAAATATGCTCAGCAACAGGCTTAATTCAACTGACCCCCTACATGCTATATTCGCAGACTTACTGCTTTACAAATTTCGTATTTCTAGCTTACTTTTGCGATACAAGAAGATTTTTTGCGGACGATTTATAATTTTTACAAATAAACTCAATTGACCACTATATTAAACTCACCCTCTTCGATGTCTCATAACAATAACTCTTAGCTGATAATCGTCTCCTCGTTGTATCAACAGCACGAACTACCATAAGCGTAGCGTGCTTCAAAGTTTTTCTTCTTTTTTTTTTTGGGGGGGGGGGGGAGACACGAATTGAATTTAGTTAGGGCTCTCCTCATCACAATGACTGCCGGACAGTCCTTAAAATATGAAATATCATGATTTTTTTTTAATTGAATAACAGTAGAATTGATGTTTGAGTAGTATTCAAAAGTTATACAATGAGTAAAATAAATATCTATACTTATATATAAAGAGAGAGCGATTTTGTACGTGGAGGGTAATTTCCAGAATCACTGCACCTATTTGAAAAATTCTTTCACTGTTTGAAAGGTACATTATTCCAGATGGACATAGGCTATATATTATGTATATCTGATCAGTAGAAATAAAGTTAGGGGCTTAATCCTAACAATCTCCATTGTTACCGCTACTGTCCTCTACCACTTTTTGTGCCGAAGTCTTCAACGATCCTTAACGTGGTGCTATAGCGGTGGGCTTCTGTTCTAACGTTAGCGGTTCGAATCTAGCCGTTCTCCGGCACGCCTTTTTCTTTTAAAAAATTAACTTTAATTATTAACTAACGTAATATTAATTTAAGGTATTATTAAGGTTATTTTTAAGGTAAAAAAAGATTTACAATTTATTGGCTATCAACTGGAAATTTATTAGTATATTTTGTTCAACCCGGACAAAGTCGGAACGGACCGCTAGTAATATAAATAAAATGAGAAAAAAATAGCATCGAATTTTTGTTATAGATCATATCATTGTTAAAAATTATGTTAATCATAAGACATAATTGGACTCATCAGTCTCACAGTTTGAAAAAGCGAGAAAAACCAACTTTCTTAAAAATTTTCTACAATTTTCCGATTTTAACTGAACTTTTATTAACGTCTTAATTTAGTTCAAGTTAAGTTGGGGGCCCTACGCTACGCCTATGCGAACTAGACAAACTAACTGGTCACTTCGTCAAGTCTAACAGTTATGCAGTAACGTGCTCCTTTTTTTTTCTTGTTTTGTGTGTGTGTATGTGTGTGTGAAATGTTGTGCATCAATTTTAAAAACATTTAAATATATATATATATATATATATATAATTAATATATATATATATTATATATATATATTCATTAGAAGGAGGGATTGTTTTATTTCGATAGCAAATTTTCCCCCTGCGTAGGTTTGATTTTATTTATTTATTTATTTATTTATTTTAAATAATGTCTGCAGCAGTAAAGCCACGCTTTTCTGAGAAGTAAAAAAAATTCTGTTAATGTTTTAAGCTTCTTTGTGTCAAATAAATGGAATTAATGAAACCTCTCTAGAGCAACCGGACCTTGACTCACATTTTTTAAGAATAAAAAAAGGGGAGAAGAAAAGAGGATTGTTGAACCGGAAGTTTTACACATCTACATCAGCCGGAAAAGGGCATCAGATTGTAAAGAAAAGCGAGTCATCCTTTTTTCACGCTCAGCGTTCAGAGTGGCTTCGTCGCGTTTTTCAAGCTTCACGCTGTGTGCTCACAGCCATGGTTACGTACTAAACAGCTGATGCTCTAGCGCAGCTCTTTTGCATTCGAGAGTCTATGTCTAATAAAAATAAAGGTAATTTTTTAATAGTGCTGAGTCAGCTTCGACCAGCACGCCATAAGGTTAGCGTGCTGAGGGGTGTGTGTGTGGGGGGGGGGGGGGGGTCACTGATTATTACAAGTTAAGGGGGTCCAGGGCACATTTTGAAAAAAAATTTATTTATTGAGTTAAAATTTTGAATTTTTTTCTGATGGTTAACCATATAATTTGTAAAAAAAATCACACCATAAAACTTCTCAAAAAGTTTTTAAAAAATTTTAAAATTTAAAAGTTTTAATAAAAGTGGAGTAATTTAAAATCGTTATAACTCGAAATATTATTTGTCGAATTTCAAAATTTTTTCATTTAATTAAACAGAAATATATAAATTTTAATTTTGACTCACCATTTTTAAAATATTAATTTTAAAAAAAATTAAAAATTTTAGATTAAAAATTACGAAAAAAATTATGTAACTTATTTTTTAAAAATCATATTTTCCAAAGTAAATATTTTTTTCAAATTTGCTGAATCAAAATTAAAGTAAAATAGTTGAAAAAGACATGTTACAAGTTTCAATCATTTATCTTTAACGGTTCTTGACTTATAACAATTTAAAGACGAGAAATGGGGAAAAAACCCATCATGCAGAAAAACGCACTTACAGGTTTAAATAACTATTGGCTACTATCAGAATGTTGAAAAAAAAATAATAATTTCTCTTGTTCTAATTAAGATAGAAACATGATTTAAACGTCATTTTAAGCGCAGAAGAACACAAAAATTTTAAATGCAATAAAAATTTTTTCGAAAATTCGAACAATTTTGTGCCCTGGACCCCCTTAATGATTAAATATCAGATTTTGCTTTAATTAAAATTATTTTTCAAGCGAAGTTTTAAGGGGAAACTCTCAATTCAAATTGAAAATTTTTAGAAGATTCTTTTACCACGAAAAATAGTTAAATATGTTTCATTTCGTAAAGACACGTCAGAGCGGTAACTGAAGATGTAAGTGTAATCGTAAAATTTCGGGATCAGTATGGCATAATAAGATTCCATTTCTTCTTCAATGAGGAGCAATAGAATCTGAAGAATGCAATGCCGTAATAACTATAAAATAATTATTAAATTTTAGCTATCTGGTTTGGGGCGGGGTGGGGGGAGGCTGGATAACTAACTACCCTTGGTTGTTCCACTCTATCTGTCGAAGATATAATATACATTCAATTAATAAAATTGTTTACAGTACAATTATTTTGCATCTCTCAGCTATACATAACCTGCATTGTTACCACATTTTAGTGTTACATTGACACGTGCCCACTTACCATATTTAAAATTAAATCATTTCAGTAATTTATTATTTTTTTTTAATGAAACAGAAGTTCGGTTCACATTGTGAAATCTTTTGATTCTCTGCCATAATAATGCATAGTTTGACAAGAGAAAATATATTCTTTCCATAATAAAGTCTTTTTAAAAAATGGAGTATTTGGGTATTGCAGACAATACTTTAACAGGATATTTTAAACTTTCTCCAACATTAGGTTGGCTTTAAACCAAAATTTTAACTTCCTGGACCGGTATTACTACTTTTTAAAAAACCACTGAGCGTGGACAAAACCTTTCAAAGATATGTAGAACCCGTTCCGAGGAGCTGATCAAACGTTTCAGCAGTTGTGATGGAGCATAGTATTTTCACATCTGAATTTCAGCTGTCGACACCAATTGGAAAAAAGGATAGAAATTTGGATGAAGGAAATGAAGCGTCATTACAAGAGCTAGAGACAATTCAAACCTATTAGTATAAAAACGTAACATTTTATTATTGACCCTCAGGTTGTCATTCTCACCTTGACAAATGCTTATACGGCTGTATCCGTGGAATTGTTGAAATTCCAATTTCTTAATAAGGGAAACAACGTAGTTATGCTGTGGATTCCACCTGACTATGTAATTCAGGGTAATGAGAAATCGGACGCTTTGGTCCAGGAAGATCAGCCAAATACCTCTTTGCCTATGCTCTCAGATAATGGAGTCATTAATGACTTTTCTAAAAGAACTACTCGTGAGACACACGCCATCCACGCCGGAGGCAACTGGAGGGAAAACCTTTCAGGAGTGTGCATAACTGCCCACTGGACAGGAAAAGGTAGGTGGCTCACCCCGGGCTTCACAGTGGTCACCTCCTATTTACATAAACACCTCCGCAGAATACACAACACAGAAACCAAATATTACGCTTAGGCGAGATATCTGTTTCCTACATTTCAGCTCTGAAAACAAGAGTTCCTTGCCAGAATTTTCGGTACTCGGAAATTTTCATAAGGAAAAAAGTATTGTATACTGGCTGCAAGACATATACGACTCATGCCACCCAAGTCCTTAGCGTTAAATTTTTAAAAATATTGGTCTGCGATTGAATTTACCTTATTTTTTATTTCTTGTTCTTTTAACCTTTTCTTTTGGTTCAAGAAGTATGATTTTGTGAACGGGGACCCAACTTGTTGGCTTTACAGCTTTATAAGGGAATGTTGTGAGAGTTGTCTGTGAGAGATCTGTTTCCTACATTTCAGCTCTGAAAACAAGAGTTCCTTGCCAGAATTTTCGGTACTCGGAAATTTTCATAAGGAAAAAAGTATTGTATACTGGCTGCAAGACATATACGACTCATGCCACCCAAGTCCTTAGCGTTAAATTTTTAAAAATATTGGTCTGCGATTGAATTTACCTTATTTTTTATTTCTTGTTCTTTTAACCTTTTCTTTTGGTTCAAGAAGTATGATTTTGTGAACGGGGACCCAACTTGTTGGCTTTACAGCTTTACCATGATTATTTTCCAGAGTTTCAACCAACGGCTCAAGTAACATAGGTGATTGGCTCAAACCCAACTTTTTGTTTATTATCTGGGAAATTTTTATTATCGGATGGTACAAAAGACGATAACCATGGACGAACCATATAGTATACCAGTAGGGTAACAATCGTCGAAGGGTGTATAACTGATCTCAAAGTAAAAAGTCACTGGGTCAGGGATCTACAAGAGTCTACTTGACGCCAAATTTTGGTCTCATTTGATGTAGTCAGTAATTGATATGGCTTCTTCCTAATGGTTGGACCTTTGAACCAGTCACTGATAAGATGGTTGGTTTCTTGGCACTGGTTTTTTCACAGTCGGACAACCCAGTACGTTGACTGAATTTGTTGAAAAATTTGCTCTATAGTTTCCTCACACTTTTGTATCATCTGGATGTTCCAACAAATGAAAGAATCGGTGTAACAACTTGTATTACTCGCTATTAAGTAAGCTGCATCAGTTTCCCAGTAAGAAAATTCTGGAGCGCTCTTGACATCCTCTCGGGTTACCGAACTTTCTCACGTTTTCACGGTCAAAGATAAGCAGTTATAGGACAGTGTGTGACCTGTCCCAAAGCGCTCATGCAAGACGTCCTCATCATTCAAAAGAGGTGTAACGATCGAGCTCGTGTTATGCAAGACTTGTATTACTCAACGACAGATCAGATTCAATATTTCAAAGCACTGCGGAAATTCACAACATATGTAAGAAGTTTGTACATGAGCTTTCATGCGTAATACCGATTTATGAGTAGCAACAACTAACTGTTGTTTGAACTCTCGTACTTCTAAAGATCAACCTCTCTCCTGCTTTATGCACATTAAAATATAACTCGTCGGTATTTGATATCACAGCATAAAAGAGTATTGTCTTCTTTAAATCAAAGCTCTCTCCCTCTTGTTGAAAAAAAATATTTAATTTAGAAAAAAAGACATTCTGTTTGAAATGGGAAAGGGAATTCCCTCTTTCTTAACGCCACCTCATATTATAAATTAAGATTAATTGTGTGGTTGGTTTGCTACACGGTCATCTTTTACTTAAGACTTCTGTGTATTAACCCTATTGGATTCACTCACCTCAATGTTAACCTATGGAGAAAATGTATCCAAGGATGGACGACTTGGATTGAAAGATTTTTTTCTTTATTGTAATCCGTAAGAGAGAAAAAAATTTTACACTTTGGGGCATTTTTCGTTTTTTGAAAAAAATGCAAATAGTATTTTGAAATTTAAATTATACGGGGGGGGGAGGAATCTGGTATAGTGTGTTTTAAACGCTTATCAAAGGGGACTTGGGGTGCCTTGAGTGGATGACAGATCTGTACTGTTTGCCCGGCATCCTCGAGCCCCACAGCAATGAAAAATGTCACCGAACTTGGAAAATTAACCCTCGACTGCGTATTCAGGTATTGCTACGTAGCGACTGGTCTTCAGTGATTCATGGGCCGATACGCGAAAGCGGAGGGGGCCGAGGTGTCAAACGAGTTAAACGCTTATCAATTCCTTTGGTGGACGAAATTTACAATATGAATCCTGTTGTAAGGAGCAGTAAAGTTCAAGCTGTCTGAAAATACCATTTTTATTTGATTATCAGCATTTATGTAGCTGTAAATAGTAGATACATTTTCTCCATAGATTAACATTGAGGTGAGCGAATCCAATAGGGTTAGTACACAGCAGCCTTAACTCTACGGCCCTTCTAAGTTTATAGCGACCATGACAACGGCTCATTGCGATAAAATCCTTGAAAAGATATTACCACCGCTAGAGGGCGTTTATTGCCAACCCCATTGCACACTTTATTATCTGTGATTGAAAGAGACATAAACGTTAATAACCGGGAAAAAACTTGAAAATTTGTGCATATTAGAATCCATGACAGTGGATTCTAATATGCACAGTGGATTCCGACGTGTCAACCTAGTGGTTAACGCTTCGGAATTCGGTGCTGAGGGTACTCAGTTCGAATATCGACAAGCCCCACTGTATGCCTTTTTGTCTTCACGTTAATGCTGTTGGCCGAAAAGTCCTTGCAGTGGTATGTGGGGAGGAGGGTATGAGCCCACCAGTTGTCGTTCTTAGGGGTGCTAAATTGACGTGGCACCAGGGAACAAAGTTGGTTCACTTTTATGGTGCCCCCATTACAAGAAACCAAGAAATCTCGCGCTGTAGAGGCGAATATCGAAAAATATAGTGCCTGTCATGTATGAAAAAAAAATTTTGTATGTACTGTAGCGACAAGTGTTTCCGAAAAAGAGCCATAAATTCTCTATTTCATTACAACAACAAATTAAAAATACTGTAATAAAAACTAACAGAATTCGAGGGATTGCGCAACATAATCCATAAAAATAAGTTAGAAACCCAGATACAAAAATCTATTATAACATATTCATAATATTTTTTGTATCAATGAGCAAAATTTTTTAGTTTATACTCTTTATAAAACTTTTAAAATGTCTGCTGTAAACAAAGATATTGAATATACTTTTATATTCATATACAAATCATTTTTTATGAAGTTTCTTTTAGTTTCAATTATATTTTTCATTCTTTGCCAATTTTCAAAGAAAATATTACTTCCAGATTACCATTTTGAAAATTTAAATATTTCCTTGATAAAGACTATTGATTTACTAACGCATTTTAGGTTAATCAGTTGCATTTTTTTTACTATAATTTAAAAGATTATTGGCATGACTATCATATAAATAATTGAAGGTATTTATTGATCATGGTTACTTAATTCTAACCTCCTTAAGAAGAATTTTCTAATGACATTAGTTTCATAACCACTCCTGTCTACAGCTCAAATGGTCTCAATAAAGTAAGACGAATTGGAATATATTCAGCAGTTTTAGTCAAATTCAGAGGCGCGAGTGATGTAATACAGGTTGCCGACTTGATTGAAAGATTTTTTTTAAAAGAAATTTGACACCTTGGGGTATATTTCGTTTTTTTAAATGCAAATAATATATTTTAATTTAAACTAGATGTATTACCCGGCTTTACTCGGGATTCAGTTTCTGTTATTTTTTTTCAATGATTAGCCTCATGTTATGATGTTCTAAAGTTTTCGCTAAAATTCTTTTGCGGTAGCAAATAACCTTAGTTTCTTGTCGGTACTGTCGTTGTTCATCGCTTTCCTCTCCTTTCGACGTTGAAGCTCGAAGACGATCGTAAGTTCGACGCGTTTAAAGTTTCTTCGTCAGTCTCACTGCTTCGGATCACTACAATTCGAATTCTGTTGCCTTCGAGCTCTTGGGAATGTTTTTCTTCAGATTCTTGTGTGCGTCTAACTGCATTTTGAATTCTCTTGGCTTGGCGTGCTTGGGAATGTTTTACTTCAGATTCTTGTGTGCGTCTAACTCAGGGGTGGCCAACCTTTTTGGGAAGAGTGCCACTATCTGAAAAAAAAAAAAAAATATTATACGTGCCACTTCCAACTTTTCCAACATACAAAAAAATATAAAAAGGGGGAAAAATGTTATTTATAGGCTAATTATTGGATTTTTATACAAATTGCACTTTTTTTTTATCTGAGTAGTGGAGATTTAAAAAATAATATAATAAGTAAAACAAAAGTACAAACTTAGGTTTTATTGTTAATAAACATTTCTAAAGGTTCAGTCAGTTAGGTTATGTATAAAATAAAATGAAAAACTTGAAACATTTAATTCTAAATAATTATGAAACAGTCAGTACTTCATTAATGTGGCTTTTGAATTTGTAGTTTTTTTGACCAAGTCATCTATATTAGGATTAGTTCTTGAAAATGCTAACAAAATTAGGTGTTTTAGGTGCATATCAGTTAATCTTGATCGATATTTTGATTTTATTATGTTCATAATAGAAAACATTTGTTCAGAAACATATATTGATCCAAACCTACAACTATACCTGACAGCCAAATCGTGTAAATTTGGAAATGACCCCGCTGTCTTAGCGCATCGTTGTACTGGTGTTAAGCAGTGCCGCTTTCCTACGCTGTTATTTTCAGAAGCGTATGAGTAGGGTTTTTACAGATTTCAACAAATTATTATTTTTTCAAATTTCTTAATTTTCAATAAGTCTCCGCGTGCCACTGTTAAAACGCCGCCGTGCCACACTGTGGCACACGTGCCGCGGGTTGGCCACCCCTGGTCTAACTGCATTTCGAATTCTGTTGGCTTCGCGCTCTTCTGTCTTTTTTTCATCACATTGCTCATTTCTCAACAATCTTTGACATTTTGCCCTTACTTCTGCAGGATTAAAAGTTGTTCTCCTCTTTTTGGGCATTTTAAAGCATTAATTTACAGCTAGTCAATAACGTTTGAATGGATTTATTATTATAGAAAAAGAATCAATAATGTTTGAATGGATTGAGATCACATTCAAACACAGCAAATCTGATAATTATTATAGAAAAAGTATATACACGTATTTCATGCTCGGAATTATTTCTCAAAACTAAATCATCTGCTACGTTTCAATGCCACTTTCAGACTTTCTTAATTATAATATACACGTATTTCATGATTGTAATTCTTTCTCAAAACAAAATCATCTGCTATGTTTCAATGTCACTTCAGTTATATAAATCATCGCGTCAAGGCTAAACGCACGTGTTTCTAGCTAAGTCAACGTGTCCTGCAGTATATTTGAGTTTGAACAGGTAGCTTGGGATAGTTTCAATTCATGAAATTGATAGATAACACATTCCTTGAAAATGAATGACTTTTCATCCTTACATTTTCGTTTTTAAAAAGAAATATTCCGGCGTTGCCACGTATATGAAAATAATATATAAAATTCATTCTTGCATGCGCCAATATATGAATAAATCACGTTTTTAATTTATGTCTATTTATTTTTACGGAAATGTTATAATTTAATTGGCAACAATGAAATGTTACAATGGCTTTGAACAAAAATATCCGTTGATACCGCGCAAACTTGTTCTAACATAATTCGGGAATGGAACGTCGTATCGGGATGAAAATAGTCTATAACCTTCGCGCAAGTTCAAGCAATAAGTTGTCCAAGTTTCATCGCAATCGTATGAACGGTACGGCAGCGCATAAAATACGGACAAACAAACAAACATTCATTTTTATATAGAGATTATTCGGGGGAGGGGGATATGGAAATATGGTAGAGTGTGTTTTAAACGCTCCTAAATTCCTTTAGTGGACGACATTTATAAAATGAATCCTGTTGCAAGGTGCTGAAAAGTTGAGGCTATCCGAAAATACCATTTTTATTGGATTATCAGCATTTATGGAGCTGTCAATAGTAGACACATTTTCTCCATAGGTTAACGCTGAGGTGAGCGAATCCAATAGGGTTGGTACACAGCAGCCTTAAGCTGAAATTTTCCACAGCCAGGGATTACAACTATGCGATAAGTGAGACCACGCTTGGAAAAATAAATAAATGAATACAACGGGTTTATTTGATGGGAATTCGAGGAAAGAAATATCTCCAACTTTATCACAAGATGTTGATAGTATGGCTTACACAGTATATCAGCTTAACGTACAAATAATGTGCACGATGAAAATTACTGTAAAAAAATACATGAAATTGACATTTATGAAAGCGCGAACCGCATTTAAACACCTAGGATAGGTCGACACAAAAATCTCTAATACTAAATGTTAAATAACTAACTCCAGCAGCGATATGGTGAACTTACTTATGATTCCACCAAAATTGACAGTTTTCGGACATTTATTTGACTAGGCCGCCATGGATTGAGTTAAGCCGAAGCTAAACATACCGGGACTTACAGTTTGAAGCCGATTTTGAACACCTACAATCATTCATGCCAACCCTGGAGCTCGCACCCGTACACGGTACAAATTATACATCCCGCAGATAATTTGTACCGTGTACGGGTTTATGAACTCTCTATTTATGACAAAGAATGGTCCGTAGTTATTGCATGCACTTAGAAATAGCTACGTGTAAAATTTATTCAGTTTATCATATACCTAATTTATATTCCTTAAGCCTGAGATGATTAAAAAGTTCTTACATATAGGAATATTTCTATTCATATTTCAGTTATGCTCAGGAACATTTTCTTAGCCGATAAAGTGCTGTAAAAATTTCGGTTGTTCATGAACCTATTTCTCAAACCATAGATTATAACAAGGAGACAGTCTTGTTTTAAAGATTTTTTTATACATCGATTCGACAGTATTTATTTCCATTTCAAAAGCGTTACATCTATGAAATTACTAGGGCGATTGACCGTGCTGCAGGTTATGAATATCAATGATATGTTAAACAAGAATTCACGATCAGCATTAGACAATTATCCGCATGTTACTATTATTCTGGAAATTATTTCAAAGAATGATAGAAATATTTTAAAGAATGCGGGCATATTACTATTTTCTTTTAGTTATCCCAAATTCTCGAAAGGGAAAACGCTGTTTAACGAGCAGATAAAAACCATACATCAGGGGTGGCCAAACTGCGGTTCGCGAGCTCTATCCCTTCCTTTACAGCTTTTCCAATTTTTGGAACTCTTGGTCCAATGACCAATTTTTGGGCTGTTCAGGTATTACGTAATCATTGAAGGGAGAGGGGGGGGGGTTCAAGCTTTGCTTATTTTAGCTGATAAGGGGGGAAAGGGGAATCAGAGCAATGCTTACGTAAGGACAAAAAACATGCACGCAAGAGAATGCGCTGCAATGTGTTCCTGACGACGTCATCTCCCCTACCAACCAGCACTGAAAATGAGTTGTTCTGTTTTGACAGTTAATGATTTAATGCCGGTACATTTTTGCTTGGCAATATACAATTTTTATGATTGGAAAAAAAATCGTCTGCCCTATGGGGGGGGGGGGGAGACAGCTGGTATAAAATGATTAAAAATGAGCTTACGTAAGTACTTGAACGGCCCCTTTCCAAATAATTTACACAGGAATGTCTTATAAATTGCTCTCTGAATGTTTTCCTTTTATAAATTTGTTTCTTTCAAACTTTTTTTTCTCTCTAGAAAAAAAAACTGTAAAATTGGTGATTTTTATTTTTTATTTCCAATAAATTGGGCCCATTAAAATGAGCGGCATGTGGAATAACTTCCCTTTTTGATACGGCTGATACCTGATACAATTAGGGCGAGAAAAAATAGACCACTCTCAGTGTTGACTATTAACATTTAACTGGATGGTTACGAACTGCGACGACTCTGTATACGCCAGACTTGAATAATTTGCCACCCCCCAAGAAGAAAAAAAAATTTAAATTATCAAAACTATTTCAGAATTTAGAAATATTAATTATTGCAACTATCGGAAGACGATGTGTTTAATAAAAACATTAGAAAAAAAACAACGCTTGAAATTTATTTCACATCAAATATTACCTATTTTCTGTTTTGGCTCTTTTAAGTAAGTAAACATTCCCAAATGGCCCTTAACACTTGGCCGCCCCTGTCGTACATATTCATTCTATTCTGAAATGAGGTAAACGTAACAAATATTTTCTATCATTTGACAAGCAACGAACTCCTTTGGTGTCCAAACTTTTTTTTTTTTTTTTTTTTTTTTTTGAACACTGAAAAATATTTTCAGGAGATTGATCTACGCGGATGTCTTCTAGCTCATAAAAAAATATATCTAACAAAAGGGTATTACGAATGACTGCTTTGTAGTTGTAGGAAACCAGTTTTGCCTCTTCGGTGAGCCCTCAGCCGTGAAGAACTCGGTAAAATATGCAGTATTTACTCCCAGTCACTTTTTATTTGCAACCGGCAGACTGTTCTTTAGTTGAAAGAACAGTCTGGCGAAAACATCTGGATCGCATCTTAAAAAACATAACTAAAATAAAACCTAAAGCAAGAAACAGAAGTTCAATTCTTAGTTAAGAAATTTCTCCTGATGGATCAGTAGTTTGAGCCTCATGTTAAGTACGAGTGCTTCACTATTTGTGTGACGTCAACATGACGACATGGATCGATTTTTTTTCGTTCGTTGACCTAATGCGATGAGCATATGTGAGGTTAATTCCAGGCAAACCAATTTTGGAAAAACCGCAGCTGCTTTTCGCCGCCAGGAAGTCTAGACTGGACGATTTATATCTTTCCAGAGCGAGGTTATGCTACACACTGGGTTCTCCTAAAAAGGCGAAATCAACTATAACAGCGTGTAATTTATTGTTACTATTTTGTGGACAGTGTTGTACAAAAAGAAAAAAAAAATTATCAGTTGCTATTTTGAAATATGATAAAATTTTAACAGATACTAATAACTGTCCCTGAAATTACGTAGACAGAAATTTGTTTAAGTTTTCATAAATTAACCTTCTTCTATATTCACAACTCCATCATTTACTTTTATCTTGAATTTAGGGGATGAAGATAAAGTTAACCCCTTCCAATCTCTGTATCAGATCTGCCTTTTTCAAGTGTTCGTGAGAATTGGATAAAATGACATACCTTCACTACTAATTCATTTTTAAATATCTGCTGAGAAAGTGTTCCCGTTCTTATATTTAATTTTCTAAGCGCCTGAGACCAATCGAAACTATTCGTTAAATAATAATAATAATAAAAGTAAAAATTTGTTATTGAATCAATAGTAATTTATATAGTACTTACTTGAAAATTGCCTTCCATTATTATGCCACATGAAACTAATTCAACTTTATGTTTTGAATTTAATAAAACTAAAATATTAAAGATAATTTTGAGTTGGGAAATTTTAAAAGTGTAACAGTTTTAGCAGTAGAGGTACATAAAATAAGATAAAGCTAGACTGCTAGCTTCTTTTAAACTCTAAAAAAGATATTTACTATAAATTACCCTTTAGTGTTGTCATTCAATCGAAGATTTAAATTTTTTATTCATCGCTATTTAGTATGTTTATTTTATGTGAAACAAATTTTCTGTTAAAGCACCGTGAGAGTATGATTTGTGTAAAAAAGGGACTATGCATTTACACAATGAATGTTTAGAATTTTTTTGAAGTAGAAAATTACTGATGTCCTATTAATTTGGAAATACGACAATGAAATTACCATTTCATAAAACTAAAATCTGCCTCCAATTTAATATAACTTCTTAACATTACAAAATACGCAATATCATCTGAATTTCATCTAGTATGAGAAATCATATGATTAAGTTTAGCTTAGATTTTATTTATTATTATTTATTTTTTATTTTTTTAAATTTTTTTCAAAGCACGATGGCTGTTTCCGACATACTGTGAAAATTCAAAATGAAAAGCTCAATGCCGCGAATTGTTTATAGGCATTGAGGTGGAACGAATATTTGATTTCACGAATATCCGCGTACCTCACTTTACGTAAATAAGAGCATTTTTTTTTTTTTTCTCTTTCACTACGTCTGCTCAGACATAAAATTTATTTCACATGTTCAAGTACGAAAAGAAGATTGCTCGAAGTGATTCAGTCCTAAAGAGTCTGGGGGAAAAGAAAAAAATATGTCTGTAAACGGCGAAAAGACCAGGTGTAGGATTTCCCCCTCCTCCATTTCCTGTCAGGGGAGAAACCTCAAAATAGACTGAGAAATAAAAGGTAAGGTCTTTTCTGGAACTCTTGAAGAAAACCGTTTGTGCTGAATGATCTTTTCGTAAATACTTTACTTCAGTACTGTGAACTTCAGAGGAGCGAAAGTGAAGGAGTCTTGCACTGTCTTTAAACTGAAGTTTCTTTTGATGCCTGAAAATAAAAAAAGGATTGGTAATTCCTTTGGAGTCAATTATATTTTATACTAATCTTCGTTAAATTCACGATTTCCTTTATTTTACCCGAGAAAGAAAATCAATAGCTAACATACTAATGAGGCATCCTATAATTGAGAGCAAAACTCAAAAACAAAAATTTAAACAGTGATACTAATCTTCGATGTTTATATTATACAGGGCTACAAAAAAAAATTAATTTTTTTTGGGGTGCCTAGGATTTTAAAACTGATTTTAGCTATATTTGGGACGCTGAATCTAAATATGAAATCAGTTTTTCTCTATCAGCTCTACTTTTTTAGATACAGTAAAACCTCGTTTAACCGGACTAACTGGAACCATAGGCAATCCGGACAATCGAAAATCCGGATAATCCGGGTAATATGGGTAATAAAAAATACAAAATTCTTAACTAAGACGACTTACTTTGTTTTGTAACAAAATTACATAGTATTGTTTACAAAACATTAAAAAATAAAATATTTTCACATCATTTCTCAACAAAGAATTGGTAAGTCTAGTGAAGTTTTCTTAGAATCAACAAAAAGCATTTTATTACCATAATTTATTGTACAATCTATGCAGGAACTATACATTGAATCAAACTAAAAAGCAAATATTTGTCGTACTTGTAGTGACGCTCTTGCTATCACAGTGAAAAATTATCTAACGTGAACATTAAATAGAAATGTCTACAAATCTGATCTGGATTATCCGAAGATCCGGATAAACGAGGTTTTACTGTACATCCACTTATCTATCAATATTTTTTTCTATCCAATACATTCAAGTATGGGTAATTTGTCCTCCTGAGAAACTGGACTCCTGGAAAAAATGGGTCTTCCTGAATGTTTTCCAGATGATTGGCGCCTATTTATTGGCAGCTCAAAGTTAAGTTTGAAATGTGTCCTTCTACACAATGGGAACAAATATGGTTCAATACCAATTGCTCACTCAACGAAAATGAAAAAAGAATATCACACCATAGCTTTGGTCTTGGAGAAGATAAAGTATCATGAACATCAATGGGTGATTTGTGGGGACTTAAGAATGATAAATTTTCTCCTTGGACAGCAAAGTGGCTACATCAAATATCTTGCATCGTGTGCCTCTGGGATAGCACAGACAAAACACACCACTGGGTTACAAAAGAGTGGCCTAAGAGAGAAAACATGGACGTTGGGGAAAAGAATGTCATGAATGAACCCTTAGCTGGACGAAAGAAAATTATCTTTCCTCCACTACATATCAAGCTGGGCCTAATGAAGCAGTTTGTAAAGGCTCTTGATAAGAACGGATTATGCTTTGCATATAAAAAGTAAAAAATGCTTAAGTTGAGTACGGAAAAAATTAAAGCAGGAATATTTGACGGCCCACAATTAAGACAACTCATTAAGGATCTTGCCTTCGTAAATTCCATTAATGAGGCTGGGCGAAAAGCCTGGACTTCATTTGTTGCAGTTGTCGGACATTTTCTGGGCAAATGCAAAGCTGAAAACTATGTTGAACTGGTAAACGAGATGCTAAACAATTTCAGGTCCCTTGGGTGTAACATGAGCATGAAGGTACGCTATTTACACAGCCACTTGGACTATTTTCCTGAAAATTTAGGAGACACCAGTGAGGAACAAGGTGAAAGATTTCACCAGGATATTTAAACTATGGAGGACTACTACCAAGGAAGATGGGATACGCACATGATGGCAGATTACTGCTGGAGTTTAAAAAGGGACTGTTCCAAAATACATTTAAGAATGTCACAGAAAAGAAGTTTCCGAAGTGTTCAGTGACTAGTTGGTTTCATCAATGACTTTTCCCTCTTTCTTGCTCTTTGTAATTAGATAAGTACTACTGCAATATTGTCTATGATTTTTATGCTCCTTTAACATTTTTAAAAATATATAATAATAATAAAAAATACCGTGTTTAGTTTTTTAATTTGATCCATGGATTTAACTTAAAATAGTGTAACGTATATTTCACTAAAATGTTATATCTTAGAAATTTGAGCTCCTAGGCAAAAACTAACGCCATATTTAAATTCAGGGCATCAAATTCATACGAAATCACCTCCAAATACCCCGGCACCAAAACCATTGTTGCCCTGTGTTATAGTTTCCTTTACTTTACCTATGAAAGAAAATAAATAATTTACATACTAGCGGTGCATTATTTAATTGAGAGAAAACTGCAAAAGCAAAATATTGAACTGAGAAAAGAAATCATTAATAGAACACTGATTGGATCTCTCTCCTTCTGCCATGCTCTAAAAATAGTAACTATTTTTTTTTTTCAAAACTTTGAACACATTAAAATATTAAATACTGCTTCCCAGAGATCAACTCGTCATTTGCCGTTTTGAAAGCGGCTTTCATAGATTTCACTAGTATCTGTCATTTTGTTGTTTCTAATCATTAAAAAATGTGTCCCGACTGAGGATTTCAGAAGCAGGTACTGGGTAAGCAAGGTCAAGGTCAAGGTACTGGGGTTTTACGAGGTACCTGGTAAAGCATAATAGCTGTTAACTGAGTAAGCAAAATTCTCATAACCACCAATCAGTTTCGTGAAAAAAAATGTTAATATTCGTAAAATCGACGAAACCATTCGTTAAATTGAAAATTATTTTACATTAGTGTCTCTTCCTTTTAGTAAGGACCACAAAATATTCGTTTTAAGAGAGATTTCATCATTTGGTTGTGCCTAGGCAGTTCAGTAACTTTTTTTATTTAGCACACATCCTGCGGCAATTAGCCGCAGCATTTTAATCCAAGCCCGAATTCTTCACAGTATTTTTCATCGCAATTATGTATAAAATGAATTACTTGGGTAAACTTGAGTAACCACAGAAGGCCAACTCCAGGTTTCAAACCATAACTCCTACTTGCACTCCAAATGAACAAGTTTACCTTTACAAAAACTTGTTAATTTCGTTCTACTGTTAAGATACCCTGACAATGTGAGAAAGACTGATTTTCAGTTCCATTCCCAACACGTTTCGCAATAAATCCCTTTTCAGTACAGTGGTGGTGTCTAGAGTATAGTCAGGTGGGTAATAGTATTTGTTTACCAATTCCTTTTACCGAATTCCTGTTAACAAACAGGAAAGGTTTAGCAACATTACAAACATAGTATTCGTTTAGCATATAACATATAGAAACTGTACTATAATCGCTTTAAGTATGGGAAATGAATTTTTCCAGATTTTTCAGCGAAGGGAAACCCCCCCCCCCCCCCATATTTATGTTACACATTACTTAGGATCTTCCCATTCGAACACCAATATAACTATAACCAAAGAGATTCAGCTCAATACTGGAGCTGTCATAGCTGTTGGTTTTCATCAAGAATTGACACTCGATGATAGCTAATACAGAAAATTACACACTATTTTGAATACTAATTATATATATGTTTTTGGAAGATTAATATTTAAAAAAATAAATTTGCTTATTTAACCCCCTTCTCCAAATGTTGCAAATATTTCCTAAAAAATTACTTACGCCTCTTCAAAGTTATTTTGATAAAATATACCATATCAAGCTCATCTGAGATATTACTTGATACGAGCAAATGATTTTCCGTTGAATAATTTAAAACGTGTAATTGATCTGAGCGGAAGGTACTTAGAGGTTTTAGGCTTAGAGACTGATCCGTCGAAGACTAATAAATTGTAAGACATAAATAATTTTTTCTTGCCATTGAGTCTGAATAAAATAATACCCATTTGAAAGGGCCTTACTTCGATAGGAAACATTTATCCTGACGCTCCTCTTGTACCACGCTATGTACGATAGAAAAGTTTAATTTGAATTAATCGTACAGTACTGATGAAATTCGGGTTTCAACGTTTGAGATTTCTTTAGAACACATGAAATTAGTTTTCACTCTTTGTCCAACAGGAAACTCTTTTGCTTGATACATTATATACGAAAAAAAAAAAAACTACTAAGCATTAAGCGATTCAGTTGTTCGAGACATGGTAATCGAAAATTCCAATCGAAAAATCCTTGAACTCCTTGAGCAGATTCCCTCTCGAGCTTTTTTAAACTTTCAAAAGGAAATCGAAAACAAGTATTCATTTAATCTCTATCACGCGTGATTTAACGTTCTTTAAAAAGCCAGCAAGACATCGGCGAAGCGTGAAGGGTGCATAAGGGTGGGATTTTTCGTGTTTTCTTTCTAAGTATAGTTAGTGCATTTGTTCTCTCGGGAAACCTACTGAAAGATGAATCAGAGCAAATACTACAAGGCATATCAGATCCTGTGATAGAGCAGTCAGATATTCAATTTCACAGAGAGACTTGAACCTCTTCATCGGTGATGTTGGCAACAGACACTGACACCTGAGGCAAGTTTTAAAAACGACGCGTTTTCAAATTTTTCGAGAGACTCCTAGTAATGAAAATATCACTACTAGCAATAAATAGTCTACTTAATAGAATAACGGACATTTTGAGAAAAATGTGTATTTAATAAAAGCGAGCGAGAGAAAAGTGCTTTATTTTGAAAAAATAAAATAAAAATTACTGAACTTAAAAAAGCAGAAAAACTAAATGTTTGAATATAAGTTATGTAATAAAAATAATTACTAAATCCTTCTTAGAGCCCTTATAGCAGCAATATAGCTATAAAGACTTTACTGATGCCTTATATAGCAGCAAACTGCTTTATAGCAGCAGACTGCTTGATTGCATCTCTATAATTTGTATACGGTACCGTAAAAATTCCGTATTTTTCCTGCCTTATTTTGGCCCCTATTTCAATTCAGCGCCTGACGGGATGGCTTCACCTATAGGACCTACGTTGATTGTATGACACTACTCCTCTGGATATTTTCGTTATAATTATTCAGAAATGAGAAATTACCATGTAGCATTTGATTCAAGTAAACATAAAAAAATAACTATGTACAACAACAACAAACAAACAAACAAACAAACTGAAGTGTTGCTATTCGAAAAAAGTTGCTACTATATGCTTGATAAGTTTGCAACGTTGGAAAATTACAAGATAGGGTCGGTTGATTGAGAGTGCTGCGATTAGCTTTTGCTACACAAGGGCATATTAGACCGGGACCTACATTTTAAAGCCGAACGGCTGATAAAAAGGCATGCCAACAGTCACAAAATAAGTTCTACTCCGTTCTATCCATTTAGACCATTCATTTTTGGTGTAAATTTCTCTCCCTCATAAAGCTCAAGGTACGGACCTCTTCAACGCCAGTCTAACTCCCAGGGTAAAAGGTTTTAAGTCGTTGAAACGCAGCGAGTTTTAAAAAAAAATGTATATATCCATCAATGCAAAAGTAATTTAATTATGCTACTTAACAATGTGATAAAAGTTTCATATCAATTGCTTTGATTTTTTATTATTGTTATTTCGAAAAGGGCAGGCGATACAAGCAAAGCCCTTTCTGCCAGAAACATATACTTTAAAGTAATAAAAAAAAAAGTAGGCTGATAAACAGAAAAATTCAAAACCACACAAAATAAGTACAGAAAGCATTCAAACATACCAATATAAAAGTTACCAAAAAAAAAAGGACATCTCGAACGGACAGCAACGTGTAGCATTAATCAGGATAATTGTTTGGAGGCCAGCAAGTCTCTCGCAATCTTACAGTTCATCGCGCGAATTAGTGCTGTAAGAGCAGAACAATGGTCCGAAGTGGGCGCTATTCATGTCTGCGCCGCTATGACAGAGTGGATAAGTAGAGGTGCCGACAATTCTAAGGCGAGCAAGGCCGGTGATTAAAATGTATGATTCCCTCTTCCTCTAGAATTATTTAAATATCAAGTGCATTTTCCAGCAGATATTTAAATGAGATTACTCCTGTTCGATACTACTGCATATGCAACAAAAGATTTTATTAGTAGTTTAAAAAGTTGTTAAAGTAGAACGGTTCGTTCTCTAACTTTATTCAAACAAAAGATGGAAGTTTGTTGGAAGTTTCTACGGATGATTAAGGATTATAAAGATGTACTGGGAAATACAGTCGACTTTTGGGAATCTGATATTCGCAAGTTTGTCATCGATAACTGAAAAGTCATGCCTTCTGCTTTATTAAAATTATTAAAATTCATTAGACAATACACAATGCGTCATAATGTACTATATTTAACGACTGTTTACGGGGAGCAGGATTTGAATCCGTGTTTCTCCACCTGGAATCTGGGGTCTACCAAAAGAACTACCCCGGCGATGTGTGGGGTCATTTTTAACGACTTCTCTCATAATCTCCCCCACCCTCTTTTTTTAATGACTTCTCTTATATCCTCATCCTTTTTTTTTTTTTCCTTTTTTTTTTTGATCGTGACACATAATGTTGGACGGTACATATTTATTTCTTTTATTACACTCATGGACAAAAAAATTAGCGCACCAAGAAGGAGTCGTCAAAATGAAACGAAATTTTACATACGTAATGACTACTTTGATATAAGTAAATGATAAGAAAATCAAAGAAAAAGGATAATTTATTTCAGAGAAAAAGGCAAAAGAACGGAGGAGTTAATACTCCGTTGGACCCCCTCTAGCACTAATGCACGATGCGATACGATCGGGCATTGAGTCATACAAGTTCTGTATGATGTCTTGAGACATTTCGTTCCATATTTGTTGTAACCTTGCTTCTAGTTCGTTCAAACTCGTGGGATGCCCAACTCGTCGTCCCAAATGATCCCAGATATGCTCGATTGGAGACAAATCTGGGGATCGGGCAAGCCAAGGAAGGGTAGTAACAGTGCGGAGACAGTCTTGTGACACCCTTGCCGTATGAGGCCGAGCATTGCCTTGTTGAAAAATGGCTCCTGGGAGCCGTTGCATGAGTGGCAACACATGTGGTTGCAGGATTTTATGAACATACCACTGGGCTGTCATGGTGCCACGGAACAATACTAGGGGTGACCGTGAATTGTAGGCAATGGCACCCCATACCATCACACCAGCTGTGGAAGAGATGTGTCGCTGTACAGCAAAGGCAGGATTGAAGCGTTCACCACGGGCTCTCCAGACACGAACACGATTGTCATCACTGCCGAGATTGAATCTGGATTCGTCGCTAAAGACGACCTGGTTCCATTCCGCTGCAGTCCAGTTTCCTCGTGCGCGGCAAAACTCCAAACGGAGGCGTCGATGGGTGGGCGTCAAGGGCAGCACACGTAATGGGCGCCGCGATACCAACTGTCCTTCAGCCAGGCGCCTTCGTATGGTTCGAGAAGATACAGAGGCCCCTAGTGAAGGTGCTACCTGTGCCTGGATGGCGGCCGATGAAGCAGTTGGCTGTACGCGTGCATTTCTTACGATGTAGCGGTCTTCTCGACGACTGGTCTGTCGAGGGCGTCCTGAGCCTGGTCTTCGTGTGCATGACATCTCTCGGGTCCACTGGTCCCAACACCTCCTCACAACACAATCAGAGCGGCCTAATTGACTAGCTACTCGCCTAGCTGACCACCCAGCTTCCATCATCCCGACGATTCTCCCCCTCTCAAACTGTGACAACTGCTTATATTGTCTTCGAACACAGCGTAATGGCATCTCTATCTCAGCTCTTCCTTTGTAAATGATTCAGCACACTCAAACAAGTTTTGGTTACCTGTTTTATACTCCACAGTGTACGATGTTCAACGCCCTCTACCGGCTATACGTAATGCGCAATCACGCTGCATTTCTAATCATTTGCATATCTCCCCGATATGTACCTTCATTGCAAGTTTCGTTATGATCCCGCAATTATTTCTTGGTGCGCTAATTTTTTTGTCCATGAGTGTATTTTATCAATCGACAATAATATTTTTTTTCCATGATGAACATTTGTTTTAATTTTCCCAAAGGACTATCGTTCTTTCTAGCAATTGAGCGATATAATGTCGACCGTGTGGTAGCAGTGCTATTGAACCAACGTCTGCTAACCTCAAGGCCGGTAATCTACTAAATGAGCAATCTATGATTTATTTTTAATGACTTTTTTCACAGCTCTGTTTCATAACAGTAAGAACTTTACTCATACTTAAATAGAATTGCATCCCATACTATTTGTTGCCACTGTCTCTTTCAGTTGAGAGTCCGTTAACACTTGGTATTGTAATTTTAAATATTTAAAACTTGCCGTTGTGGCATAATTTGCCGTTGTAGCCGTTGTGGTACATTGTACTGTTTAACTGTGTGTATTCTCTGTGTGTTTCAAATATGGTTAACGGTATAAAGAGTTAAAGTTTGGGGGATCCTAAAGATATTCGCGTCTTTTTTTCCCTTTCACGAAAGTTCTGCACCCCAAACCCCGGTAATGTGAACTGAAAAAAAAAATTTTTACAATAATATTTACAATAATATTTAAATAATACTGCATTGCGGATAAAATAAACTCATTGGCTATGTAAGTATTATTGTATGGCTTTGGATATTGCTCTGTTAAACCTTCAAATTAGAATTTTCGATCCTGACTTACTATTTATTTGTAATCGATAAGAGCAGAACAAAAAGTTGTAGAATCATATGACGAAACTGGCTGTATAAAATATCGTATAATTTTATTTTAAATTCACTCCCCTTTAAACATTAAGAATAAAAGATACTAGCTTCCAGTTGTTTATCAAAAATTACCCATTGCTTTACCGAAAATGATTGCGAATTATACCTCAAAGAATCGAGAACGTCCGAAATGTCACTAAAGTGAACAATAAGTAGGAGTTGTTCATGTATTTTCGTCCCGGTCGGATGAGTTTTGTCTAGTAACTATGGCAACGTTCTCTGAGTGATTAAATAATGTATGAAGCGCGTGAGGGCGTACTTGACTCCCCCATTTAGTATCAAATTACTGACCTTCCACCCAAAAGGGTAAAATATATGATAGGTAAATCACTATTTTAATAGCAAAGAGATATTAAATCGTTTTAATGAGCGTATATACTTTTAAAACACGTTTTTAAAACGACTTACGGTACTGTAAGCTAAAAATTTTCCTACAGTGATGCATTAGTGGGACGAACAAATATACATTACGCATGAAAAGCACTCTAAAAGTAAGAAACGAGACATGCATTTATCTTGGGACATTTCATCCGTAAACACTGGAGAGACTTAACGGTTACTTCATTATGGGAGCACCTAAAGGGAGACCAGTACAGAGTATCTATGCCTGAGCCGGAATTTAAACCCAGGCGCTTGAGGTGGTAGCTTACTTTGCTAACCACTATTACAGCTGAAAAATCCGTACACCCCCCCCCCCACCACCACCACCACCACCTCAATATAAATCATTCTTGGTACTTGCTATGGTTGTGGTTTTAAGATCCAAACTCCTTTCAAAAGAGATATAAAATTTAGATTTTAGAATGAAAATTAGAATTTGACTTACTTTTACAGTTTGAACTTTAAAACCGAGAATTTTGGCAACAGGTCGACAGACGAATCTACTTTAGGCTTGTGCCTTACTCAAAAGGACTAAATAGGCAGCCTGATATAAAATATTTGACATTCAAATTAAACTACAGTTGAATTTAACCTCTATTTAACGAAGTCGCTAAATCCCGAAAAAAAAGTTCGTTATATGGAAAATTCGTTAAATAGAGAAACACCTTTAAAAATACTTTAAACTACGCAAAACAGATTTTAAATTCATATACACTAAATATTTTTTAAAAAAGTATTTAATCACACCTTTATTTTGTAAATTAATATCTATTTGTTTTATATATATCTTACCCATCAAAAAGAAATCTGCAAGGAAAACAGAAATAAAAAAAACATTATCCGGGACTACACTGTATTTTCAATTAAAAAATTTATATTAAAATTAATGAATTTTAATGGCATTATCGCATTTATTATAACAAGCAATTTTAAGCATACAGTACCACATGCGTCCTTAAATTTAATTACTGATAAAGTCTGTTAATTTTGTTTGAGTTTTTTGTTTGAAAAAGTCTTTTCTTTCATACTTCTGGCATCTTTGCAATGCACCAAAAACCCCTTCAGGCGTATTTTCTTCAAACTGTAATCCGCGTCGGATTGTTTCAAATGATTTTAGCATTTCATCATAGGAAGATTTGTTGATTTCTGCATCATGATCATTTCCATCTTCTTCATCTTCGTCTTCATCGCAATTCATTCATTCTATTGTTTTTATTTTTCACACTGTCCAAAATATCCCATTCAGTTAGTGCTTCCAAGGTTTCAGCTTCAGAATCAAGTTTAAGAAAATCATCAGTCAGCACATCATCGTAAGCCCGTCTGCACACGGAGCAACTCAAAAGAAACTGATAACTGACTCAAATCACAAACCAGTCCGTGATGAGTCGCAACCTATGTAATTGAATGGAGCCACGCACACGGCGCAACTGGTTACAAACCCGCCCGACGGGTTTGTAACCAGTTGCGCCGTGTGCGTGGCTCCATTCAATTACATAGGTTGCGACTCATCACGGACTGGTTTGTGATTTGAGTCAGTTATCAGTTTCTTTTGAGTTGCTCCGTGTGCGGACGGCCTTAATTTCTTCTTTTTCCCTTAGTTGTATCCACATTTTTTTAAGTGCCTCTGAGAGAATATCGTCTTCGTCCTCCGTACTTGCTGAATTCTCATTGCTGACAAAGAATCCAGCTTTCACAAAACTGTAGCAATAGTACAGAGGTGGGAAACGCGCGGCCTCCGTGATCTTCTCTTGCGGCCTTCATAAAAGCTAGCACTTGTATTAATTAATATTTAATTATATAGATTACAACAATTTCCAAATCAATGGAATTAAATAAAGAACGGCATGAATGTATGTAGTGTCGGCCAAAATAAAGTTGACATTTTGAAACTGTTGTCTAAAGTCGCTACAATTGTATATTTATCCAAATGAGCTTCGTTTACCTTGATTGTATGATACTTTAACTACACTTTATATGTAATTTAATGCTCAGAGTTTCTTAACAATACTACCAGACATGTTATATGATCTCTACACAAAACCGATTTTCTTACTATTATTGTTGTGACTGACTCCATGTACGTTAAAACGTATTATTTTTTCTGCATAAAAAATAATAATTAATGATTAATGTTATAACAAGTTTTTATCCCTATGTGAATACAAAAATATTTTATATTGTAACTTTTTATGTCAAATAATAAATAAATAAGGACTTAATTTTTTTTGTTATTTTTCTATATAATGCACCAAATTGTTAAAACTATATCTAACTATAATAATTTCATAAAAGTCGCATTTATAGGTTCATCAACTTATGCGGCCTCCTTTATTACTACCTAATTTACATGTGGCCTCTAATGGTAAAAAGGTTCCCCACCTCTGCAATAGTACGATCTGTGACAAAAAATATGAAAAAAAATATTGGATGACAAGAAAAAGTTCGTTAAATAGAGAATGCACTTCGCTATTTGGAGGTTATTTTACGAAGAAATTCGCAAAATGTTCTTGGTTCCAAGGAAAAGTTCAAAACAGAGAAATTCGCAAAATAGAGGTTCGTTAAATAGAGGTCCGACTGTACATATATCCCGCCAATAATTAACTGTTATCAGTTTTCCTTATTCCTGTATTTTACACGAAATATATTTTAATCGTGCCTTTGGGGATTTTTTTCTGTTAATGTCACAATAAAACCGTCTCGAGTTAATCTTAAGTTTGCCTTTTTCTAGCATTAAACCGGCCTATCCGCACCTCGAGAAATATTGTTTTCAATTATTAGGCTTGCAGACATGAAAGGACTTGATACGCAGGACAAAACGCCAACGCGTGGCACCTGTTACTCAATATAATTGCAATTATAATCACTTGTGGTACGAAAGCTATCAAATGCCATTCATTTTCGACGTGTAATTAAAAAAATCTGAAAATTTGCTGAAATCCAAAAGTTTTTGTATACGTTTTATATTGGCGGGTTTTCAAAGTTGTTCTCATATAAATTGGGACACACACGCAACAGTTATTAACTTATCGTAAAATCAAACGTTTCTAACACACTCTCAAGCGAAATGAAAATATATTAATTAAAGACTAGAACCAATAACTACAGGGTGGCTAATAAATACTGTGACAAATATCGAATCATTAAATTACACACAGATGAAATAGAAAATGGAAAATACAACAATATTATGAACATTATACATGAAAGTTTACCATGAAATAATTTTACTCGAATCGACCGTCATCTTTATCGATTACTAAAGATAATTTCTTACGCCACTGTCCTATTGCGGCACGAATCATTTTATGAGGTAATTTGTCCCATTCACTCCGTATGGAAGCTTTGAGGGAGTCCAAACTTCTGTGCTGCTTAGCATTTACTTTAGACTCTAAAATCCCCCAAATGCAATAGTCTAAAGGATTTAGATCTGGTGAAGAAGGTGGCCAATCTTCTTGCTTGATAAACTTCGGGCAATTGGCATGGAGCCATTCCTGTGTTGTTTTGGATCGGTGGGACGGTGCAGAATCTTGCTGAAATATCCAATTCTTTTTGGGATACAATCTGTTAGCATGCGGTAATAAACGTGTAGCCAATACTTCCTGTTTGTAATATTCAGCATTGATTTTTACCCCTTTATCGATGAATTTCAGAGGCAGTTTTCCATTGTGTGACACTGCAGCCCAAACCATAACAGAATTCTTGTTCTGAAAGCGTTTAACAGTTCAAAGATTTTCAGGTATATCCTCGAAGGTTGCTGAATATACAACATCATTTTTAGCATTATAACTTTGTTCTGTACAAAACAGCTTCTCATCAGAGAAAATTATTTTTTCAACACTTTTGCTACCGTGCCGGTTCAGCAATTTCTTACATCTTTGTAACCTTTTTACTATTTGTGCAGTAGTCAAACCTTGAACTTTTCTTTTGCGATAAGGGCGAAAACCCAGGTCTTCATTTATGATAAGTTGCATAGTTCTGCGACTGATGTTCTCTTCTGCAGCCATTTTATTTGCAGAACGTTGTGGATTTCTTCGTATCTTTTCACGAATTCTTTTGATACGTTCTTTTGTACGAACAGTGCGTGGACGACCGGACCTTGGTCGATCTTTACAGCTATTGGTATCCAATAATCGATTTATAGTCCTATATATAAACGTCCTATTAAAACCAAGGCATTTTAATTGCTTAAATATTTTACCTGCAGAAAATCCGCGATCAAAAAGCTGTTTAACCATTAACCTTTTGGCTTCCATCTTTAAAAATATTCTACATGTTTTACTTTAAACAAAAATCGTCTGCGTTTACAAAAAGTTGCCAATCACATAAATAGATAGATAAATTGTTTTTCCAAACGATTAAAATTAACTCTTATTTTTTGGAGTGTTACAGTATTTATTAGCCACCCTGTAGTACATCTTTATGATCAAAACACATTAAAAAATTTAAATAGTGCTTCTTTGTAACACTTTTTTATTTTATTTTTTTGCATTTTAAAAATTCCTTGTTGTGTTCTGTACTTCATAATTATTATATTATATTCAAGTTATTTTCTATAGTACAGGGCAGTGGCGGCCTTGTGGTACAGCGCTCTGGTTTTCGGTGTTGAGGGTGCTCGGATCGAATCCTGGAGAAGCGCCACTAAAATGCCTCCGTTTGTGTCGTCCTTTCATAGAGGGACAATGCTGGTCCGCCTATATGGCGGACCAGCATTCTAAAAAGTTTAGCCCCCCCATAATAATGGTCTGCCTATATGGCACCCCCCATAATAAAATGGCCAGCAAAAACTGCGGTGAATTATAGGCGAATGTCTTCGCGACAAGTGCCTCCGCATTGAAAAGAAGAAAAAAAATTCTATAGTACATTTTCACGGTGGTACGTTGAATTTTCACATTGTTTTGATTTGGCACACTCTAAAAAGTTTAGCCTCCGTTGGTATAGAGCAGGCCTGTGTTACGGAGTAGTGACATTAGGTGACGTAGTAGGGTCTATGAAAAACATGTAAAACATGCACCGAAAATAGAAGGCAATTGAGAAAGATAAGAAAGAGAAAAGAAGATATGATAGGGCACAACGAGAATAAGACTTTATGACTTGAGGCCCGGGACGTTCTTCCGTCTGTGGTCCTCCTCCTTCAGCCATAAACTTCAGCTCCTTTTCACTTGCTGCAGTTTTCTCTTTAACGTAGGATTACGTTCCTCAATAACGGTCCTCCGGAAAGAAAAAATTCAGAGTCCGTCGTGAGTTATAATTTTGGTAGCGCGCCAAAGTTATAATTGTGGCAGCGTGCCAAACACAGTAGCAGTAAACAGTTAAACAGAAAAGTACCAAAATGTGGGGGGGGGGGGGGAGGGTAAGCAACGATAAGTAATCCTACATTAATAATCCGCGGTAGTTTCGTTAGAAGAGATTACCTGAATTTTTTTTCCTTCTTTTATTGTTAACATTTTCCTAATATTTGCTTGTACCAAAAACTTTTTGTTGGAGGTCAAGTGATTTTTTTTTTTTATTTAAAGAAAGTGGGTCGGGGTCGGAAAAAGTTTGAGTATCACTGATATCTTTTGCCTGCTCTAGTCCTCTCGAGAAACAAAATGGCGCTTTATGGAGTAGTATCTGTTCCCGGCGTCGCACCAGCAGGCAATGAGTAATATCCTAGAAATGACTGAAATCGATTTTTACGTCAGCGATGAATCACTGCTGTAGCGTGGAAGCGGGGACATCCGAAGTGCCGGTCTCGCCAGGGATCCAGATATCAAAACTGTTCGACAAATTAAGCAACGAAACCGAAATTTTTCATTTCAAATATGAAAAAACGAAATGTTCTTATTTTATTTTATTTTTTGTTTTTATAACCTTTTTAAATACAGTGAAACAGAGTCGCATGTTTTAAAAATAAATTTAAAACTGACAAAATTAATTTTATTTCGGTGTAAACGGAAGGTCTGAAGTATTACAGTTGGCTCTCTGTTGAACGACTTTCAAGGAACCGCGAAAAATCGTCTTTAAGTAGAGATCACCCTTAAAAAGAATTTGTGAAAAAAAATAACATTTCCCTACACACTGTATAGGCTTTGGACTATCAATATATTTCTTAATATATTGGCGTGTTTAAAAATGTTATTTTTATTATCATTATTATTTTATTCACAAAAAGTTATTTTAAATTGCATTGAAAAAAGGAGTACAAACAATACTATACATTTCGTTTTAACAAAGTCAAAAAGTGTTGATTGCTTCATTTTTCGCCTTGTTTTCGTTATTCTTTTTTCCCGATTTTCTAAAATGTTAAATGTGTCATCTTCCATATTCGATGTAATATAGCGTCGGAGAACATCTAGAGCAGAAGTTGCATGTGTGTAAGACGGTGGCAGTGTCTCATTTTCCGTGTCTTCAACTTCACCTTCTTCGTCTGACTCTGTGTTTTCGTTTACTATATCTTCATAAATTTGTTCTACATTTCTAGTAATCTGTTGTTAAAACAGATTCATCACAATTGTACAAATCTTGAACTGTAACATCCTCATCTTCAACAAGACTTCTCCATTCTTCAGGGGTAATGTCATATTCGTTGATTTCTACATCCGTACTTTGCAGTCCCACTACAAGTTCTTTGTGAATTCCAGCAACGCGAAAGCAGTTTTTTATTGTGGATGAAGAACTTCTTTCCATGCTGATGTTATCATGTGCATTTCTTCCAAGATCGTAAATTTTCTAATTTTCATACTATCAGCCGAATTGTTTTTAATTTCCTAATTGAAGACTTTCTGTAGTATGCTTTCACACTGCGAATGATACCCAGGTCTAATGGCTACAACTTGCTAGCGCAATTAGCTGGTAAGAAATGAATAGTCAAATTTGCAAGTCCAGGGATATTTGGAGTATGTGCAGTGCAATGGTCGATTAAAAGTAAAACGTTTATCTTTTCTTGATGCATTTTTGCATCAAATTTTCTAATTCAGTCAATAAAAATTTGTGATGTTATCCATGCTTTATTGTTAATCCGGTACTCACAAGGTTTCCTGGTGATATTCTTAAAACACCTTGGTTGGTTTGATCTGCCTATAACTAGTACTGGGAATTTCTCGGATCCATCCGAATTAGTGTACAGTAAAACAGTCAATCGATCCTTACTGTGCTTTCCGCCAAAACACTTTTCGCCCGTATTCGTTAAAGTTTTATTAGGCACCCCATTGTGGGGTAGACCCGTCGTATCTGCATTGAATATGTTCTTCTCATTATATCCATCTAATATCCCCTTCAGCAATATTTTCCATTCTTCGACTATTTTTTCATCTACGGCGCCACTTTCGCCAGATATGCTTTTAAATGCAATTCCATATTTTTATTTGAACTTTGCCAACAGACTAGCTGAAGCCTGAAAATTTTGCATTCCAAACTTTTCTGCCAGAACAATAGCATTTTCTTTAAATATCACTCCAAAAATTGGAATGTTGGATGCTCTTGCTTCATGAAACCATTGCAGGACTGCCTTATCAAACTCTTCTGATCGACCACATTGAATTTTCTGCCGTTTGGATTTGGATCCCAAACCAAATTTTTGTGCTGCTTCAAGAATTTTCTCTTTGCTTGCTAAAATTCCTTTGAGAGTAGACTCGGGTAGCTGAAATTGTCTTGCGAATTGGACTTTTGTTAGTCCAACACTTTCTTCCCAGTATTCAATAATTTTCCCCTTTTCGTGTAGCGTAAGATGCTTTCGCTTTGATGCCATTTTGCTCTGCTCGTATTCGCACTGGAATGAGCTCCTACACACAACCATGAATTCTCTAAACATGAACATCTGCTTCCCGGAAGGAGTGAGAGAAGGCTGCTAATGGACAGTTCGCAAGTCACATGACAACAGATGTTAGGGACAATAGAGTGATTCAGCTCCCGCACTAAGAGCTCCATGAAAGAATATTCGATCTTCCGAGAAACAGTCATCCCCCCCCCCGTTTTTCACACTGCAACAAGTCTATGATTTCAACATTGCAAACATCAGGGAAATTCTGGGTCTGTTATTGACACCAAACTTGTTTTCCCCCACAGAAGGAAAGGAAGGTTCCCCTCCTGCAGATAAAATGTTGAAGGAAAAATTTATCATGTAAAAAAAATCGTCGTTAAACAGAAACAACATCGTCTTTAAATAGAATTTTTTTACGTCGGAGGGGCCGGGACTGGGAAATATCGTCTTTAAATAGAGATCGTCGTTAAGTAGAGCGTCGTTAAACAGAGAGCCAACTGTATTATTATTATTATCGCTCTGTAAAACTGTAACATTTTTGCTATTATGCAAACGAATAAGTTTGCTAATTACGATGAATATAATGAGTTAGTGGCGCACCCGGGGGATGAGCCAAGGAGCTCCGCCCCCCCAAGAAATAGAAATTGCATTATGAATATTGAATTTGCATTATAAATATATTTATCCGTTCAACTCGGGCCACCCCAAAAATTAAATCCTGGGTGCGCCAATCTTGAGGTGTGGTAGTCCGATTGCAAATATAGTGAAATTGTCCCCGTGAGGCTTTCAACGTTTTCTAAAAAATATTTTTCTGTAATTATTTTAAATAATATAAGAGAACAACGAACATAAAAGCACCATCAAAACAGAGTTGTTTAATATAGTTGCTAATCAGAGGGACCAGTTGATTATTGGCGCAGGCTCTTATCTCTAAAATATAACGAACAAATTGACTCTCTAGTGGTAATGGTCAAACTCAAATTAATGTAGAATATTTTAATTGAAATTTCCATCATTTTTTCATACCTTTTCAGCCTTAGTGGAAGAGAAGGAAGGTATTTTATAACATACGTTACATAGCCTAGGGTTTGTATTAAATCTGTAGAAAAATATATCGATGTATTGCAATAACTTCCTCACGGGTAATTTTTTTTACGAACTGATAAATTACTGAAGCAGAACTTATAAATTCGACCAGTTCTTTGCCAGACATGTAAAGGTTCATTAAATTAATTTCCTCTGCATCAGGGAGAAAACTTGAAGAAGTATGACAGTATTCTGAGCAAACTTCATGCCACAAATTTTTTTTTAAGTTTACTGTCGCGCATTTTGAAGGATTATAAATCAAACCAACAGAATCACATCCTATGGCAAAGATACTTTATACCCCATTTCGTCAACCTTGGATCAAGATATCTTTATAGCATCCAGAGTATTTATGCTATCCGTAGTCACATTCCAAGGCGATGGTCGAAGGGCTTGTCACAAGAAAAGGCTATTAAAATCTTGGAGTAACACAGTACGAACTTCTCAGAGTAACGATGCATTAAGTGACAAATAAACACAGAAAATCAAATTTTCGCCCTGCATTTTTGGTGTGCAAATAATAGCTTATTTGAGAACATCATCGAAATTGAAAGATGATGTGGACTGTCAATGGACCATGAAGAGGTTGCAGCAGCAGGGTTGAGAACCCTGCCATTGATATTACACACACATACACACACTCTCTCTTTTATATATATATATATATATATATATATATATATATATATATATATATATATATATATATATATATATACAGTCAAACCTCCATATATCGAAGTAGCAAAATGCCGGGAAAAAATTCGATATATAGAAATTTCGATACATAGAATTGATCTTAGTTTTATCATAATTCTCCTAAAACATTAAAATTAAAGCTAATTTTCGTATACGAAAGACCATTTCCAATTTATATGCGAATCACATTAAAAGAAAGTTACTCGTAATAACTAAAAAATTAATTGAATGTGAAATTGAAATGAATTGAATGTGAAATTGAAATGAATGAATGTGAAAGATTTATTGAGTACTATATACCTTTAAAAAATACATTAATCCAGACAGTGGTTACAGTGATCACAGTTACATTCTTTAAAAAAAAAACTACGAATATCTTGCTGAACAGCCAGTTTTGCGGAAAGTTCATCAAAGAAATGCTCGCATTTATTTAGTCCATTAAAAACTTCATCAGGGACATTTTCTACGAATTGAAGTCAACGAAGTATTGTTTCAAACGCCAAAAATTGGGAGATTTTATTCTAAAGTGTAATAAAATCTCCCAATACGTAGTGAAAGAAATTTCGATATATAGAGATTTTTTCGATTTATAGAAACAGTTTATCTATGTAATGAACATGGAGATTTGCTAAGAGTTCGATATATAGAAAATTTCGATATAGGGAAGTTCGATATATGGAGGTTCGACTGTATATATATATATATATATATATATATATATATATATATATATACATACACACAATGAAACTTCTCTAGCCGGCCACCCCTCAAAACGGTTACTTTTCTTTGCGGAACCATTACTGGCCTTCATACAGAAGTCCATCCCTATTCGACGGCCACCTTTTTTCGGAACCATGACTGGCCGCCATAGAGAAGTTGCACTGATATACAGCGGAACTCGGTTAATACGAGATGCTCAGGATCACTAAAAATGTTCGTTTTAACCGTTACTCGTATAAACCGTGAAAAAAAATAATTTTCGATAAAATAACCGATATTAAAAAAATTATTAAAAATATAGCAATTTTCTACATATTAATTTTAAATAATTAGAATGACATACATTTACTTCACTTTAAAGGGGCCCAGGTTTACCCGAATTGGTCGGCAGATCTGTACTGTCCGTCCGGCGCCCAGGCCTATAACAATGGACTGCTCCGAACTTGCGAAATCAACCCTCGGCTGCGTATACAGGTTTTGCTACGTAGCGTCCGGTCGTCAGTCTGTCAGGGCGTATAGGCCTGAGAGCCGTGATCTTTTCGAATTACTTCACTGTAATTGTATTTGCTTTTCTTTTTAAACAAAATTTTGAATACCCCCAAAGATAAATCGTTAACTCTTACCTTTAAAACATTTAAATTGTCTTTTAAATTTTAAAGAACAAAATTGTTTATGTACAAATACAAGAAATATTAATATTTTTTAAAAAAATATTCGGTAAGTTTAGTCTGCTTAGTATTGGCTTCCAATTTAAAATCTCTTAAACTTTGCCTCATAATACTCAGTGCGTTTACAGAATTTTGATCTTCAAAGTTTTTTTTTTTTAATATAGTCAACTGAAGAAGAGCATCCTGCGCCTTACTGCAACTCACATTTGATGCTAATGCTTCTTGACTGCCATTTTCATCTTCACTTGCACTTTCACCTCGGCGGCAGGTAGAATTCGTCACATCTTGAATAGTGTCTTCATCTGTTAATAAACCTGAAGTCAACACTTCAATGTCAAAACTTCATTGTTAACATAATCATCTAAATTTTCTCATTCATCAAATGTGTTCAGACTTCGCTTGAAACGACTTTTCATGTCTTTGAAAGATAAAGGAAAAGTGGCAAAATGTGGTCTCGATAATTTTTCAGCTCTCGTAATATCCGTGAAGGTCCTTGTATAAAGCGTGAAATTTTGCATTATTACACATTAGAAACTAATATTTCAAAACACTTTGTAAGTTTTACCCTTGATCTCGTATTAACCTTGCTCGTATTAAGTCGGTTCTACTGTATTTATATATCTCGCAACGCCCATGGCAAAACAGCAGTGTTTGCTTTTCCATCATCGTTTAGCTACAAGGGGCCTAATTAGACCAGGACCTAACTTTGAAGCCGATTCCTAACGACCACAAACCAGCAGATGCTGGTATCGAATACCAGTTCATCAATGTAGAATAGAAAGCATCGATGTTGCTCGAGACTGATTTATTTACCTCATTCTCATAGCATCCCTTGATTGCCTTATATGCGCCTCACAAAACTCGTCGACACACGGATGGACCTGCCGTCAGTCTAAGGGCCTGTTCACATAGCAGTCCGTTGCGTAGCGTTAAGGGAAAGATGACGTTGAGACGAAAATAAACCAATCATAGGCGTTAAGAATTTCATTGCTAATCGTTTGGAGGCATATGATTGGTTTATTTTCGTCTCAACGTCATCTTTTCCTTAAAGCAACGCAACGGACTCCTATGTGAACAGGCCCTAACTCTGAAGCTCCTGGATGAAAAAGTATTAAAAAAATCCTAAAAAGTATATCAGGTATGAAGTTTGTGAACAACCTCCCTACATTTCGGATTTGGTGTCATATGACTTCTAGTTGTTTTCTATTGTCAGTTCTTAGACACCTAAAAGAAATTAATATCTCCTGTGACGGGGGTATTCAAGCTGCAACGAGGAAATGGACTTGAGAACAATCTGGGGATTTTTAACCAAGAAAGTCCTCAGAGACTAGTGAAAGTTAATCGTATCTTGAGAGCTATCCAGAGAGTAGGAGATTATTTGTAAAAGTATGTTGTTTGTTGTGACTTATGCTCTCTGGACGGAACATCCCAGACCAAGTCCAAAAATGGCTACAATCTGAGAAATGCGGAATCGGTTTTTAATAGCACCACAAGAGTCCGACTTAGCCAAGTGCCCCCCCCCCCCACACACACACACAATTTCGACCGAACTATGCCGAGGGTGACATCTGGTGGGAACGTACTCTCCTTCCACCCACATACCACATGGAAAGATTTTCCGGCCTATGGATTTAGCGTGCTTATACCCGGCGTAGACTCGATGGCATTCAGTGGTGCTTGTCGATATTCAAACGGAGCTCCCTCTGTCCGAAGTCCAACGCGTCACCACTAGGCTGCCCCGGGCTCTTGTAAAAGAATAAAATACAAGAAGTAAAATAAAATGTTAGGGGTACTTTCAGGTTTGTATCAGTTTGATACTTACCACTTGCCTTGTATACATTATGAAGGCATTACTTATTGAACAACCTTCGTCATTGTACAAAAGACAAAATAAATAAATACATAAATAAATCAACAGAGTTACATACTTTACGTTCCACTGATTGTTTTTATTTATTTTTTTTTTTTAACCAATGCGGAGGCACTTGTATTCAAACATTGGCCCTTACTACGCCGCAGTTTTTTTACTGTCCATTTTAGATTGTTTTTATTTAATTTCAGGTATTTTACAAATCTGGGATTTAGTTTAATGATACTTCATACTGTCATCATTATTTATAAGAGAATGATTATGTTCGACTAATTGTTTAATCTTCCTCGTTATCTTCCTTGTTCAAATGAGCTGATTGACAAGGAATTGTATTGCTCAGCATTTGTTTGATCTTATCCTGTTTATGAATGAACATTTAATTTTCCTACCTCGGTACAAGTAATGAAACGTAAAATAATTACGAATCTTTGCTCTTAGCATCCGCCGATTAATACTAAAGTACCCAGTGATTCGTGTACATAGAAAAACAAGAGCAATCTCTTCATGCATTTTCATACACTAATTGTTTGAAAAAGTTGAGATTTTCCAGTTATTCTTTTATAAAAATGTTTTACTCTTTAATTTTTCTATTTTTTATCCTCGAGAGTACTAGCGCATTTACCTAGGAGAAATGAAATGAAATGCGCAGTGACGTCAAGATAACGCAACGAAATCAAATTCTATTGGTTGATTTCCGTACAAAACCCGGGAGTTTACCAAACCGCGTCACTTTGGTTTGCGGAGCGAGGATCGTTGCACCTCTCGAGCGTTAAACCTACCACTTTTTAAATTCTTCTCTATTTTTACGGAGGTATGTATTTACCTGTGACGTTAATTAAATCCTTAATATTTCGTTGAAAAATTATATTTAACCCCCTGGCATAAATGCTCAGTGAATTACAATTCTGAATGATCCATAAGATGTATTTGATTTGTTAAATGTTCCCTTCCTACTATCTTAAAATATTTAAAAGTCACTTCTTTATTATTATTATATGTCACTTAACCACTTAAGTATCCTTCAAAGCAGATTGTTGTCACCATGTTTATTGCGAGTTTTGAAAAGAAAACTTAATTTTTAATATTTGGTGACTGTTGTACGTGTAACGGTTTTCATATTATTTGTGACTCATCGCTATGTGACATTTTCAGACCTTTATGTCTCGTAGCATATTTCTCTTAAGAATCATGAAATCTTATTACTTTTCCTTTATAAGCTATCAGTATTGCTTCTGCATAAGAAATCACAGCGTGTAACGGTCATTACATACTCTCCTCTCCCTTGTGGGTTTAAAAAAGGTGTGGATGAATTTTCTCCTAAACGGTTCTTGTAATATGCAACCTTATATGATTGTGTAGATTTCAATTTTGAAAATCGTCGCGATCTAGCTGAGAGAAAAGCCAGCTTATTTCTACAACGTTAACGGCATGCCAGCCATTGTGAGTTATGATGGGTGTGGCAACCTACTGATTTGACTTTTGTTTAACGTCTTCGGAAATTACTTAATTATTGTTTAATCTTTACACATCTCTTAGTAATCTAGAATTGGTTTCTCTGTTTTTTTAAGAGGTAAATCGTCAAATATGTGTTTTATTACGATTATTTTGGTTAACTAACATTGTGTGCTTTATGAGATACATATGCAAACTTATGTTATCAATTTAATTACCTTATTTTCAGATACTTTAAACATAAACCATGCGTGAATGTATCAGTGTCCACGTTGGCCAGGCTGGTGTTCAGATCGGTAATGCTTGTTGGGAATTATACTGTCTAGAACATGGAATCCAACCTGATGGACAGATGCCCAGCGACAAGACAATTGGAGGAGGAGATGATTCTTTCAACACATTTTTCAGCGAAACTGGCGCTGGTAAACATGTTCCCAGGGCAGTATATGTTGATTTAGAGCCTACTGTTGTAGATGAAGTTCGTACAGGAACATACAGGCAACTCTTCCACCCAGAACAACTCATTACTGGTAAAGAAGATGCTGCAAACAACTATGCCAGAGGCCATTACACAATTGGAAAAGAAATTGTTGATCTGGTTTTGGATCGAATTAGAAAGTTGGCTGATCAGTGTACTGGCCTTCAGGGTTTCCTTATCTTCCACAGTTTTGGAGGAGGTACTGGCTCCGGTTTTACATCTCTTCTGATGGAAAGGCTATCTGTTGATTATGGCAAGAAATCTAAACTTGAGTTTGCTATTTATCCTGCACCCCAGGTATGATCTTTCTCCTTCTAAAGCATGCTTTTACTTTGAATGTATCTGGGTATTTTAACCTCAGTGGCTTTAAACTAGATCAGAAAAAATTATTAACTTACCAAAGTTTCTAACACCTGTTCTTGTTTTCATTTTCTATATTTGAGAAATCTTTCATTTTTAAAGATGTGGGTCGGTATGTAGCTAATTTATAAGTGATATATAAGCACATTGGACATTTAGGGATTTGTTGTCATTGACTTTATATATTATCTGGTTTTAAAATGAAAGTTCTGTTATCAAGTTTTGATTCTCATTAATTTAAAACTTCCTTGAAAGAAAGCGTCAATTTCCCTTATTTTAAAGAATTTAATGTATTCTTTATAAAAGCAGTGTGTTAAATGGCATTTTCACGTGCATAAAAGGGCCTTTGTTCGTATTTTGCAATGAAATTCTGGTCGTAAATTTTTTTATGGAATTAAGTTTATCCAGTGTATTTTCTAAAACAGCGATTCTCAAACCTTTTTGTGCCCCCCTCCCCCAAGTTCCTGGATCAACCTTATAATTAATCGGTATATTGCATTTATTAATATAAATGTAGATATGTTAATGAGTGTGAAATTTAAGTTCTGCTTTCTTAATACATATATTTGAAAGAATTTTTAATAAGTATTACAAAATTATGATTGAAATTAATTTTGTCAGTTTTCTGACTTTGTTATTTAAAAGGGGATCTTAAATCTGTGGATAAACTAAATGTATTCTAGATGTTTTTAAAATATTAAAATGTGATCCCTGCCTCCAGTGTGTTTAAATATCTGTGAAAGATGAATTTTTCTTTTTTAAAAAAATATGCAGCAAAAAGTATTAAAACAGAAAATTGTTCTTGAAAAAATCTACATGGAGTGGTATAAAAACTAATTGCAAAGTATTTGAAATCTGCCATACTTAATGAGATTTAAAAAAAAAAAAAATTCTATGTTTTTTCTTTAATCTTTCAAGTCATTTTATCTTAAATTGTTTTTAAACACGACTAGGTGCAGAAACAAATGTGTAATATAGGGGGGGGGGGGGTTGGAATTTGTTGGAACCCCCAAAAATAAAGGTCCCAAGTGTCACTTATGTGATAGAAAAAAACACTTGGTATTGTATGTTAGATTATTTATGTAGAATAAAACTTGGGTTTTGAAGTGTTAAGTAGGCATAGGTAGTTAGCATTTAGTTCAATATTATATAGACTAATTTAAATTGTGCTATTTAGCATAATATATGAAACTAGATCATTTAAAAATTAGTTGTGTAAATATAGTTATTTTTAAATATGTACTAAATTGAAGTGATTCGAAATTTTGTCCTTTAATGACCAGCTATATTAATGGTATGGAAGAGTGGAGTTTTGTGCTTAATATTTTAGGAGCTTTTTAAATTTTGAAATAAAGCTTCCTAGACGTGAAAAACAAACATGGAAGGTGACACATTCTATATGGGGCTAAGATTCCTGATCTGTGTTCAAAGCTTGCCAAGATATCGTGAGTGTGTGTGTGTGTATATAAATAACGGTTAATTCCCAAATAACAGCTTTTTTTACTATAACTAAGTTTTTCAATAATAAACATAATTTTATATTTAAAAAATCATCACTAGATAATTTAAATGTTTTATTAATAAATTTCTTTTTTTTTAATTTCTAATACAGCAGGCACAGAGACATTAACCATGGCCAAAAGCACATTACAGAATACACAATACAAAGCACAAAATTAAATACAAGCAGACAAAAGTTCTCTAGCCTCCCAATTCTTTATACTCTTATTCTATTGTAAAAGGTGTGTTGCATGTTATTGGCAATAAGTGATGATTAGCGCCAAGGGTGGGGTTTAAGAACCAGTCCTACCCACTTGCCATACAGAAGGCTGGGGTAAACAAAATTGGTAGCAAGGTTGGCGTGAAAATTTTGGCTTGGCGAGCTTGGACCAGAGGTAAGGAAGCTGGGTTTTTTTTTATTTAAAAATCAATTAAATGTACTTCAAATTGCTCTGATTCTTAGTTGTGTCATTACTGACCATGAATTAGCCGCATTAGATCTTTTTATTGTTTTGAAGGAAAGACTTTAATGATTTTTATCTGTTGATGTTTGTCTTTACAGGTTTCAACTGCTGTTGTTGAGCCTTACAACTCCATCCTAACCACCCATACAACACTGGAGCACTCAGATTGTGCATTCATGGTAGATAATGAAGCTATCTATGATATTTGCCGTAGAAATCTAGACATTGAAAGGCCAACCTACACTAACCTCAATAGATTGATTGGCCAAATTGTATCCTCTATCACTGCCTCCCTCAGGTTCGATGGTGCTCTCAATGTTGATCTTACAGAGTTTCAGACCAATCTTGTACCTTATCCTCGTATTCATTTCCCTCTCGTTACTTATGCTCCTGTAATCTCTGCTGAGAAAGCTTATCATGAGCAGCTTACTGTTGCTGAAATTACCAATGCATGCTTTGAGCCAGCCAACCAGATGGTAAAATGTGATCCCAGACATGGGAAATACATGGCCTGCTGTCTTCTCTACAGAGGTGATGTTGTCCCTAAAGATGTCAATGCTGCTATTGCTGCCATTAAGACAAAGAGAACAATTCAGTTTGTCGATTGGTGCCCAACAGGCTTTAAGGTGAGCATACTTTCATTATCATTTGTGTTGAAAATTTGAAAAAAATAACTGGCTTTATTGCCAACTTTGCTTTTAATAAAAGCAATACTGCTAATGATAGGGGGTGGCCTATGTAAACTGTTAAGAACCATTTGGGGATGTTGATATACTTAAATGATCCAAAAGACATTATATTTAATATGAAAGGAATTTTAGTGCCCTTATTTTCTTTCAAAAAATTCTCGAGTTAAAATTATTGATATATTTAGATTCTAAAATACTCTTAATGGCATTAATAATTTCTTTTGATTTGTCAAATTATTCAAATCTGGTATTTATCTAGATCTTGCAGTTCAGGGCAATTCAGTCAAATGTTGATTTGTCTATATTTGAGTTTATCAATCTTAATCTAGAGCACAAGGATTCGTGGCCATAAGTTGTACCTAGAATAGGTTATTTGATGTGCCATTAGTTTTAAATTAGGTTGTTCTAATTATTGAATTAGTATATGAAAATAGTCGTTAAGTGGAGGATCCACACATGGGCTGCAGTTTGCCTTTCCTGCTATTGTGTGTTTAGCTTTATACATAAATTTCTCCCCCCCCCCCCCCAAACTTAGATTGCATGCCTACATAACACACTTTATCTTAATTTAGTATATAGTTGTCTTGCACCAATATTGGAAACATGTCATGTTTCATGGAGTTTCCTTTTAAAATAAAACTGTGGATAAATTAAATGTATCCTAGATGTTTTTAAGTGTTTATTAATATAAATGTAGATATGTTAATGAGTGAAATTTAAGTTCTGTTGCTGATTATGAACATGTTTGTACTTTGTTGTTAATGATGTTTTGGGCTTGCTCTTGAGACCTACTCTAATACTTAAAATTGTGCAAATGTACTTATCTGGGTGAATCTGATATTCTCTCTGTCAAAAAAAGCTCTTTGCAATCGGTTATCATTTGCATTGTTGTAGGGCATTTTACAATTTCAAAAATGCCCTACAACTATTTCTTGTGATTTCTTCTCCCCCCCCCAAACAAGAAAAAAATGCATGATTCATGTCAGTGAATATGAAATTCTTTTGCAGGTTGGCATCAATTACCAGCCACCAACTGTGGTTCCAGGTGGTGACTTGGCTAAAGTCCAGCGTGCTGTTTGTATGTTGTCTAATACAACTGCCATTGCTGAAGCTTGGGCCCGTCTTGATCACAAGTTTGACTTAATGTATGCCAAGCGTGCTTTTGTTCACTGGTATGTTGGTGAAGGTATGGAGGAGGGTGAATTCTCTGAAGCACGTGAAGATTTGGCTGCTCTTGAAAAAGATTATGAAGAGGTTGGAATTGATTCTACTGAAGGTGCAGAAGATGAAGGAGATGAAGAATTTTAAAAACTATTTTGACCATCCATACATTCCTGTATGAAGTTAGACCTGTGTTCATTAAAAAGCATTGAGAAAACTTTTTTTCAAATTCATTTAACTTTTGCCTAATTTTTTTTTCTTATGATATATCTATATATAGATAGATAAAGAGAATATTTTTTAAATGTCCTAAAGGAAAGCTACTCTCTGAGGTTCCATGTATTTGATAATTAGTGTCAGAACATGCTTGTCTGAAATGATAACTTATCACAACAGGGATTGGCCATAATTTTAGGCTTTGACATATAGAAGAATATGGCTTGTTTCATTGCTTTGATGTACCAAATTTATTCATGCTGTTTTCAAATATAGCATGTTCATTTTTATCTAGAGCTGAGTTGATAAATATTGAGTATGGCACTGATTTAAAAATTTAGTTTCTTTTATTTATTTATATATATATATATATATATATATATATATATATATATATATATATATATATATATATATATATATATATATATATATATATATATATATATATATATATATATATATATATATATATATATATATATATATATATATATGTATGTATGTATGTGTGTATGTGTCTAAAAATTGCATTCATGTGAGCTGTTACTTGCTCCTGCAGAATTAAATAGTTGTGGTGTGGATACTACACAGCCAATAGAATCAGTCATAAAATTGTGTGGTAACAATGACTTTCGGATATTTTTACTTTGGATCATAAATGTAATGTATGAATTTTCTATCTTGAACTATTGATTAGAAATACTAATTATAATATAAACAACTTAACATAAGCATAAAAATTAATAAGTGGGCATAGACTGCCAAACAAATTAACTTAAAACCTACCCTAGGGTTGAAAACTTTTCAATAAAAGATTGCGCAGTTGCAGCAAATCTATATAATGAAAATGGACAAATATAACTATAAATAAATAATCCAACAAAGCAAGATAATTATAGGAAGAATGTAGACAAAAAAAAAACAAGCACTTAGGATTCCATGCACCTAGGCAAGATTCTGTAGTAGTGCCGTAACTAAACCAGAAATTGAGGTAACTGACTGGTCTCGTCATCAGGGAGCCTAACCAAATCGGGTACCTCAAGGGGGAACTTTCTGAATAGGATGCAGGTAAAATTGAAAGACATCCCCCATTGAAACAGATAGTCAAAGGAAATGAAAAGACATGGACAACTTGCACTAAGGGCTCAACGCCCCATATATGCAAGTACACATACAATCCTAATGCAAAGATGCACACGTACCCAAAATCAGTAAGTGACGGTTATGGTAAAATAGCTAATTTTTACCCTAGTAGTTGCGTCACTATAGCAAAACCACAGCGCCACACCCTAATGAAGTTTAAAAAGGTATGAAACAGGAACCCTATCCTAAACGTCTTTAAAATATATCAGTCTACATGCCCTGCCCCCCTCCCCCCTCTTTTCTTTTTTTAACATTTAAATTGCCAAAATTATTAGGGAAATTGTTCTTGCGTAGGTTTACCTCGAAAATGTCACATGCCTCCAAAAAATCTTCAGCGTTATTACAAGTATATTTTTATTCTGTTAAGTTGTGATTGAAATATATTATAAATTTTATAGTTCAGATTACTGTGGAAATTGGAAAACCTCAAAGTTAAAATCTAATCTTTTATCATATATCCAAATTTTTAATACGCTATTTTAATTTTTATATCCAGATAAGTCACAAAATGATTATTTTCATTAGTCCTGTTTAAAGTTCACTTTAAACCAGTGACGTAGCGAGCATAACTGGTGCCCGGAGCACGATATCCTGGAAAAACAAATAGTAATGTATAGAATTAATTAACAGGACCATTTGGTGCCCCTCTGTGAGTGACGCCTGGGGTATGATAGACCCCCCCTTGCCTCCCTCTCGCTACACCACTGCTTTAAACAGGATGTTTACCAATTTCCATAGCAACCTTAACTATAAAATTGATTGTAATATATTTCACTCACAACTTAACAGAATAAAAAACATTTGTAATAACGCTGAAGATTGTTTGGAGGCATGTGGCATTTTTGAGGAAAACCTATGCTAGAGCAATTTCCCTAATTTCATCAATTTAAATGTTTTTAAAAAATGGCATGTAGACTGGTATATTTTAAAGACGTTTAGGATAGGGTTTCTGTTTCATACTTTATTAAACTTCATTGGGGTGTGGTGCTGTGCTTTTGCTACAGTGACGCAACTACTAGGGTAGAAATTGGCTGCTGTTTTACCATAACTGTCACTTACTGATTTAGGGTACGTGTGCATCTTTGCATTAGGATTGTATGTGTACTTGCATGTATGGGGTGTTGAGCCCTTAGTGCAAGTTGTCCGTGTCTTTTCATTTCCTTTTGACTATCTGTTTAAATGGGGATATCAGGGTCTTGGGATGTCTTTTGGTTATACTTGCATCCTATTCAGAAAGTTCCCCTTGAGGTTACTGATTTGGTTAGGCTCCCTGATGACAAGTCCAGTCGGTTACCTTGATTTCTGGTTTAGTTGTGGCACTACTACAGAATCTTGCCTTTGGTGCATGGAGCTCTAAGTGCTTGTATTTTCTCTACATTCTTCCTATAATTATCTTGCTCTGTTGGATTTATTTTTAGTTATATTAGAAATACTAAGTATGACATAATTTTAAGTTTTCTAAAGTTTAAGTCTTAATTATGTAGGTACTTTTATATGTTTTTTATTCAAGAAAAAGAATTTGCTTCCTTTTATCAAATGTCACCAAGCATTGACTTCTTTATTACAGGAGTGTGCAGACTTTCTAAGACTGACACATCTATATATTTTTAAAATGGATGTATGTGTATAAGTTCATCACTCTGGAATGCCTGGAGCAATTTCTACCAAACTTTGGAAACATGACTTACAATCTGGGAAGAAACACTACAGGGGAGGGGAGACTAATGTCGAGCCCATAGTTTTTGGGGTCGCTGAGATGAATTAGGGAAATTAAAGATGTTTATGATAGTTTTGAGTTAAATTAGTATAAAAGTGACTGTAAATTTTCTTTAATTTGTTTACTGTACATATGCTGTTAAATACAATTTTGACAAACTATTTTAAAAGGTCATATTAGCAGTTGATTTTGGGATGTTAGTTTTATTGTAAGCCTGACACCTAAATTAACAATGTTAAATTTTTTTAATTTAATGATACAATATAATTAACTTCAGGCTATCCACAACTGCGTCAAGTTTTGAAAACAATCATTTTCAATTGCTATTAAATTTGTAAAATTCTACTATAAAAACCCAAATAAATGTATGTCTGCTAATATAGAAAAGTAAATTAAGATTTTCAATATATGCATATTATTTGGAATGCATATTTTTAGTTAGTCTTGCGAAGGAGGAATGACAGTCAACTATGGTGAAAGGAGAACTGGAGCAAAAAAGGTTGTACCACTGGGTTAAACTGAAATTTTCTGACAGCCACAGACCACTAATCTATAAGTGACATCTTGTCTGGATAAAATTTCAATATGTCCATTCACTGACTCCATGTATTTTAATAATGCATTTTCTATTCTTTGTCACAGTGATTCTAGGTTAATCGTGAAACAATTGTAAATACAGTAACCACCGCTTATAGTGGTCGGATGTTATAAGAATTAATATCGCAAAAACAAATTTATTATTTCCATGTTAAAATTTTCGCTTTAAAGAATCAATCCACCGGTTTTAAGAATCAGCTTACACTCTTCGCTTTCCTTTCATTTTTCTAAAAAAGCCACTTAAACACTCAAAAGGCATGAAGTTCTGTCTTTATTTTTTTTAAGAAAGAGTGATAAGATGGGATGGATTACAGTCGTAAAATGCATCCCTTTCTTTGTTACACATAACATAATAGTTTCTCTTTAAATGCTTTAGCACAACACTGTCCTATTAGCTTGACCCAGGGGCATCTCTACCCGTCCAGGTCCGATTTCTCTTTTTTCCACTGACAAGCAAAGACAGGGACTTCTTTTTTTTTCCCCACCTCTCACATCCTGGTTGTGGCTTCCTGCACCCTGAACCCATAAATCTTCGGCGAAGTGTCCACTATCACTTAGCAAACGTGACATTAGTAGATTCAGCACGTTCTCAAACAGTGAAACGTAAGCTAAAAGGTGAATCTTCGTCTGAGACTATTGATATTGAAAGAGGTATAAACAGACTCCTGAAAACTTCATTACGTCATAATACCATAGAAAACTTTTTCTTTCACCCGTCCTGTAGTTGAAATGTTAAACTGTTAAGCAGGTATGTTGTAGCAAATATTGGATTTTTTTCTTCTCTTATTATAATCATGTGTATCTACTTATAGGTCAAGGAATTAAGTTGAATTTTTAACTGAACTGGGACACTTTGCCCCAGGCCCCAAAAAATAAAAATTTATTTATTATATTTCCTCAGAAAATATAACGAGAGCAGTGCAATGACATATAATAATTATGTTAATCATTCATGTAATAAAATTTTAAGTATGAGTAATTTAATTTGAATGTGTGTTTTCGTCTCTTTCCATTTTTTATTTTTCTTGGGGCCCCCAACAGAAGTTTGCCCCAGGCCCCGTAAAGTCTCTGGGCGCCCTGACCAGTTGTATTAATCTCATCGACCAATTCATAGAATATGGTTATCAAATCTACAAGTCGCCCATGCAACGAACTTTAAAAAATAGTAAAGATTGAAATGAGAAAATTTGTAAATATGACCAAGTATATTAATAAACAAAGAAGTGGGAGTCATCAAAACATAATACTCAAGATTTATTTCCGATTGGCTAGGTATTAGATTTAAAGGGTTCAGCCATACTTAGAAATTTGGTTTAGTGTGGATTATGATGCCGACCGCCGTTTTCTAACAGTTGTCTAGAGCCTGCTTATTTTCTTTTCCATGCTAATTATTGTGAAGATCTTTCATCAAAAGTCAATAAAAAATTTCTAGTCATCTCTTCTAACGAAACTACCGAGGGACTGGACGATGTCATTCGGTACCGGAGTTTGTGGGTTCAAGTCCCACTATTGGCATGGGTGTTTGTAGCCGTTCGGAATCGGCTCTAAGCTGTAGGTACCGGCACCTAGGGTAGCTGCCGCCCGTGTGCGAGAATAATTTTGCTGCCCCCCCCCCCCCATACCGTATGGATTAATTGAAATTTCTCTGCAATATTTTTACCATTAAATGAAACAATGAATTACAGAAAATATAAATTCAGTTTATTTTTTAATTTTACAACCTAACATAATTATTAATGTATTGATATAATAACCAAATGAATACGTTATATTAAATACATACAAGACATATCTATTAATACATATACTTAATAAGTCAGTCAAAAAGCTTAAATAATCTTTGCTTTTCTTGCCTTTTTTAATGCAAATTCTGTTATAATATCTGATCATCTATATCTTCCGAAATGTCCTTTTCGATACTAATAATAGATAAGTCTGAAAGCCTTTCTTGTCCCATTGTTGATCTCAAATAATTTTTTATTATTTTAAGTTTTGAAAAGCTTCTTTCCCCACTAGCCACAGTCACAGGTAATGTTAAAAAAATTCGTATGGCAATCACTAAATTTGGAAACAGATAGATGAGGTTATTTGTAAATAGGTATTGAATCACATTTAACGCGTTCATTTCAGGAGAAATATAGGGTGCAACGTTGTCAATTTCATCGCATAAATCTTCAGCTATAATATCTTTTACATTTTTAAATGGGTCATGTAACATACTTTCCATAGGTCTACATTTTGTAGAACTATTTGATTTATCTGTTTTAAGGAAATCTGATATTGAAATAAATCCCAAAAAATGCTCCCTAATTTCTATTTGCTTTGATTTATTATTTAATAGAACAAATCTTAATACAACAGTAAGTCGGTCTTGGTGACTTAGATCAGGGGTGGAATCTAAAATAATAGAATAATATTTACTAACTTTTAAGATGACTATTAGTTTGTCTTATTTTTTGTCCCAAAAGGGAAATAAGTTCATTTTGAATATGAACACCTAAATAATGAGGCATATTTGATGGATTTCTGCTAATTCTAGTGAGGTGGTCTGATATGGTAATGAAAAAATATCATCAAGTTTACTTACCTGTGAAATATTTTTATTGGTAAGCAATCACAAAAATTAGAGACAAAAAGTTTTGTTTTTCAGTTGTTGAGATGGACACGTTCAAAATTAATATAGTGCAAATTATCCCGGTCCGTGTATTTATAGACTCGGGGCATAAACGAGTATTTTCCTGCAACCTGACAAAAACCGTCCGCACCAACGCGATGCCGTCGATGTGACGCGATTTGATGGGATGATGGGTTAAAACAAAAACGAACAATGTATTTCCCAACTGGTTGCGACGTGGAGTAGCGTTTTAAAACCAGTGTGGTTTTGTTTATTTCCAGTTATACTTGTGAAATGCATTTTTAACTCTTAAGTAGTTACCTAGCATAATGATAATACAGTGGAATCTCGATCTATCGTTTTTCAAGGGACCGATTGAAATGAACGATAAATGCGGGAAAACGATAGATGCGGAAACATAACAAAGCAATATGATCTTTGGGACTGGATAAAATGAACGACACTTGCGGAAAAACGATCGATCGAGATTTCACTGTATTTTTATATTGATTATTTTACTAATAATGGTCTGGGTTGGCCGGGTCGGCAATCTCATATGTTGTTGGTGATCTCAAGGTGAGAATGAGGTAAGGACCTTCTCTCTTTGGAATAAATTTCTTGCTTCTGTTGTTCCGATTTATGGGATGAATGGTCACCCAAACTTTGTCGCCAGGTTTGAAGTATTTTTGTCTTCTTCGTCGAAGTTTCCCTTCTGACGATCCTGTTTCTGTTCAACTCTATCTTTGACATCTAAGAGTGAGTTGGCAAACCTCTTGAGATATGCGGTGATTTCTGGTACGAAGTTATCATTGTCGATTACTTGTCGAATATCATGCCTGATATCGTCTGTCGTTCTCAACTGTCTTCCAAATTGTAAGTAGGCAGCGGTGTGACCGGTGGTGTCGCACACTGAGGTATTCATTGCGAAACGAATTAAAGATAACTTGTCTTCCCCCACCAGAATTGCCAGTCGAGGCTTCAAGTCACGATTTTTACGTTCCGATGGATTGGCTTGCGGGTGGTAGACGGGGATGAGGTCTTGTGTAATTTCTCGCAAGTCACAAGTCAATTGCATGACAGCACTTACGAACTGTGGCCCGTTGTCACTTATTAGTCTTCGCGGAAGGCCATATCGTAGGAATACTTCTTCGATGAGTGTTTTGGCACAGTTTGCCGCAGTGGCTTCAGCAAGAGCAAATAGTTCTAACCATTTAGTGCTTGTATCTTCAACAATAAAGATCCATTTCTTACCAGTGGAGGTTTCCGGAAGAGGGCCAAAAAGATCAATGGCCAGAGTTTCAAACCTTTGTGCATAAGCGGGTGTTCTCAAGAGTCCTGCTGGTTTTTGGGTTGTTGCCTTATAACGATTGCATTCAGGACAAGTCTTTATGTACTCTGAGATGAACTTTTTCATACCTCGAAAGTAGTATCTGGATGCAATCTTCTTGTATGTGTTCTCTACACCATGACCAGCTGTCGGGGCATCGTGGTACTCTTGAAGGATTCTTTCTTTCTCTTGTATAGGAACTACGAGTTGAGCTTCTTCTTCTTCTTCATTCTCATGTGAATACCTATACAGGATACCTTGGTTCATTAAGTATCCACGACTGGTGTAGTTAGCAAAGTTCTCATCCTGGTCCATGCTTTCAAAGCAGTCAATGATTTTCTTCAATTCTTCGTCCTCCAGCTGTCCCTTCCGAATATCACTGGACACCCTGGATGGCATGTCCACAGTGATTGCACACACATCAGAGGTTGTGCCTTCAGCGTACAACGTGTCCACTTTCGTAACAGAGTTCAACTTTCTGTAGTCGATACAGAGGCGTACTTTCCCATTTGGCTTAGGAACAAGTACCACAGGTGCAGCGTAGGGGGACTCGCATTCTTCGATTATATTCTGCTTCAGCAGTTCTTCAATCTGTTCCTTCAAAATTTCTTTCCTTGTAGGATTCATCCTATAGGGTGACGTTGCTACTGGGGGTGATCACCTGTGTCGATGCGGTGTTCAATAAACGGCGTCGGTTCTCCCCCTGGTTAGAAACATGTCTCATTTTTGTCCATTAGTGTGCTAAGTTTTCTTGTCTGTTCTGGAGATAGGTGTTTACCCTCATCTTCTCGAAGTTCGAATGCGCTGATGGTTATATTTTCTACGGTCTTCTTGAAGAACTTGTACTGTTTTTGAGGATTTTCGGAAAAATGCCATTTTCCGCCTTGGACATCAAGGACAATTACAGCTGCATTGAGAAAGTCCATTCCTAACAGAGTCTTATTTCCTTTTGCTTCAGGCAATACTAGAAATTCTGTTTGGATAACTTTGCCTTCAATGTACAGGTTGACGACAGTACTCAGAGCAGTAATGGTCTGTCGAAATCCATCAGCCATCATAAATGAAATTATCTTGTTCACAAAGGTGACGTTGTGCTCCTGTAGGAATTTAAACAGCTTTTCACCTGCGATGGTATGGGAAGCACCGGTATCAGCACAAACAGCAATCTTTTCACCAAAAATTTTGAGGACAATCAAACTTGAGGGATACGAGTTTGAATCCAAGTTGAATAACGTCATGCAGTTCACTGATGTTTCCACTTCATTACCCTCGTGCAGGAAGGAAACATTGACTTGATGACTCCAGGAGTCCCGCATCCGTAACACTGGATGGGTTTTCTTCTTTCAGTTCTGAAACTTGGGAATCTAGGTTCTGCTCTAGAAGGTTCTGGTGGGTGGTCATCATGGAATCTTCCAACGGGTTGAGTTTTCTTTACTGGAAAGGGTTTCCTGAATTCTTCTTTCTTCTTGAAAGTCTGATTTGCATTGTTTTTCATCCCAGGCCGTAGGCTATCGTAGGCGTCCAGTTTCTCGGACAATTCCAAAGGATCATTCAAATCCGCCCAAATATCCAGGAAGTGTTCCCTGATATTTGCTGGAGTTTTTCTTTTTATCTGATCAGCGATCATTAGGCTTTTAAGCTGATCAAAAGTGGTAATCTTCAATTCTTTGATCCAACCTTCGAGATAAGAATTCAGTTCGAAACAGAAGTCTCGCCACGTCGAATCCGGGTTTTTCTTCTGTTGGGAAAAATACTGCCTAAACCTGTCTCCTGTAACTCGAAATTTTTTGAGAAGCATTTCTTTTACCTTTACATAATTTTGAGCATCATCTTCATCCTCTCTTGCGATGAGTTGAGCTATATCAGGCGGCAATGAGCCAATCAGGTATGCTGTCCAAGTACTTTCAGGGATGTTCATGAACTTCACTTGACGTTCAAAAATAGTCAGGTATAGACCAATTTCGTCTTCCTTCGAGTTGAACTTCGGAATAATTCTATTTAATTCAAACTCCGGGCTTTCTAGCTGTTGGCTTACAGCTAACAGTGACAGTTTCTTCATTTCAAGTTGCATCCTCAATTTTTCCAATTCGAACTCCCTTTCTCGTTGCTGGGCCACTTCCACAGCTTTCTGTTATTCTGCTTTTATACGTTCTTCCATAATGAAGCTGAGCATCTCCTTCACTAATTCCTCATCATACTTTTCACTTTCGGTTATGAGATCCTTTAGATCGCTTATTTTGAGATTGTCCGACGGAGCCAGACCCAATTCTGTAGCCAAAATCCTCAAATCCTCTTTTCTAGATCTTCCCAAAAATGCCATTTTTCGTGTGTTTAGTCTATTTCAAGTAATTTTATAAAGTTCAAAAAGCAATTTGCAAATGGGAGGGAGAAACAAAATTCCCACAATTACATTAATTTGATGAACTTAATAGCACTTCAACTGATATTCAAATATGTTTAAATATAAAATGCACAAATGAAAAAATTCTTCTTTAAATAACACTGTTAAAGTTAAAAGCACTTATAAAGTTAAAAGCACCGATAAATGATATTAGAATATGTATAATTAGAAATACCATTCATAAATTATTTCATTTACTTTGTAGTTATAAATATGGTAAACTTGTTTACACTTAGTAGAAATAATTAAAAGTATTTTCAATCAGAAACTATGTGTACATTTAACAACATCAATTAAATTAAGTTTGTAATAATGTTACGATTTGATCAATCACTGTTTAAATTTCCAAGTGACACATTCAAAATTAGATAACTTAAAAAGAACGAATATACTGACAATAAAACAAGTAATCTATCCTCAGCTTAAATTCTTCTTTACCTTTTTCATAAAGCACAGAAAATACATATAAATCGAAAACAAAAAGTAAAACATTCAAGTTTCGCTTTCAACCGTCATTTTAGAATAGTTTGAAACCGAAAGCGTTTTCATTAGGGGGAAAAAGAAATGAATATCAACTCAAAATTCAAATATACTGCAATACTGTAACATGCAAGACTAACAATAATCAATTATGTTAAATTGTTACTTTACAATTCCAAATGGAATACTAACACCATTTAATTTATATGATGATTTGAAACCAGAAGTAAACAGATGAGAAAAATCATTACAATTTTATGCAAAATAGAAGATCATGATTTACGTAAAATGAACAACACTTATCTCTAATCACATTCGCAGGGTGCGAAATTTTCTTGTCATTCGCAGGATGCGAAAATTTCCTCTTGTCATTCGCAGGATTCGAAATTTTTCTTGTCATTCGCAGGATGCGAAAATTTCCTCTTGTTGTCGGGGCGACAACCACTTCAGGAACCTAAGCCTGTGAAAAAAAAAACGCGAGAGCCAGGATATCTTACTTCGGGCCGAACGTTGGGGAGCCAATTTGTAACTGTCATTACTGTAATTACTGGTGTTAAACCAAAAGTAATCAAGAAAATCTCTGAGTAAAGTTTAGAACATATTTAATTACTCTAGAAATCACACTTACAAGGGACGGATTACATTACACATTACAAAACAATTGAAAAACATTTAGAGACTAAAACGTCACGTGGTCACGTGGTCACGTGGTCACCGAAGGTCACGTGGCGTGACCTTCGGCAGTGTGGCAGTAGAACGGGAAGGGGAGCGGCGTTGCCAGAGTTTGCACCACCTGTGTGACTGTGTGAGTCATCTGTGAGGGATGTAGTGGTTCTGTTGTCTGCCCCAGATGTCAAGAATCAAGAACCAAGAAAACAATCAAAACAATTCGATTTTTTTTAATCTTTTCTGATGCTTTATTCGATGGTTTTTGATAGTTTTTAGGATCGAGTCGCGACTCACCTGTAACACTTCTGCGACCCACTAGTGGGTCGCGACCCACCGGTTGGGAACCGCTGGCCTAGAACATAATCAAATAACAAAAAGCAATACAACATATTAACTTCATCATTAAAACTCCAATACAATGCAACCAGAAGAACTTATTAATCCCTTATATACACTATAACATACATATGATGAACCAATCAAATTTGAAAGGATATATGAAAAAAATTGCTATTAAAAAGGGTAAAATTAAAAAAATCAATTGGGAATTTTTTCTTTTAAAATAAAAATTTGGGGGGGGGGGCCCTAGGCCCGGGTCTAATGGAAAATTAGGGCCTGGGTACCGACCGGTCTAATTAGCCCTCTTGTAGCAAAAAAATTACCGTAGCGCTACAAACCGAAACTACCGTGGGTTATTAAGTACGATTACTTATCATTGCTTACCTTTTTTGTATGTATCTACGAGTATATATATGAACGTATGTATATCAATATAAATAAAGCAAATGCTATGTCTGTCGTGTCACAATTCCGGTTGAACCGGGCTTCCATTATGAAATTTGGCCATATTTGAAAATGTCGAAATCGATGTATTTTTTTTCATGAAAATACATGAATGTTACATATTTGGAAAGAGCTTTAAAAACTGATAATTTTTTCTGCGTACACTTATTCTGTTACTTTAATAGTTTTAGAGATACATGTTGAATAGAAGAAAAGTATTTCATAATTATAAAGAATTGAAATTAACAACATACACTATTAACCTTTACCTTACGGGGCCCATTTTTTCCGATTCTCTCATCAAAACGGAAAATTTCATACCCCCTTTGTAAGAATGGCCATTAAGGGGGTTATATATATATATATATATATATATATATATATATATATATATATATATATATATATATATATTCATTCTTGGTGGGCCCGTATTCTTGGGATACATGCTATCCCACCCCGTAAGGAAAAGGTTAATACATTATTATAAAACTAGTATATAACCCCCGTCAAAAATGACGGAATGTTGATCAGCGTATGGGGACTATTATTCCCATATTACGGACATCAGAAGGTATAAGAACAATTAGAACTTAACATGTTCTTTTATTTAAAAGTTGACACATAACATAAATTTACAGTAATCGTTATGAAACCCGGCTCGTAGTTCATCGCAGTGAAATCGGAGCGGAGAAGCGTACGTACCACGCTAGTACGGAAAGTGAAGTAGTGAAAATCGGTGTTCCAATGTCCACGGCAATCCCTAATCCTGCGCGAACCAGATGCGCAGAACGCGACGTCGGAGTTGTCTGCGAGTTGGGTTGCCACAGTATCCCCCCCCCCAAGTACCGTAGGTACTGAGGGTTACAAGTAACGGGGGTTAAACCAAACCCGTCGACCAGAATGCGTTGACACTGGAACTGGAGTCGTTATTGGAGTCGCCGAAGGCGAAGCTCTCGTAACAGTTGTAGGAGTAGGTACGCTAGTCGTGACAGGATCATTTGGATTCAACACAGGATGCTGCGACGTCAGGGAGTCGCTGGTGGTGAGGAATGCTGGCTTTAAACGGTCGAGGCCAATAACACAATTCTTACCATTCATACGCAATGTGTAATATTTAGCCGTTCTGTCCATTACCTTGAAGGGTCCGTTGTACAGATGCTGTAGTGAGCGCCGGATCCCATCATAGCGCACAAAGACATGAGAGCGCGATTCGAGGGAAGGGTGCACGAAGGTGGTCGGATTGTGGTGAGCAGAAGTGGGAGTTGGTGAGAGACTCTGCATTAAGCTACGGAGATGTTGGACGAACTCGGATGGTTCGACTGCAGGGGGTGGGGATGGATGGAGAAAATCTGCAGGGAGGCGGAGAGTAGAGCCATATACAAGCTCCGCACTTGTGCACTGGAGGTCTTCCTTAAACGAGAAGCGGAGTCCCAGGACTAATGGGAGAGTATCAGTCCACCGGTTGTTTGAGTGACATCTAAGGGCCTGTTTAAGTGAACGGTGAAAACGCTCAACTAGCCCGCTGCCCGCTGGATGGTACGTGTGATGAAGCGCTTTCGATTTGAAAGAAAAATTAAAATTTTTAGAGAGATAAAGTGATCGAAGGCTGTTTTCATCACATTTCGGTTAGAATGCTAGGAAGCCGCCTTTGATTAGAGGACGGAACAGTAGTCTGTACGCTTAGCCAATTTAAAAGCGGCGGTGCGCGATAGGGGGTAGGTGATTCCAGACGCAGATAAGGAGATGGCACCAGGGTTTGACATTAAAGTAAAATACCCTATTGTAAAGGATTTATTGGACCTGTAGACCGCAAAACACGTGGACTGGACTTTGGGTGGTCTCTGTATGACGTAATTAAGGCATGCATGGGTTATGGGATTATCCAATCCGAGAAATGAAAATGGAGGCTAAGTGGTGGATTTTTGAAAGCTTTCCTGAATGGATTAGGAGTCACGAGAAGGCGTGGACATTGTTATAAAAAAACAAATAAATAGAAGACTTGGAGTTTTTTTAAAAGATTCTCTTCTGCGTGCGGGCCCGGTTGACTTTTACCGGTGCTTTAGCATTGCAGGGGGATGAAGAGATTGGAATTTCAAAACGTCTGAGACCGGTTGAGCATTCCCGGGAGTTGTCCGACAGTACGAGAAAGAGGTTTCGTTTTCCGGAAACCGGTTGATCTTTCCTAGTGCCTTAGCATCGAAAGTGATGAAAAGATTGGCAGTTTTAAATATTGGAGATCCGGACGAGTCTTCCCGGATCTGAGAGTGATTTTGAGCAAGAGAATAGAAACGGGGTTATAGAGAGGATGCGCCTTAATGTTGGAGATCTGGTCGAGTCTTCCCGGAATTGAGCGTGACTTTGGATCAAGAGAAGTCGATGTCATCATTTTCCTGATGAGTGCCCCATCATTTTGAAAAGAGTAGAAGAATACCCACGACAGCCTAGAGACGCAGCGCACCCACTACCTAGAAGGAAGAAGCGATACCCCATGCCTAAGCAGAGCTTCGACGCCAGAGTCCCAGTGCTGTATCGTCAAACTGAGTGAGTGAAAGTTAAATTTTGTTTTGTTCAGACCCCACCGAGCTAAATGAAAGATTAGTGCGGGAACAGTGTTTTCGTAAAGATAATTTTGATGAATAGGAGTTCTTGGCTATGAGTTAGTTTAATAATTATATGCTCCCTGAATCCAAAAGTGGTAGATTTAATTAAACACATGTCATTCGATATGAATCGAGGAGAAAATGCTAAAAGATTAGTAAAATGTGTAAACTGTGTGCGAAGATTTGGTAATTCAGTTTTTTTTGTAAATAGATAAGGTTGTAAATAAATCAATTTTTATTTTGTTACATTGGAGTCCGTCATCTTTGTTTTGTGTAGTTGACCTAAAGGAAGGTTTTAGAAGCAAAGTTTATTTGGCCTGTTCGGTTGCAAACCTGTCTAGAGCCTTTTGGGTTGTATTCAAGAAAATAAATAAAAAAAACACAACGCACCCAAATACCTATAAATTATAAATAATTTGTACTAACCCAAATAATATACGAATCTCGCCCGAAAAAATAAATAATTTTAAGACAGGCAACACGACAGTACGGCGAGGTGCGGATGTGCTTCGTGCCTAGTAGTGACATTAGAGCAGAGAAAAGATGTGCTTGAAACTGGCGTCCTTGATCGGTGGTGATGACGGAAGGGGTGCCAAAACGGGCAACCCACTGACTGATGAAAGCGCGTGCTACTGTCTCGGACGAGATGTCCGTTATCGGGATCGCCTCCGGCCATCGAGTATACCGATCCACGCACGTAAGCAAGTAAGTGAATCCCTCCGAAGGCGGAAGTGGGCCCACCAAATCAAGATGTACGTGATCGAAGCGATGAGGTGGCGGAGAAAATTGCTGCAGGGGGCTGCGTGTGTGCTTATGTACCTTTGAGCGTTGACAGCTCAAGAAGGTACGAGTCCATGCTGTGATGTCTTTCGCCATTGATGGCCACACATAACGCTCTGAAATGAGCTTCTTGGTTGCTCGTACTCCAGGGTGAGAGAGTTCATGCAGGGAGTGGAACAGACGTTCTCGGCACTCCTCTGGGACGAAAGGACGTACTTTGCCGGTTCTGCTATCGCAGAATATTTGCAGATCGTTGGAAAGTTTTAGTGGCTGAAGAACCAAACTCGTATGCGTCTCTCCAGAGAGAAGACGTTGTATTTCCTGGTCATGCGACTGGGCCCTACCGAGTTCGGTGAAGTTGAAACTGGTTATACTCGCAATGTGGTCCAGGCGTGACAAAGTATCTGCAACAACATTCTTGTTTCCTGGAACATGGCGAATGTCTGTAGTAAACTGCGCTATGAAGTCGAGGTGCCTCAACTGACAGAGCGAGCAAGAATCGGAGTTCTTAGTAAAGGCATACGTTAAGGGCCTATGATCGGTAAAAACTATAAAGGACTGACCTTCGAGAGAGAGTCGAAAGTGCTTAATCGCTGAGTAGATAGCTAGCAATTCCCTATCATAGGTACTATACTTCCGCTCAGCGTTCGTTAACTTTCGTGAGAAGAAACAAAGAGGCTGGAGTCCCAAAGTGGTTTTTGCATGCAGGGCCGCTCCGATGGCAGAATCGGATGCGTCAACCATTAGAGAGAGTTGATGCCCGGGAGAGTGGAAACCTAGGGGAACTGCCTGTGAGAGATCAGCCTTGCATTTATTAAATGCAGCAAGCGCTTCGTCCGTCCATGGCACAGGACGTTTATCATTCTTTCGAGATTCTTTCAAGAACTCATTCAAGGGCGCTTGAGTATGCGCGGCGTGTACCATAAAACGCCTATAAAAATTTATCATGGCCAGGAATCTGCGGAGCTAGGAAATGGTCTCAGGTTTTGGGAAGTTAGTGATTTGTTGCGTTTTCTCAGGTAAGGGTTCAATACCGGAAGATGAAATTTTACAGCCCAGAAAGGTTACAAAAGGTTTACCAAGGACGCATTTGGCATGGTTCAGTTTAAGGTTGTATTGTTTGAGGCGGTAAAAAACTTGTTGGAGGTGAGAACTATGCTCTTCAGAGGAGGAAGAGGCGATGAGAATGTCATCGAAATATGGCACACAGAAATCAAAGCCAACAAAGACTTGATGGATGAAACGCTGAAACGTTTGTCCCGCGTTTCGAAGACCGAAAGGAGTGGATACAAATTCGTACAAGCCAAAAGGAGTGGTGACGGCGATCTTTGGCACGTCATCTGGGTGGACAGGGATCTGGTGGTAAGCCCTGGCCAGATCGAGTGTGGAAAAAATGAACTTATTATGCAAGAGTTGCGTACAATCTTGAATGTGTGGTACAGGGTAACGGTCCGGAACGGTTACGACATTGTTTTTCTAACCATATGCAAGGGACTAGCGCAAGGACTCTTCGATGGCCGAATGATGCCTTGGGAAAGCAGAAATTCGAATTCCTGACGTGCTGCCCGTAATAATTCCGGTGACAGACGTCGGGGTTTGGAAAACACAGGGTGACCCGTAGTTTCGATATGGTGAAAAACAGAAGTAGATGTAGGATTGGACGGAAGGTGGGATGGATTTGTGAGTTGAGGATAATTTTTGAGAAGCTGGTCGAAACTAGAGTTTCCCCAGAGAATAGAAATATTTGTGGAGCTATGATTAGTTGAAGGTGATTTGCCTCTCGAAGATATTTTAGTTAGATTGTCGATTAGGGAGTTATTGCGAGCATCGACCAGTAAGCCAAAATGTTTCAGAAAGTCGATGCCTATAATAGGCTGTGAAACGTCCGCGATGACGAACGTCCACGTAAAGGAGCGTCGGAGGTTGAGGTCTAACTTGAGCAGTTTAGTACCGTAAGTGGGGATATTAGAGCCGTTGGTGGCCAAAAGAACCAAGTCTGACGTGCCTGATGCGTTTGGTACTAACGATTTCGGAATTACCGACAAATCGGCACCTGTATCAATGAGAAATTCTATTGTAGACGAGGGATCGGCCAAGAGGATGCGATTGATCTGGCGATCGCGTTGTAGGCCATCAGGCGGTCGCCTTATTAGTTTCCCGACTGCCGGAAGGAGCATGGGGATTTACACCGTCTGGCTCTTTCTCCAAAGTTGGTGTGGTAGAAACATAGCCCGTTGGCCGCTTCCTTGTATTGGCGAGGGCGGCTTCTCAATCGGCTGTTCTCGCGGCGGTGGGCATCTTTATGTGGGTTACGACCACGTACCAGTGCCGATAACTCGTTCACTTGCTGGGTGAGCCTATCTATGCGAGAATCAAGTTCGGAACCTTGATTGGTGTTTTTTGTACTGGCGACTATGTTTATTTCTGGGGGTGCCAGGTCGTGAATTTTATCTGCAGCTGCAGCCAATGTGCTGAGGTCATCTCTCAGGGTAGCGAGAATACTTCGGGTAGAGGTTGGAAGCTTCGCGAACCATAAAGATTTTATCAAGGGGTCGCCTATCGACGTGCCAGCTAATGTGCGCATTCGCGCCAAGAGTTGTGAAGGGTGTTGGTCGCCCAATTCGAGACCTTTTAGCAGCGTACGGATTTTGGACTCTTGGCTTTCGGTATTCAACTCAATCAATCGCTACTTTAGAGTATTATATTGGTCCTTGTCAGGTGGATTTAGAACGAAATCAGCAATTGGGTCCAAAACACTGGACTCTAGAGCTGCAATGGCGTGGTTAAATTTTGAGTCCGCCGTAATATTTGCAATGGTAAATTGTGCTTCAATTTGCCCAAACCATATGTATGGATTGGTTTTCCAGAAAGGAGGTGGTTTAATGGAGACGCGCGAAAGATTCGCGGAAGGGTCGCCGGAAGGTTGCATCATATAAATCAAGGAGAAAAACAATACAAATACAATTCAACAGCTACGTATGCCAAAGGTAATTGTGCAAAAATAAGGTGAAATACAGTTGTTATACGATATAAGTATTCAGTAGGGAAATAATCAAGCATGTGCAAAGAAAAGTATGTATAGAAATAAAGTATGCAAAGAAAACATCAATACCAAAATGCAAAACAAAAATGACAAAAATAATCTAGCAAAATAAATATAGGAAAGAGACGCTAGCATGTAAGGAAATTACGGGGATTATATCTGGTACAGCACAGTACGAAAATACATTACACAAAAAAAAGGATAAGGATTGGAAGAGCATATATACGCAATACTGAGAAGGTAAGTTTAATAGTTTACGGTAAAAAAAATAATGGGACAGCTTACCGATCACTTAGATAGTTGTGATAATCCATTTAATTAGTCCTAGGGCTTAATTATCCGAGCAGTTAGGCACCACGAAAAAATAGGCGTGCGACACGTGATCACTGTTTGATTCTTTGCCTCAAAAATTCAGAATAATCACTGTAAGGTATAAAACCTTGCACCACACATATCGTAAGCGAGGACACAACACACAGTATCAGGATGGTGGAAAATTTTTTTTGGAGCTTCACAAACACGCTGTCTTGTCGGGCCACGTGCGAGTTATAGCAGATGACAGCCGCGGGGGAAAAAAAAATTCCCAGAAAAAGTGAGACGTACTCCGAATGGTTAGCCGCTTAAGAGATCATATGAAGCACAATTTCACCAAAATTGTAGACAAACCGGGGCGATGCTGATGGATTGCTGCTTGGTCGCCCACGTGGCTAATCGAAAGCAAAACTGTCCAGCCAATCTCCGGGTCACCAATTTATGGGAACTATTATTCCCATATTACGGACATCAGAAGGTATAAGAACAATTAGAACTTAACATGTTCTTTTATTTAAAAGTTGACACATAACATAAATTTACAGTAATCGTTATGAAACCCGGCTCGTAGTTCATCGCAGTGAAATCGGAGCGGAAAAGCGTACGTACCACGCTAGTACGGAAAGTGAAGTAGTGAAAATCGGTGTTCCAATGTCCGCGGCAATCCCTAATCCTGCGCGAACCAGATGCGCAGAACGCGACGTCGGAGTTGTCTGCGAGTTGGGTTGCCACAAGCGTTTCAAGAGGTGATTCATCATTTTCATCGGGCATTGCTGAAAACTGTACTTAAACAGCAGTAAACAACAAAACAAAACTAAACTAAATTAAAACTAAACCAAAACTGTTTCAAAAGTAAATGACTCACCACACAGCTGGCATTGCTGAAAACGATACTTAAACAGCAGTAAACAACAAAATAAAACAAACATAAAACGTGAAACACAATTTAATTAACATTAAAAATGTAGTTATTTAAAGGGAATATGAAAAACCATGGAGTAGAATGAATTCGAAATTCAAGTGAATGACTCGATTGAATAAATGATTCTTTTCAATGGATATTTTAATTTGAAGATATTTAAAAAACTAAACGGTTTTGATCTAGGGTGTTCACTTGAAATTTTCATATTTTTTAAAGGGCTTTCAAAATATGTAACTTTTGTGGTATTATTTTTCAAGAAAAATTTCAGAAAATGGCGTCGTAATGTTAAGATGTTCCCGACTTGGTCCGTCCCGGAATGGTTACCTACACTTTTTCTACTCTAGGCTTTTATATATAAGTAAAGATAAAAATTAAATGCTTGATATACAATATATGTAAACCTGATCATCGTGATCCGTTAAATAAATGTCTCGTAGAGTTATTCATAAATAGATAAATGGCTCTTATTTACATCTTGTTTATTATAAAATAAATATCTGGACTAATAATAACGTACACAAGTTTGTTCCGAAGAACGCTGATAACATTATTGAGAACGGGGTTCATAATGACAGTTCAATCTAGACTTCACGTCTCGTCTCTATTCCCTCCGCTCTCCAGTACCTCAATCTCTCATCATGGTCCAGTCCAAAAAAAAAGCCCTGTCTAATAGTCTTTTCTTCATTTATACCTTTCTCCTCGTTCTCGAATGCTCCATTGTCTCATGTGTCTGATGCAATCCCCTCACAAGGGGTTCGTCACCTGGTCACCTCCACGCCTGCGTTTCCTTTTTGTCAGCCCGACACCCCGGGCCTTGCATTGTCTCTTTGTGCGTTGATGGTCTTTTCCTAACGAATGACCCTTTTTCCACTTAGGGAAGTGTGCACCGCACCATTGTCTGCTTAAAGGTCTGCCTGATTCCTTTAACAAAAAGTCACATCTGTACTGGATTTTCCAAAGTTAGGAATGAGTCTGTTTTCAGACTATGTGAGAGTCTCACAATATATATTTATAAAACAAACATATATTTGCTTGATATACAAAATATATATTTATAAAATAAAAATTGTATGCTAGGTACAAAATTCACTCTCAGATAACTTGTTACATTCTACAAACATATCAAAGGAATTACAATTGCCAATGAAGGTAAATTTTTAATTAAAAATAATAAAAACACCAAAAACTAATACTTCATTATATATGTAAGTATCGCACCTCCTTTATTGATTAAGCTATTTCCTTTAGAGCAGGGGTCCCCAAAGTGGTCGATATCGACCCCTTGGGGTCTATGAGAGTTCTCTAGGGGTCAATGAATACATGAGGGTCGAAAGGGGGTCGATGAATACACGAGGGTTGAAAGGGGGTCGTTAATACCAAAGAGGATCAATTAAGCTGTCTAGGAAAAAAATATATTCCAATAAAAATTCGAAATACGGATATGATCAACTACTGACTACCCTAGTTATAGCTTGAGTTTTGCCTTAGCCTACGCTGCTTACAGCATGTGTTACTCTGTTTTCGCGCATCTGGCAACGGTACTAGTATTGCAAACATGTTACGAACGCTGGTGGTTCATTATACACAGACATACGTTGCACTGTTGCACTCTAGTAGGGTTGTCACTCTAAGTATTTTATATGTAAATGTAGATATTTTGTCCTTTACAGATAAAATATCGTAATATATCGAAAATCATTAAATTTAGATACTTTTTTGTTATCTTTTTCCTACCTAATGGTACTGAATAGATAAAATTTAGATAAAATTATAATTCCTTCCAATTCTAAATACAGTGATTTCCGCTTATAAGAATCACGTTTGTTATTACTGTTTTTGATTCTTATAAGCGGTTGATTCTTATAGCCAAAATTTAGGTTTTTGGACAGGCACACACACACACCTATATATACATATATTAGATAATTTACCATAAAATACTCTTTAATTTACGCTAATTATCTTTTACTAAAATTATTTTTTATAATTTTAAAAATACAACTTAATTTCTAGACCTATAAGTAGATACACATGATTATAGTAAGAATAAAAATTCAATATTTGTTACAAAATACCTGCTTAACATTTTTAGCATTTCAACTACAGGAAGGGAGCAAGAAAAAGTTTTCTATGGTAGCTTGACGTAATGAAGTTTTCAGGAGGCTGTTTCAATACTCTTTTAATACTAATAGTCTCAGACGAAGATTCACCCTCTAGCTTACGTTTCACGGTTTGATAACGTGCTGAATCTACTAATGTCACGTTTGCCTAAGTGATAGTGGACACTTCGCCGAAGATTTATGTGTTTCAAGGTCCAGGAAGCCACAACCAGGATGTGGGAGGTGGGGAAAAAAAGAGTCCCTATTTTTGTTTCTCAGTGCAGAAAAGTGAAATCGGACCCGGACAGGTAAAGATGACCCTGGGTCAAACTAATAGGACAGTGTTGTGCTAAAGCATTTAAGGGGAAACTATTATTTATGTCTAACAAAGAAAGGAATGAATTTTACGACTATATTCCATCCCATCTTACCAATCTTTCTTTAAAAAAAGAAAGAACTTCGTACCTTTTGAGGGTTTAAGTGGCTTTTTTTGAAAAATGAAAGGAAAGCGAAGAGTGTAAACTGATTCTTAAAACCGGTGGATTGATTCTTTAAAGCGAAAATTTTAACATGGAAATAATACATTTGTTTTTGTTTTCGTGATATTGATTCTTATAAACGGTTGATTCTTATAACCACTGATCACTATAAGCGGTGGTTACTGTATCTATTGTTAGCAAAAGGTGGAAACGCTGCTCTCTGAGAAAAAACAGGCCGTTCTTTATAGCTCGTGCGGGAGTAATTTGTATCTCTTACTACTGCTGTTTTGTTCTGCTGCAAACGTATTGTGTTTTAACATTAACAATCTGATTTTAATACCCACAATGTCGGCTACCAGTGCTAAGAAGAAATGCAGACAATATTCACAGGAGTGTACTTGAAATATGGTTTTGTGCCATCGTTTGCTAATGAAACTATTCCTATGTGCTTATTATGTGAAAAAACTTTCAGCAATGATGCTATGAAGCCGGTGAAAATGAAAAAACCACTTGGAAAGGATCCATTTTGATGAAAAAAAAAAGATTTTGAGTATTTCAAAAACTAAATGAGAAATTTAGAGTTCGGCCAAATTTGAATACATACTTGAAGTCATCTGCTATTGTTGATAAAGAAGAAGGACTGAAGACATCCTACAGCATCTCTCTTAATATAGCAAGGAAAGGCAAACCGTATACTATTGGTGAAGAGCAGGGGCGTGCTTAGGGTTTTAGCGGCCCTGGGCAAAACACATTTACTGGCAATAAAATTTCTCAACTATTTGGTAGTTTGCAATTATTTCCTGAAAACGGACAGATTCCAACAAAACGGTTTATAATTCTTCAAATGACTGTATGTAGTGACTGACAGATAGTAGAAACTGATATTGGAAAAAGAGATTGATAATCAAGGTTTTACTATAACTGAATTGAAGATAAATCATGTTTTTCTAACCGAGAAATTTTTCGAACCGAAAGGGTAGTTTGTCAATTAAGATTCTTCATACCATTCTTTTCAAAAAATCGAAACATATATTTTTTATAAGTTGAATTATAGAAACCGCGAAAAATGAGGAATTTCTTAAAAAACCCGTAACATTTAGAAAAGTGTTGCAATGAAGAATAAAAATGGAGGCCCTAAATTTCTAGCGGCCCTAAATTTTAGAGGCCCTGGGTGGTTGCCCAATTTGCCTCCCCCTAAGCACGGCCCTGGGGAAGAGAATTAATACCAGCTATAAAAGATGTAATTGAAAATGTTATGAAGAAAGACTCTCAACTAGTTTTAAAATGCATACCATTAAGTGCAAGTACTGTGCAGCGACGTATTGAGGAAATGGCCACTGATGTGGAAAGAACTTTGATCTCTGAGCTCCAGCATTGTAAGTTTGCTATTCAACTTGACGAATCAACTTTAGGAAGTTCAAATCTTCCCATGGCTTATGTTAGGTTTCATAGCCCATCCCTGAATGAAACTGTTGATGAATTTCTATTTGCTAAATATCTTGAAACTGATTCAAAAGGTGAGACAGTTTTTTTATATTTGAAAGATTATTTGAACAAGCACAACATTCCTTTCGGGAATATTACAGTAGATACTGACGGTGCACCTGCTATGGTAGGCCGTTACAGAGGATTTCTCGTCTTTCTGAATGAAAAGGTTCCCAAAGTACATACTATTCACTGTGTCCTACACAGGCAGCATCTTGTAGCTAAAAAACTAAGTGGCGAACTTCATGAAACTCTAAAAGTGTGCATCAGGTCAATTAATAAAATTAAAGCTCATCCTCTTAATTCACGACTGTTTGCGAAGTTATGTGAAGAAAATGATGAAACTTTCAAACAATTACTTTTGCACACTGAGATAAGGTGGTTATCAAGAGGTGTAAGGGCCTGTTCACATAGGAGTCCGTTGCGTAGCGTTAAGGGAAAGATGACGTTGAGACGAAAATAAACCAATCATAGGCGTTAAAAATTTCATTGCTAATCGTTTGGAGGCCTATGATTGGTTTATTTTCGTCTCAACGTCATCTTTCCTTAACGCTACGCAACGAACTCCTATGTAAACAGGCCCATAGTTTGCAGAGGCTTGTTGACTTATACGACTCATCTGAACAGTTTCTTAAGAATGTGGATCCATCACTATGGGACGAGTTAAAACAACGTAAGAACGATCTGTTCTATTTGGCAGATCTTTATTCGAAATTTAATGAAGTACAGAAGCGTTTGCAAGAAAAAAAGTTACAGTTGTTCAAGCTCGAACAATCATAATGGCCTTTCAAGTAAAAATGAAGCTATTTAACTCTTCACTGGCACGATCCGATTTTAAATATTTTTCAAACTTGCGAGTACTAAAAGAAAATGAAAAGATTACCTACCGTGATTTGGAGATATATATTAAACATCTTGATAAATTAAGAGAGGACTTTAAAGCCCATTTCGGAGACTTGGAGAATATGCATGTTCCCGAATGGTTTGCTACACCATTTGATGTAAAAATAGGTAATGAAGGTAGTGAACCTGGCTTAGAAGATGAACTGATTGAAATATGTGTAGATCTCGAAGCTAAAGCGTTATTTAAAAATAAAAACCTCAGTGAATTTTGGAGCAATAACAATATTGCCACAAATTATCCCAAGCTTTAGAGCAGAAGCCGAACCTTTCTTACTTGCATTCCCAACTTCATAAATGGTTGAAGCTGGTTTTAGCCACGCGAATGCAATTTTAACAAAACAGAGGAACAGATTGAACTTGGGAATTTGTGGTGATTTGCGACTAAAACTTACCAATTTTCAACCGAATATCAATAATCTTGCTGCTTCTTTTTAGACACATCCATCCCATTAATATCAACTATTTTAATAAAAAGGCATGTTAACATATTTTTGAGGTATTCACTAGCAGTCGCAAAATAACAGTAAGAAATTTTTTCATCCAATAGAATTTATGCTATATTTTCAACGATAATTGTGTATTTTACGTATTATGACACGTACGGTTTAAAAACTACTATAGGCAAATTTCCATCTATCCATAATTTTGCTATTATTTTTTAAGATTATAATAACAGTGGAGAATACAATGGAGTCCTGATAATCCGAACTTCGGTAATCCGAAAGTCCGCTTAATCCAAAACCAAAAGTCAAAAAGAAAATACAATAAAACTCCAGTGATACTAAGTTTTTTTTCAATGCGGAGGCACTTGTCGCGAAGACATTCGCCTATAATTCACCGCAGTTTTGCTGGCCATTTTATTATGGGGGCGCCATATAGGCGGACCAGCATTGCCCCCTATGAAGAGACTACACAAACGGAGGCATTTTAGTGGCGCTTCACCAGGATTCCGAGCACCCTCAGAACCGAAAACCAGCGCGCTGTACCACAAGGCCGCCACGGCCCTATACAGTGATACTAATTAATATAAAGTATATTTCTGAAAATTACAAGAAAATTCGAAGTTAGACAATGTACTGAACTAATTATTACGTAACTACATTGGTTTGAAAAAATCTGGTAATTTTTTTTGTCTAAGAGAAGAAGACTTCTCCCTTGAAGCCAAATTACGCCAACGAGTCAGAAAAATGGTGTCTGCTGGTGTCGCGGAGGAGTGTTGCTCTACGTAGCCTAGTGCTATATCAAATGCAGCCGTGGCATGTGAGTGGGATACGCTCTTCTCACTGTCACCGTCTGCATCACCTTCACTCTCGTCTGAGACGTTGGCAGATTCTTCCAAAACCTTTTCAACAATCTGCTGATCGTCTAAAATGCAAGTGTTGAGCACTGTGATGTATTGTTAAAACAACTTACAGTCTACTTACAGTCTACTGTACAGTAGGTCTGTATTAGGTACTGTATTAGGTACTGTATTACTGTCTGTATTAGGGCCTGTTCACATAGGTGTCCGTTGCATAGCGTTAAGGAAAAGATGACGTTGAGATGAAAATAAACCAATCATAGGCGTTAAAAATTTCATTGCTAATCGTTTGGAGGCATATGATTGGTTTATTTTCGTCTCAACGTCATCTTTTCCTTAACGCAACTCAACGGACTCCTATGTGAACAGGCCCTTACTCTTATCATCCATTGTCCCGAGATTTGGTTATGTTTAGAAAGACCTTACACAATAAACTGTGTAACCACACGTAATATGTAATATTTATGTAATCACACGCTATTATGTAATTTAAGTTTACTTTTAGAAAGATTTCGCTTAATACGAACAATTCGTTAATCCGAAAATGGTCTGGTCCCAATCATTTCGGATTATTGAGACTCCACTGTATCTCCTTTTTCTGTTAATGTTATTGGCTGGATTTTATAAGATATGGGAACTATAAATTCTTTCGTCGGGTTGTTATGCAGATCCCCTTATTGCTTGTCATCAGAAATGCAAAAAATGATTTAATGTTTTTGTTCAATACTTAATCTGAGGGTCGATAAGAAGACAAATATTCTATGAAGGGGTCGACGGGATAAAAGTTTTGGGGACCCCTAATTTAGAGCAATAATTTCAGTAATTATTTACAGTTGTTTACATACAATAGAGCTTTGTGAACACCTTTTGTTCTGATGAGATATAGGGATGATTGAAAAATAAAACACGCTTATTTCCGATAGAATTTAAGCCGTCTTAACTTTGTGTTCGCTTAAAACATAACAGCTGTATTTTTCTCTCACTGTTATACATCTTATATTAAAACAAAAGAATAATAATGTTCTTACCTTAGGAGCAGTAAACAAACTAGGATTTCTCTGTCCAGTTTCTTTGTTTCTTTTTATGGCTGATCGATAGTCACTAGTACAACCAGGTGCAAAACATCTTGGCATATCTGTGCACAGAATAAATTTAAAAATTTGTAAAACAATTTTCAATAACACGCGTCCATATAAGGGACTGTTCACATAGGAGTCCGTTGCGGAGCGTTAAAGTATTGAAATATATTTAACCAATGACAAACCTCAAAACGATTAGGAATGAAATTTTTAACGCCTATGATTGGTTTATTTTCATCTTAACGTCATCTTTCCCTTAACGGTACGTATCGGACTCCTATGTGAACAGGCCCACAGGGCCTGTTCACATAGGAGTCAGTTGCGTTGCGTTAAGGAAAAGATGACGTTGAGACGAAAATAAACCAATCATATGCCTCCAAACGATTAGCAATGAAATTTCTAACGCCTATGATTGGTTTATTTTCGTCTCAACGTCATCTTTTCCTTAACGCAACGCTTCGGACTCCTATGTGAACAGGCCCAAACTCAGTGAAAAATCGGTGCCTTTGTTACATGTAGCGCTATCTGCCGGTGAGCGACCATAATCGATCCCTTTCTCGAGGTATTCCCCATAAGTTTACGCTCTTTATTATAGCTTCATGGTTATAGTACATAGTTTCGACCGTAACTGGTTGAACTGTGTTCTCATTGAGGTCGTCGAGAAATATAGCTTTCTTATAAAGGAGGTATTAAATAAATATCCCCTCAAAATGATGAAAGGATTGACTCTATCGAGCTTGAAAAAGCACTATTCCGTAAGTTTGGAACTTTTACAAAATATGATTTTTGTCATAAGGTCCGTGAAGGTCAAACATAGTACATATCGTCGAAATTGTTTACTCAGTTTATCATGAGAGTTGTGCAGTTCCTTGTAAAGAAAATTCTATAGATCTAAAAGTTTAAAAATATGTAACACTTTTTTGACAAGGAATTTTACGTTCAGTTTATTACTGAAATTCACTGGATTGTAAATAATACGGTGACAATAGAAATAGATATTGATTTTTTTTAAATAGCAGAATTATTCAAGAAATACGTACAATTCAGAGTTTATGTTAGTGCCATGTAAATTGTGACCGATTGTATATATAGAATACCAATAAAAAAATGATTAAGAAGCGAAAATTCGTAATTATGAATTAAAATAGCTCTACGTATTATTGAAAAAGTTAAACACATTATTGGGGAATTTTGAGTTATAACGCTGTTTTCTAAGGATGTTTTATTATTGTCTTCAATTGGCATTATAAAGTGGTTAATTATACAGTTGTTAAGATTACATGTATAAACAGGTAGGTTACAACATCAGTTCCTCTATTTAGTGTTGGATAAAGCATTTCGAGGCCCCTAAGCATAATCTAGTTTTGAGGCCCATGTATTCTAGATACTGTTGGAAAATATTAATAATCTTAAGATATTTCCTTACGGTGAAAAGAAAATTTTATTGGTCAGATTTTAAGTAGTAAAAACTTTTACTATACTGTTTGTCATTCAATGAACAGCAAATTGTGTAGATGTACAAATTATCTTTGCCTGAGGTTCTCAGAATGTATTTCATTTTGAAACTGCTGACTATCAGAGGCCCCAAGCATGTGCTTCTGGCTCCTGTGTGATGATCTACCACTGCCTCTTATTTAATTTACATTTCTTTGATTCAGAGATATGTTTTATTAAAAAATACATTGAAAGAGGTTAAAAAGAGAGTAACAAATTTAGAAAAAATTTAGTAAGTTTTTGTAGTTTAAGTTTTTGCATATCTGAAATGATAACCTAATATTTATCTTTAAATATTTTCCCTTTTACTTTCCAAAATATTATTTTAGTTGTATTCATGTTTACATTTACGGATTGGTGATAGTAAAGCTTATAAAAATGTATAATCTCTGAAGGCAAATGAATTATTCTCATGAATTTTACTGAAATTCGAATCTTGAATTTTTTTACCTTTTAGTTGGTGCCATTATTTGTCATTCTTGGTGGAGGAATGGTGTTATCTGTTGCATACTTGACTAGATTAGCCTTCAAAAATCCTGATGTTAGGTAATTATATGTTTTAAATATGCATTATTTAGTGAGTTTTAAGATTTTTTTTGTTTGTTTTGTTTTGTCTTTTGTACTAGCACCTTAATGAAGAACATGTAGAATTTATATCTTGCTCTTTATGGTATGTTTATTATGCATGCTTCAGGCAGGAATAATTTGGAATTTAAAATCTGAGTGAATGAAGTAATATATCATTAGGTTATCCTAGAAAGATTAATTTTCTGTTATTCATTTATGAAATGTTCTGGCTTTATATAATAGAGATTTTAGTTATAGACTTATGGCAAGTTTTTTTTTTTTTAACATCACTGGGGCTTGAGATTTAAGTATCAGTTTTAAACAGAATACTACAGGAGCTAAGTACTTAATTGAGTAACAGTCAAGACTTTCTATAGATAGATTAAGCTGACCGTATTACTTGTGTACAGAGTCATTCCGTGTCAAATCAACACAATTTTCAAAAAAAATTTACCTTACCCTCACAGATTTTGATGAAATTTGACACAGTTACTTTTCATATAGATTAAGAAAAATACCAAATTTTATCGAAAAATATCAACCCGTTTTGAAAATGTACCCCTGTGAATGTTAAAAAAAAATCAGTCAGAAACACTTGACAGACCAATTTTCAAAATGGCCTAGAAGCTTTCCTAATTAAGCTAGAGAGCTAAGATTGGTGGCATTTTAAAGCAATTTTCAAGATCTTTTCAATGATATATAACACAATTAGGGCTTAGAAAAATTTATTTTAATAAAATTTAAATTTAAAATTTGAATTTTTCAAAATGCGCCGCTTAAAAAATTTTCAAAATTTTTTTAATAATACTTTGTATAGTACTGAAATGATTGTGTAAGTTTGAAAGTGGGATCTGTATGGGTTCATGTTAAAATATTGCATTGAATACAGTATTCCTGATTTGAAAACACGAAATTACTTAATATAATATGTTTTAAAGCCTAGAAAATTATAAGAAAAAATTATTTAAGATGTGAAAGTAATCATATTTGTTTTGTATAATATCAAATACTTTGTGCAGGTTTTTATTGCTTGAAGTGTATGCACTACCCTTCAAAATATAAAATTGCTGATTGAAAATACTAAACTTGATGCACTAACTGATGGTAAATTAAAAACATATAAACATTGCCTTGCTAAAATATTATGTAATCCTGCTCAATAGCTTGTTACTTGGGATAATGTTCATCTTGTTCTGGAAGTAGAGTAATTTTTCGGTGGCTTGGTAATGTTTTCAGATTTATTTACTTCCTCTGGTTCTTCCGTTTCTTTTTCAGTTTCATGTAACAAAGTCAGTATGTCTTTGTCTGTAGGATAATCAGCAACAATTAACTTATCATTGACAGTCAGGAATTCGTTAAGAAGAAAACCTTCTGTAATGTGACTTTGGGAGTGCAAATTTTCCCAAGACTGCTGGATGTGCGGGAACATGTCTTGTTCTTCGATTTCCGGTAATACAGCTAACCTAGCTTTTGTGAAACAGCTTTTTATTGTAGATTCAGAAACGTCATTTTCCCACACTTTGGCTAATTCTGCCATGCATATCCTCATATCAATCAAATTATGTAAAGTTTTTCCATTTTCAAATGTCCAGATAAGTCATCAGAGAATGCGTTTTCGGTAATGAAGTTTCAGGTTTTTTATTACACCCTGGTCCATTGGTTGCAATATTGAGGTGGTATTCGGGGGAAGAAAAAGCAAATTAACACTTGATAATTTTGAAGATACATTAGGATGGGCCAGGCAATTGTCTACAAACAAAGCAATTTTTCTATTTTGATCACTCATTTTTCTATCCAATTTCAAAATCCACGCTTCAAAAATTTCACTTGTCATCCGTGACTTTCTATTAGAACAATAGTCAACATCTAAAGATGTTATATTTTTGAATACTCTATAGTCCTTACTTTTACCTACTACCAATAATCAAAGTTTTTCTTTGCCACTCATGTTAGTGCCTACCAGTACAGTTATTCTATCCTTACTGTTCTTGCCTCCATGACAATCATCGTCTTTCAAAGTTCTGTTGAATAAACACTTATAAAAGAGTCCCATTTCATCAGCATTAAAAATATCACTGGGCTGATAATCTTTTAGAATTTTTTCGAGTCATTCCTTCTCCAGTCATCACAGACTGCTTCAGATACACTTCTACTTTCTCTGGAAATAACCTTTTCCTTGATGCTATGCTTTTTTCTTAAATTTATCCAGCCACCCAGAACTTGCTTGAAATTGATTATTTCCAAAATGTTTAGCATATTCCAATGCCTTCTCTTTTATGATAGGATCAGAAATCGGCAAGTTTTGGTCTCGAACGCTCTTTATCCATTTCAAAACGGCCTTGTCCACTGTATCGTAACTGCATGTTTTCAATTGTTTTCTGTTAGGTTCAATACTTTCATAGAATTTCATTATGGCATTCCGATTTTTTATAATAGTCGACACTGTGCTTGCGGGAATACCAAATTTAGCAGAAATGTCTTTTTTGCGCATTCAACTATCTACATTCTTCAGCAATTCAACTTTATCCACAACACTAAGGGATGGTCTTTTTGACATTGCATTTTTCGTGAGGTAGACAGTCTAAAGTAGAATAAAATCTCCCAATATGTCTTGAAAAAAAATTCGATATATAGAAACAGTTTTTCTATGTGATGAACATGGAAATTTGCTTAGAGTTCGATATATAGAAAATTTCGATATGGGGAAGTTCGATATATGGAGGTTTGACTGTGTATATATATACAGTGGAATCTCGATCTATCGTTTTTCAAGGGACTGACTGAAATGAACGATAAATGCGGGAAAACGATAGATGCGGAAACATAACAAAGCAATATGATCGTTGGGACTGGATAAAATGAACAACACATACGGAAAAGCGATGGATCCGAAAACAATCGATCGAGATTCCACTGTGTATATATATATATATATATGTGTGTGTGTGTGTGTTATTCATGTATATATAATTTTCTTTCTAAAATTGTTAGTAGAATACTGTTCAAATTGTTTTTAATGTATATGTGATTATTCATTGAAATGTATCTACTGATAGTGTTAATGATTTGTATTCAAATTTATTAATTAGCTGGAGAAGGAAAACCAATCCTGAACCATGGCAGGAGTATGCTGACAAGAGATACAAGGTAAATATCTTGTTGCTTGTGCTCATAATGACAACTGAAATATCTAAGTTCTCAGTTATGTATTACAGTTAGTGGACCATATTTTTGAAGCCATTACTGTTTTAAAAAATATATATACCATGACTGAGTAAAAGGGTTTTATTGGACTCTTCTTTTATTAAAATAAAAGAAGCCTTTTGCTTGTATTTGTCAGTGTTTCCTAAAAAATTATGTGTATTTTATTTGAGGTAAACATCTTTTGTTCTGCAGTTCCATTTGAGAACTCATGATTTCACCCTGTTTTGGAAATTCATATAAAAATTTTCTCCTTTACTTCAGAAAATGTATAAAAGTCTTTTAAGGTTTATTTGCTTTTTATGCATTTTAAACCATTTCTTTAAAGGAAAGAAATTTCCAAGTTTTAGATAGTATTTAATCATTATTCTGAAATGAAGATGATAGTGTTCATTCTTTGGGAATCAAAAGCTGTAGTATTTAATCATCATTCTGGAATAAAGGTGATGTGATAGTGTTCATTCTTTGGGAATCAAAAGCTGTAAAATGAGATATTTGCATTTGTTTTCATTAATTTTTTAATAATGTTTAATTATCTTTTCTAATGCATTTAAAAAGGTTTTCAAAATTAATTGTAACAACTCTTATGAATTTCCTGTAATTGTGGTTTTCTGGTGAGTTTATTTTTGAGTTTAGGGGACTCTTGTACTGTATACTGAACAGATGGGGATTATTGAGAACTCATCATTTGAGAACTCATGATTTCACCCTGTTTTGGAAATTCATATAAAAATTTTCTCCTTTACTTCAGAAAATGTATAAAAGTCTTTTAAGGTTTATTTGCTTTTTATGCATTTTAAACCATTTCTTTAAAGGAAAGAAATTTCCAAGTTTTAGATAGTATTTAATCATTATTCTGAAATGAAGATGATAGTGTTCATTCTTTGGGAATCAAAAGCTGTAGTATTTAATCATCATTCTGGAATAAAGGTGATGTGATAGTGTTCATTCTTTGGGAATCAAAAGCTGTAAAATGAGATATTTGCATTTGTTTTCATTAATTTTTTAATAATGTTTAATTATCTTTTCTAATGCATTTAAAAAGGTTTTCAAAATTAATTGTAACAACTCTTATGAATTTCCTGTAATTGTGGTTTTCTGGTGAGTTTATTTTTGAGTTTAGGGGACTCTTGTACTGTATACTGAACAGATGGGGATTATTGGGAATCAAAAGCTGTAAAATGAGATCTGAAAGCTGTAAAATGAGCTGTAAAATCAGTGCATTATTAAATTGACTAGAGGGTTAAACTTTACAGATTATTCTTTATTGGTATTACAACATTACAGAGCATACAGCAATATCGTTTCTGGTTTCTCCGACAGAGGGCTTCATTTTGGCCCATGATTCTTGAGGGTTGCCAGAATGCACATTTCGCCAAACTGTTATAGTAAACACTGGTCTAAAAACAACAATTTTTGTTAATTTTTAAAACTAAACTTAATTTTTAACTATTTTTGTTAATTTTTAACTATCTTTAATTTAAATTCCAGAATTTTTCTTTGTGGACTTTTTAAAATATATAAAGCAATGTTTGAAACCTTCTAGAATGAATGTCCTTTTTTTAGTACTGCAGCTATTCAAATTTTAGAAAATCGCATGAAACTATTAATAGACATTGAAATTTTCACCATTTATTTTTTTTTAGGAATTCGTGCATTTTTTAAAATCAGTGCATTATTAAATTGACTAGAGGGTTAAACTTTACAGATTATTCTTTATTGGTATTACAACATTACAGAGCATACAGCAATATCGTTTCTGGTTTCTCCGACAGAGGGCTTCATTTTGGCCCATGATTCTTGAGGGTTGCCAGAATGCACATTTCGCCAAACTGTTATAGTAAACACTGGTCTAAAAACAACAATTTTTGTTAATTTTTCATTCAGATTTTGGAAGAATTACTTCATATGGCATTCACATCCAAATTTTGAAGAATTTCCTATCTACTTTTTGTTTTTTGCTTTCATTTTTTTAAAAGCTAAATGCTTTTCCGAAAATTTTGTAATATAATTGAAAAAGAATTTTTTTTGTGATTTTTTTTTTTTTTTCAAAAATGGCATACTGCTTATGCACAGTTTCTGATGCTTTGTAATAAATTTTTTTACTAATTTTAAGTCACTATCTTTAATTTAAATTCCAGAATTTTTCTTTGTGGACTTTTTAAAATATATAAAGCAATGTTTGAAACCTTCTAGAATGAATGTCCTTTTTTTAGTACTGCAGCTATTCAAATTTTAGAAAATCGCATGAAACTATTAATAGACATTGAAATTTTCACCATTTATTTTTTTTTAGGAATTCGTGCATTTTTTAAAAAAGTTTTGTTCAAATTTTCACTGCATGCAAGTAAAATTACTTATTTATTAGTATTTCAAACTTTAGTTAAAACATGCATAAGCATGCTGAATGAGCTTGTGCATACTGTATGTGTTCCTTTGAATGTTTTGGCATCAAAATTGTGAAGATTACAAAAGATGTAAAATATGAGCAAAGAATATCAAAAGAAGCTTAAAACTGGGAAAATATAGTAATATAAGTCAGAATAGTTATGTATTTTTTAGGCTTAAGTTGACTTTCAGCTAATTTTTTAGTATAACTTTATTACACTGCTTGACAATTGCTAAGGAACAGTCACATTTTTCGGAATATTTCATAATAGACATAGATTGAAGAAATGAAACTTAGTACATATTTAGTAGAGATACTGTGCATTATTTACTATGCAAAATGGTACAGATTTCACCACATGGAAAAAGAAGAAAACGAAAAACAAAAAAGATGCTCTTTGGAGCATTTCCTAACAGGCAAGAAGACCCATGAAAAATGGGTCTTCCTGCCGGAATGAAACAGTTATGAGTACCTTAGTAAGGTGTGTGTGACCTTCTCAGACACTAGTGCACATTATGCATCTGTTTTTCATGCTGTCTACTAAAGTATTGAGGCGTCCTTGTGGGATATTGTCCCACTCCTCTCTCCAGGCGATTTTCAGTTCTTGCATGGTTCGGGGAGGGCGAGTTCTTTGAGAAACACGTCTGACAAGAGCATCCCAGGCATGCTCTATAGGATTTAGGTCAGGAGAGTAAGCAGACCATGTCATACTTTCAATATTTTCACTTTCTAGAGCAGGCCTGGCCACCCAAATGGTTTCACGGGCCACTTTGATGATGAGTGACGTTACGGCGGGCCACACTTTATGTAAACATGCTTTTAAAAAATATAATACAAATACAAAATGAATAAAACTTTATTGTTATACTATGATTCTACTATAATGAACTATCGAGCCTTAATTAATGAGATATTTGTTTATCTTTTCCTTCACTTAATTTTTGCAAATCTATTTTTATGTTCGACGTTGCACATCTTAGCTGGTTTTCTAAATTGGCATCAGTTAATGAAGCCCGTGATGAACTCTTTGTAAATTTCATCTTCGAAAAAAATGTTTCACAAACATATGTGGATCCAAAAGCACTTACAACTTGTTGTGCAAAATATCTTAAGTTGTAATATCTCTCGGATATAATATAAGTATTGTAGAATTTAATTTTTGACGTGGACGCAAAAATTTGTTTCATTTCATTGTTGCACTGTAACTCAATTAACTCCATTTGCAGATTTGCAGGAACACTATTCACGTCAACATGAAATGGGCATGAAAATATTTCAAACATTTTATCATATTTTGCTAATTCTGAAAAAGAATTATCGAATGCAGTTATAAGTTTCTTTATTTCATTAGCATATTTTGAGAAATTCTTAGGTTGACTTTTTGGAAAGTTATTTAAAAGAGGAAAATGTTGAGCATTATTATTTCTAAGTTGGCACTCAAATAGCAATAATTTCTTATTAAAAGCTTTGATGAAATTACAAGCATCAATTATTAAATTTTCTTGACCTTGAAAGTCCTTATTTAGCTGATTAAGTTTTTCTGTTATATCCACTAAAAAAACACAGGTCTAACAACCAATCATCATCACTTAATTCAGGAACAGATTCTTGTTTCTCGTTCATAAACATATCTATTTCAAATTACACTTTACAAATTTATTAGTTTCACACTGATGAGCTATCACTAAATGGAAAAACTGCCAACATTACAACTAACAGCGCTGATTATTTGCAGAGCACTCAATGCCATTTGAGTAACCGCTGTTTGGCGCGCAAACATACCACGGGCAAAGTAACCACGGTTGACGGTGTTTAATAACTTTTTTGAACTTAATTCAAATAGTGATCACTTGACACTTGAAAATTTTTAATAACTTTTATCAATTTAACATTTTATTAAATTCTTAATAATTTTTAAATTTACTTGCATTAGTAAAAATATACTCACTTGAAAAAATTTCAAACTTTGGATGTCTTCAGATGTTACTTTTATTCAACTAACAGCACCACACACAAAATATTAGTAAACAAGCCAGTAAGTCAAAAACAAACCTAACACTTAAACATATATTCACTTGAAATAATAACTTCGTTCGTGCTCTAGATAACGAAACGATGACGGACCCAAGCGTGCTGTGTCGTACTATCTCATCCCGAAGTCCATGTGTGGGCGTCTGCCAAGTCCCCAGATATTTCTTAGAACACTAGGTGCGTGCGTCCAGAAGAAAGTTATTTTTGAGTGGAAAAGTTTTCCAGTGGTGAGAGAGGTCGTTGACCCGCGAGAGGGGACGCTCAGGTTACGAGCAAAATTTTTGTTTTGTCTTCTGTTCTTGTATGTGGGTGTTGGGTGCAGTAAATAAACGAAGAAAAACGCTACCTCATGTCTTTCCCAATGTGAAAGTTTTGTTTTATTGGCCACACTATGGTACAGTGTGTAGACTAGTGTCTCGAGTCAGTCTTGACTGCCGGTTTCCATACACAACAAACATTACACTTTGGTGAAATTATCCCTTTCTAGGGCAATTTATATTAATTTTTTTACGTGGTTTTTCTATCGTTAATTTAAAATTTAATTTTTTACCGTTATTTCAAATTTTCATTTATTTAATATTTCATGTATACATACAACGAAAAACAAAAGTTTCAATAGAAATATAAAATTGCCCGGCGGGCCGCACAATTTAACGTGGAGGGCCACGTGTTGGCCAGGCCTGTTCTAGTGTGTCATACTTCAGCGGTCCTGTGTGGGCGCACATTGTAGTCCATAAACAAAAAATCTGGATTACCGCAGATTTAAAGCAGAATTAGGGATCTACCGCACCCCTAAAAATATGAACATGATCCAGAATAATCTCTCTGCAATACCTCTGCGATGTAACGGTTCCTCACTCAAAGATGTGAAGCAGTGTTTTGCCATTGTGCATAATGGCTGCCCACACCATCACGCCTTGGCCATACCAATGACGTTCCTGAACATTATGTGGTGCATAACTTGTTCCCTTCTCTATCCATGCTAACTGGTGGCCAGAATCACTTGTCGCAGTGAAATGGGATTCGTCAGAGAATGTCACTCTGGACCACTCTTGCTGACTCCAACCAATATGTTCCTTACACCAACGTAATCTTTCTCGACGATGGCGTGGTTGAAGGGGGATGCATTGAACAGGCTTCTGTGCATACAAACCAACCTGATTTAATCGCCTAGAAATGGTTCAGGCTGATACATTTGTACCGGTAGCGGTTGCAAGGTCTGCAGCTATCTGACTAGGAGTGAGATGTCTGTTTCTTTTCGCCACTAGGGATAGATATCGATCTTCTTGAGGTGTGGTGTTCCTTCCACGACCACCGGCATGGTTTCGCATAGCATTTCCAACTTCAGTGGCCTTTTTTAATCGCTATATGACACTTTTTGCCATGCCCATTACTCTGGCAGTAGTGGTGACACTTTGTCCTGCTTCGAGCCGTCCAACTGCTCGTCCACGATCGTACGCACTCAAATGATGTCTTGCAGACATTTTGTACTTAATTATTGCCACACCACACTGATTTTCACAGAAATAACTTACAACCTACGGTGCTATTTTCGTCAAACACCTAACTGCATAACTTTCGTATAAATAAAGAGTTTTCGTGCACTGCCTTTTATACAGATAACAGGTCCTGCCCTATCATGCCCTCTGCATTTCATTTTACTGTGATTTGTCTGCTGTCGGGAACGCTAGTTTGAAAAAACCAGTTGTTCCTTAGCAATTGTCAAGCAGTGTATTATCATAACCAAGAATGTTATTTTTGTACTTTATTACCTACAAAGTATGCATGTATGTTAAAGCTAAATTACGTGTGTCAGAGTAATTTGAATAAAATATATTTGTAGTATTGTAATTCTTTTAATTCAAAATATATGTAATATCAAACAAAATATAGTGATCTTGCAGGGTGGCGACAGAACAGTGAATTCTCAGGGAAGAATCATTTTCTGGAAAAAATCAGGGAAAACTCAGGGAAGTTTCGTTTAACTCAGGGAAAAAGTTGGAATTGATCAATTCTGGTCTTCAATTTTTGATGCAGAAGGTGACTGTGGAAATGCTGCAAATGTTATGATTTTGTCGCATCGTAATGCAAATGTTGAGAGGGTTTTATATAAACAGTGACTGTTATATAAAACAGGACTGTTATATAAACAGGTGGGAGAATATAAAGGAATCTTCCTTAGTAGCAAGAAGGAGGGTTTATGATCATATCATTTCCAAGGGTGGCCTTGATGGCATAACAATTTCCAAAGATATGATCCACTATGCTAGAAACGTACGAGCAAGATATGAAGAATCGAAGAAACACCAAGAGAAAGAGCAAATAGAAAAAAAGCATGCTTTAAAAAGAAAAAGGGGAGCAGAATCTCAATTGAAAGAGTTGGCTGCTAAAAAGGCAACCATTTTGCAGGAAGCTCAAAGACAAAACATTATTATAGAGGCGTAGATGGCAACTCTGCGAACCCATCAAAACAGTTAAAAACTCTAGTATATTAAATGTTCAATCTATAACTTAATATTATTTATCTATTATGGTATACAATAAAAATATTTTTTACTTATTAAATTTTTATTCATTTATCAGTCTGTAGATTTTTAGTTTATCAGGGGTCAAGTTTATCATTATGGCTGGGGAATTGTTCTGCGAACAGATGGAGAAACTCAGGGAATTTCATGAAAAATACTCTGGAAATCAGGGAAAACTCAGGGAACTTTTTACTTCAATTTTTGTAGCCACCCTGTCTTGGGACTTCATTTTCATTTGAAGCATAAATCTCAATTTTTTTAACGATCTTTAGTATGAATTTCACCTCAGGTAGTTTTATTTAAGTACATCAAAAGTAATTCATAGTAAATGTAATACATGATGTTATGGATTTTATAAAATTTCATATTTTACTAGATATAAAATTTAAAGTATCGTTATTGTAATCTATCAAAAGTTTATTTTTTGTTTTAAAGTATTATGAAAAGTTTATGTAAAAGTGATTAAGATGTGATTAATTCACATAGGGAAAAAAAATGAAGTTGAAAATGTTAATGACATTCTAAAGGTGAAAAACGTGGTGTTATATCAAAGAAACTATGAAAAACTAGTTATTTGTAAAAAAGTTGATAGTTTGATTGGTAATATCGATTTAATAAAACACTTGTTTAAACTTCTTTTATCATTATTATTATAATTTTTTTTTGGAGGGTCAGTATTCTTTATAGACAATTTCTAAAAGATTCATAAATCAAATTTAAAACAAGTTTTTCTGCATTTATGAAGTATAAATAATCAATTACGCATTTTAAACTAAACCAACTTTTTCTACAGTCATCTTAAACTTTTTTTTTTAAACAAAACAAAACATCCTTTATGACAGTTTGTTATTCCATAAAATATTTTCTGAAGACTGTAATGAAGTTATTGGTCATCATACACTAGTGATAGATTTGTAAACATTTCTGTCATCCTTATTATGCTTTTAAATCCTGTATAATACTGTGGTTATTAGAGATTAACATTTCACAACAAATAGCAATCATATTTAAAAGTACAGTTTGCCATAAGCAAGAGTTGAACCCATTATTTAAAGAAAAAAAAAAATGTAGGTCAGAGTTTTTCTATTGTAGAAGTGGTAGCCCAACAATTGCAATACTGCAGTTCTTTTTTGGGTTAGTATAATTATAGTAGTAATACTGAATGATTTATAAATTTCAATATCATTAATTTTCTATTAAAACAAAATCCACACACCATCCCAGCTTTATTGTATGAATCTCTCACCCCCTGAGTAGTTTCTACAAATGTGAATGTTATACTCTTGTTACTCAGTAATTCCTTTTTGCTATATTAAATAACAAGTATTTGGCAAATCATGTTAGGCAATAAATAGAAACATATATATGCAGATATATAAATAGAATATAAATAGAAACATATATAAATAGAACATATATATAAAAAAAGTTAATTTTGTATGCTTTATATTTTTTCTAAGAATAGGTAATCTGTATATGAGAAAGATTAATATTATATTCATGTGATGGCTGAAAACAGAAAGGTTTTTGACATGCTTTGTTAAAAAAGTGTACTTAAATGTTGATTATTTCTGTGTATGATTTAGATGACTATGTTATTTTTGTCTTTTTAGCTTCTTCAAGTAAAAGATGTAGATTACAACAAATGGAAAGAAAATCGCCCTGAATTCTAAGAATATAGGATTTTCTCATTCCTGAGTGTATTGATTTTCAGTACAAGTTAGCAAATACTCAAGCTGTTATAAATAATGTAACTTTCTTTTATTTAAATAAAACTATTAGTTCCAGATTAAGCTGTTATAAATAATGTAACTTTCTTTTATTTAAATAAAACTATTAGTTCCAGATTTATTTCAAATTTTTGGATTGCCATTGATAAATAAGTTGTGATTTTTTGTACTTACACTCCAAAAATTTGTTTTTAAAGCTGATATAGTTTTTAATGCTTAAAGAAAAGGGATTTTTGTTTAAAACATCACAGTAAAAATAGCATGAAATCTTACAATGTAAATTATATTGGTTGATAAAATTCAGTATTGGAAATAGAATACATAACAAAAAGTATAGAATGTACAACTGCATATATAATGAGGATTGTTTAATTTTTAGTATACTTCATCCCAGAGTTATATAAATGATTGCTATCACTGTTTTCGATACATGTATTATGTTCTAATTCTATCAGGTTATTTATTCTAGTATGTGACAATATCTGAATTTTATGTAGCCTATTAGCTAACTCTATTATTAATAGTATTGGTCTTTTGTAAACTGACCACTTTTTTTCCTAATATTTTTGGTCACTTCAGTTTCTGTTATGTTAAATGGCATTCTTTTACATACACTATTTTCCTTCAAAACATAAATGAAAAAGTAATATTTATTATAAAATGAAAACGTCCATTCTTTTTCCAAGGCTGCCATAGGAATAAAGGGGGAAAACCCAAATAATTTTTAGCGTCTAAACAGCAGTTTTCCTCTATGAGGTGACTATTTGTTGGACATTCCTATTATCCCAGAATTAGCCTTGCTTTAATGAGTATGTAAATCTCATGTAGACAGATGTCATTGTTAAACAGTGGGACATGCCATGTCTGATTAGTGAAAATTAGAAATGTTGGATTTACAAATTTCCTGTGTATACAGGTATTCCTCGACTTATGACCGCTTGCACTTACGACTAAAATTTTTAAATTAAAAAAAAAATTATTTCTCAAAAATACTGTTCCTCGAATGTACAGTACATACCGTATTTTCCGGCATATAATGCACACTTTTAACACAAAAAATAAGATCGAAATTTACAGGTGCTTGTTATGCCAGTTATAAAAACGATAGATTTAAAAATAAGGGAAAGATTAACATAAAAAAATTAGATTTCTTTATGTACCTAAGTGCTGTTTATTTAAAAGAAATGATATACATACCTTATTAACTTAATTTTACACCGTTTTCGTCCATCCATCCTTTCTCGTGAACATGAATGAAAACACCATGTGGGAAATTACATTTCGGTATTGTCTTTCTTTTAAAAATAACCGTGGGTTTTAATTTTGTACCGTCTGCTAAGCCTATCATATCTCCTATCATATCAAAAATATCTCCTATCATATCAAACATTACTGGAGTTTCATCCATATTTCCAATATGCAACATTAAATTTTTTTTTTCTTCTTTTGTAGGTCAATAACATATTTCCGGAAACTTATCAATTTGTTGCCCAAATCTTTCGGTAGCCTTTGCGAAACTTTTTTTTTCTCGTAGAACTAAATTATTCCGTGCCATAAATCAACACCAACCCAAAGTTGCTTTAAAGTTTTCAATTTCATTTGCATTCTTTTTAGCCCACTTTAAGGCAAATAAATGTATGCTGTTTCTTGTAACAATTAACCCATTCTGGTGATTTTCTAGGACCCAGTTTGCAACACTTTCTTCTGGGATAGGCCATTTTGTTACTTCTTTGCGCATAGCACATTTATTGAAGACTGATTAAAGTAAATTGCAGATTAGTGATTTTTTTTTAAACTATAATGTTTTCCTGTTTCTTTTTTATAATTAGAACTGTTTTTGAGTCAGATAATAAAACTATTGTAAACATTAAAATTAAATAAAAGAACTTTATTTTTTTACATTTGATGTTAATATTCTTTTCTTTGACCACCTGTGTGGAACCTGAAGATGAGGAGCGATTGCGCTGGGATTTTTTTACAGAGCCTTTTTTGTCAAACAGCCCCATTTGTTGAGTCAGGAAATATTAAAATTAAATTTTTTTTTTGTCTTTTTCACTCCACCCTACTGTATAGGTTCTAGACTTGCGAATTCTATTATCAAGGCTCTCAATTTGCCAGACTTAAAAGTCACGTTTTAGGCGGATTCCACTACAACCCTTTGGTGGATAAAAGAACAAGGAAATTGGTCCTTTTTTTGTAGAAAATAGGGTTACAGAAATTCGAGAGCTGACGCGAGGTCAGTTATGGAAACATGTCCAAGAAAAACTAGATATTGCGGACGGCCTACAACAATTTATAACGATAACGGGACTAATTTTCGGAGTGCACCTAATCTTTCAAAATTGAATTGGGTTAAAATATTAAAAGAAACAAGAACTGATAAAATACTTTGGAAATTTATTCCTCCTACCGCAGCTTGGTTTGCAAAAGAACCCTTAAAACACACTTTGGGTAAATCGGTATTATCTAATGAAGAACTCTATACTGTAATTTGTGATTGTGAATCCATAATTAATTGTAGACCTTTAATCTATGTATCTGAAGATCTGCAGGAATTGGACCCTCTGACACCCGCCATGTTTCTTATCGAGAACCGGAGTTCCAATGTTGAGGATATTGATGAATTAAATTCGTCAAGTCTTAATAAAAGAATAAAATATAGAAGTAAATTGTTAAATGATCTACGACAAAACTTTAGAAAAGAATATCTTAGTCAGCAGGTTTAAAAGCAAAATGAAATACGATCTCGTGAGCCCATTGTTGGAGAAATAGTATTAATGGGTGATAACAAAAAATGTTTATTTTGGCCTTTAGCTAAAATTATTGAGTTGATTCCAGGACGTGATGGAAATATTTGTACAGTTAAACTTAAGACCCACCACGGAGAAGTTTTACGTCCAATATAACGTATCTTCCCTTTGGAGATACAGGTGAATGAAAGAAATGTAACACAGACCAACGATGAAAAAACTTTTTGTATAAATTTGCCTTATTCTTGTGGTTTTTAGTGTGCTGAAAGCGAATATGACAATGAAAAAGCCGTATCACCCACCATTTTTCACATTTCAACACTCAATATTTAAGGAAATGACATTCTTAGCAAATTTAATGCCATAAGTTAACTGCAGCTTACGGAGCTATTTCGCCACGTTTCACTAGTTTGAAGGCTGTTCTATTACACAATGGTAACACTTAGCATCGTTACGTGTTGCTCATTCTGTGCATATGAAGGAAAACTATAAAAACTTTAATATAGTTTTAAATGAAATAAACTATTTCGCTCATGGTTAGATATGTGGCAATTTGAAAGTGCTATGCATGCTCCTTGGCCAGCAATGTGGCTTTACCGAATTCCCATGTTTCTCATGTGAATGGGACAGTAGAGCAAGGGATCAACATTAGTCCAGAAAAATCTGGCCTGCAAGAAAATCTTTAAAGCTTGGGGAGAACATTCTGTGCAAGAATCTCGTGGACCCGGAAAACATTCTGCTGCCACCTCTACACATAAAATTAGGCCTAATGAAACAGTTTGTGAAAACCTCACCCAAAGATGGAGAATGTTTCAAGTATCTCTGTGACCAAGTTTTTGGGCAACAAAAAAGAACCCACATTATATTTCTATTGTAGCCAACATGCTGGAAAAGTTCAAAAAGTTAGGCTGTTTGATGAGTCTCAAGATTCACTTTTTGAACAGTCGCCTCGATTTTTTCCCAGATAATTTGGGTGATGTCAGTAAGGAGCAAGGTGAGCGGTTTCATCAAGATATTAAATTAATGGAAAGACGGTATCAGGGCCGCTGGATTACCAGCATGAAGGGAGACTACAGAGGCTGTTCGCACATTTTTTAGACTATTTTGGTAAGCGGTAATAAAAAATTGGTTGCTGTAAAAGAAATAATTGCAATTGTACTATGTTTTTAAAAGTCAAAATTATCATCTGCGGCTTGAAAGTTTTGTTTTTATTCAAAATGGCGTTTTTAACAAAGCAGTGGTTCAAAGGCTACATTTATGCTCTTTCCGAAGAGAAATATGCATACTCCATTATCCAAAACAATGTGAGAATCATGGTTTTGTCATATCTAAAGCGTCGATAGGTAATATCGTCAACAAGAAAGGAAAAAAAACGTCAAATTGGAGCCTCAAGTTGGAAAAAAATTCCAAACAAGTATCCAAGGAAAAAAACGGACGTTGTTTAATGTTAAAAGAAAATCCCCCTAGTCAAAAACAGTTGCAAAATCAGTAAAATGCTCGGTGTCCACTGTAAACAAAATGATAAACGTTGATTTAAATCTTAAGAAAGTGAAAAACCGCAATGTGCATTGTCTTCTTCCAAATCACATCGCTGAACGCAGGACACGCTGCAGAATTCTATATGAGAAACACTTATCCAAAGAAAAATGGAACACAATTGTCACAATAGATGAATCATGGGTGTATTTAAATGATTGCAACAAAAAAAGAACCATTTATTATCATAAAAGGGGAGAAAAAAATTTAAGTACATGGTTCAAAGAATCGAAAGAAAGTTTTTCTAAGGGATTCATGATTGTTGCTGGTTTTTCTTATAATGGCAAGTTAAAAATAATGAGAGTGGAAAAAAATGTCAAGATTAACTCCAAATACTATCAGGAACATATTTTATCGCCAATTTTTCTGAATGAAATAACATCGCTTTACCCACAGTGCCATCAATTTGTGAGACTCCATCAGGACAAAGCTAGCAGTCACACATCAAAATCCACTGTAAATTTCCTAAAAGAAATGGAACAAAAAACTGGTATCAAGACTATACCCTTCACTGATATCCCTACTAAATCTCCCGATGTATCACCTATGGATTTTTGTGCTTTCGGACTTTTAAAATCTGCATTATCCAAACGTCGTCCCAAAACCCTTACATGACTCTGGAAAGCTGTTCAGGAGGAATGGGATAGAATACCTCTTCTGACACTTCAAAAGGCATTATTATCCTGGAAATTGCGGTGTCGAAAGGTAGTTCAGAATAAGGGATGTCAAATAGAACATTTAAAACACAAGAATTTTATGTAATTTAGTTTTGTGAATACAATATACATCGTCTAAAAAATGTGTGAACAGCCTCTGTACTGTTGGTCACTTCACCGAGAAGTTGAGCTAGCGATTCACAGGTGAAAAAGCAATATCAGGAGCTTTAAGGAGAAGAGGGAAAAGAAAGCCAATGAATACATAAAACCTCTGTTATAAAAAGGCATTTTCATATTTATACTTGAATAAAAGTTTCGTTCATATTGTAACATTTATTTACTAGTATTTTATTTTCTACGGTATGTCCGGCTAATTTTCTAGTTTCCGACGAAATTACATTGTGACAAAACTGTGGGTTATAGAAAAAAAACCGGTCAGATACGGATTCAGCACCAAAAATTACATAAAAATCAGCTATTAACGTTAAAAAAGTTTTCCAAAAGTCATTTTTCGTTGCCCTGTGTAATTGTTGATAAGAAACTGGGTGTAGAGGAATCTAATTCTGGCGTTCTTTTGTAATTTTGAAGGTGGATCAGCACCTGACAAGAGAGTAATGCAACGATACACCTCCTCTGGAGGATGTGTAAAAGCTCCAAAAAAGACTTGACCTTTTTAGTAATGTTTGTTATGAGCTTGAGACTCAATAAGAGTCTCAAGGGGGGAGGATGTTGCGAAGTGAAGTGAAATAGTAACTGGCGCCGCTGTTCATGACGCCAGACTGGCAGTTGAGTGTTTATCTTTCTAAGAGAATGAGCTCCGACTTTGAAGCAGGATTGTTGTCATATGAATAAATATATTTTTGTTTTTAGAAAGACCTTTTGTCTTATTTCCAAATGCACCCAGCATCGGGTAGGTGCAGCCCGTGAATGATCTCTTGATTTTACTACAACCACATTATATCTGTGTTTTATATTTAGGAAGATGTGTTATGTATGCAAGAGTACATAAAATTTCTGTACATTTTATACAAATAATTCAACAGTTTTAAGTTAAAAACAACAACAAGTAATTTAAACTTTATTTATCAAAAATTTACAAATTTACAGTATGTACAACTCTTAAGATACCCATGTGAAAATGAGATCTGAGATCTCTTTCCCATATTAATCAATTTAAAGAAATTAATCAAAAAATTAACAATAAATACTGATAATGATAAATTTACATATGGTAATGAAATTATCAAAAGATAATTCTTAGTATCAAATTGTAATCTATTAGATAAATAATCCGTATTGTTGCTAATAGAAATTTTTTGCATGTATATAAAAAGGCCAGGACTATGAGCAGAACTATTCTAAATATAGCAGGAATCTATTTATATAAATATGCATGGAGTAGTTGGAGAAATTTACACATAACAGTAAACACTCAAGTTACTTAATTTTTTATATTAAAGGTAGTTATACCAAATAACAAAATAAATAAAAATCCTAATAAATTGCAATTCTAAAAAATTTTTCATAAAAATTATTTTCATGGAAGCAGAACAGTAAAACACAATACTCATGCTCTGCAGAATACATTTGGAACATCATTCCAACCACTTTAAAATATAGAATTAAGGAGGGGCTAACTCGAATACCCATCTACTTTTTAAATCCAGTGAACTAAATATAATGCATATCATATATATTTATAATTTAATATCTAAAGTTCAATTTTTTAAATCAAAATGAAAAAAAAAATCATTAAAATCACAGCTTAACAAATATTAATTGGAAAATACATATTACAAATGTGTATGATTATAAGAATGAATAAGTACCCAAAGCACATGATAGACAAGCTAAAAGTATTGGGGAGGTGGGTTTCTAGAGGGATCTATAAGTATGTTAATATATTTCTGACCTATATAATAAGTCTGTATATTTTATAATTGAAACATTAAATATTACAGATGCTATATATACATTTTTAATGCTACAGACATACATTAAATTATAAAAATTACTGCTTTAATTATAATTAATACTGAGTGTTTACTGTATTTCAAGAATGCAAAATGACACTGAAATATTGTGATATGGTAACATTTTTCTAGCACAGAATTTATAATGATCTGTGGTTTTTTTAAAGAAAAAATATTGAATATTTTTTTTTTTTTAAAATCTGCAAGTACTTAAAAACAAAGCAAAATCCTCGGGACATCAGTTACCCAGATCACAATCTATCAGTGACAAACTAAACCAGAGTAAACGATGCTAACAGATTCAAACTTATGAATTCAACATTTTTAATGTATTATGATACAACTCAAACATAACATTTGCAGAGTTACAGTAATTCAAACAATCAAACCATTCAGTGGAATATTTTTCCAGATAATAGCAGCTATTATTTTCAGCAACTGTCCAGCCAATGAGTAGATCATCTTGGGAGCATCGAGCTTTTTTGATCATTTTGTTTTTTTTCTGGCCAACTTTTCAACATGGTAATAAACATTTACAGTGTACAGAAGACAGTTTTTTAATTATGGGTATCTGTAGCAAATTATCATCAGGGGCTATCTTGCACCTATAAAAAGATGGCAAGTATGTTTAACATCACATATCAAAACAGTTATATTCTGGAACATCTAAACATGGAAATTTTAAGATGAAGAGTTATCTTCAAGTCACGCAAAATATTCTAAGAATGGACTAGAAAATCATTGCAAAGTATTAGAGATTACAGCTTAACAAAGAAAAAAAAAATTACAAATGTTTTAAATTAAGAAGAAAAAATTCACAGTTAAGAAATTTTTGAGCACACTTGAAATAAAGTGTACAATACACAAAAGGAATATCAATTAAGACAATTTTATATTACTTTGCAACAGACATAAATACATGCAGATATTTCAAAAACATTAAGTTTAAAATAATGACATAAATTAAAAGTATTTAAGTGTGAGAAATTATTACACATGAAACTCTGCATTTGCAACATTAAATATATTAAAATTATATTTAATATATGAGACAGCATAAAGATAAAAGCAACCTATTAATCAATATGAAAATCTCATACAAAATTAAATAGCCTTGAAGATACATAAATATCCATATTTAAGAAAAATTAATAATAATAATAATAAAGCACTTATACATAAAAACAAATAACTCTCTATATGGGTTGGTATACACAAATAATAAAGGGAAAAACAGAAGAGAGCAATCAAGAATTTTTTAGCCTACAATGCATGACATTTCTTACAAACTTAGATAAAAAAAACTCAAGATGAAATTTACTGAAACACTTGAAAATTAATGTTATTACACACTATAGAAAAATTGCCTATTTTCTATATGCTTTATGCTATTTATACAATACATAATTTTTTTTTTGTAAAACAAAAGAAAGATTACTAAGGATATAATTATTCTACATCCAAGGGGAAAATACATAAATCAAACAGTAGAATGAAATTTACTACTGCATTCTTTAAATTCACTTTTTCATCAACAGACAATACATAGAAAACTAAAGAATATGCAGCTAAAACCAACAATTTACATTTCTTTTCATTCTTGGTGAATATAGAATATCCAACAGAACATGTTTTATCTAACTTATTTCCTTTCAATTCTACATCACAAAACACTGCATTAACAGACAAATACTAAACAATCTAATCAGATTAGATCATTTACTATAACACCCAAAGCTACATTTAAGGGGAAAGAAGCCTAAAATAAATCTTTTAACCAGAAGTATAAACTGATGAACAACATAATGTTGTCAGTGAGGCATACATAATGTTGATTTCCACTATTAGAAACAAAGTACTTCAGTATCTATAAATTAGATCAGCACTTACATATATATGAATCAATTTTAATTCTACCATAACGTAACACTGAAACTTATAATGTAAATGCAGAATATTTAAATTAAATACACAATAACACTTATATACACAAGTATTAAATACATATTTAATTATCTGTAAATGAAAAAAGAAAAAAAATATGCAATGCATTATCCATGCGAGATATAAAATTTCAAAATGGCAAAATTTCTAACATATTGGAAATTTTAATTCCATTAAACACAAGTGAAACAAAATTTAAAAAAACAGTTTTCTTCAAAACAGCAGGATTATTTATTTTGTGCTTCTATTAAAACTATGAATCCCGACTATGATGCCTCAAACATTAAAAAAAAATATATATATATTTCAACATTGCAATCATTGTGAGCATCATTCTCTGTAGAATGAAACAATCTTGAGGCATTGAAATTTACATACATGGTAAAAAACACATTCTTATAAGCTCACATCGGACATCTGCTTTTGCAAATGTGAAGAAAACATCAAATACACTATAGTTCAACTTTCGTTACTTTAGATTTTAAAGAATTATTGTTATTATTTGGTGCATTCTGAAGAGAGAAAAAAAATCAATCCAAACCAAAGCATCAGTGAACAGACAACAAAAAGAATAGTCTTTCTTTCTTTTCTAAGAATTAAAGCTTGTAAAGAAGAAAAATTATCTAACTCTGCATTTATATAAACATTGATCAATTTATATGCATTGCATAGCAATGAAATATAATTAAAAAGAATTACAAAGCATTTTAAAGTATGTCTGACAATCTTTTCTGTGAAAGGTATAAGTTCATGCATACTAATAACAAAGTTTTTCTTTTGGAAGGAAGTACAATGAAATGAACGATATTTAGATGAAAATCATAAGCAAGATATATTTGTAAGACAGTTATAGACATTTCATACTTTACACAAACACATTATGTAGTATTAACTATTAAATAAATGAAATTTAATTATTTATCACGGAATTAAACATTAATGGACTAGAAATCATTTTTAGCAAAACAGGATAAAATTTATGATGTTTGTTTAAATACACACACATACAGAGGCTCCCAAAAGTGTTTGTACACTTACGATTTTTAATGAAATAGGGGGTCTATCCATTAATTATAATGAATATTTCAGCATGGGTATTTAATAATAAGATCTATAATCTATTCTTAACAAAAACTACATGAAATATTTTGAAAACATAGTAAAACTTTATTTTTAAGAAACCAGTAATCAAAAAGTAACAAAAACTTTATCTCACAAAAGTCATCGTACACTGAAATATTTTCGGATAAATTCATAATTAAAATTATCGTCTGGCACTTTATTTTTATTCTTTAATTGTGATGGCATTTAAAATATCATCTGGCTTTAACTTTTGCTTGCTTACTCCGTAATATTCTATTTATTATTTAAAAATGGCTTGTAGTCATAAAGCAACAACAAACAGCATTAAAAAATTTATTATTTTTCATCATAGCAGTGGTAAATCAGTTCCGAATATTGCTAAATTACTTAATTTATCCCATTCTACTGTGCAGTATGTGATAAAGCGCTTTAAAGAAGAAAATCAGATTGAAACAAGGTAAGAAAAGGTCGTCCAGCAAAGTTAACAAAACGTGGTCAGAGATTTATAATTAGAAAATTTGTGAAAAATTCACATTTGAGTGCTGTAAAAGTTTCTGCAGAATTTAATGAAACCTTTTCTACTTCAATTTCACCTGAAACTGTTTGACGAGTTTTCAGAGCAGCTGCATTACATGGGCATTCTGCCTGTAGAAAATTTTTTGTGAGTGAGAAAAACAGAAAGCTTAGGCTTTCCTTTGCACTATCAATGATAAATAAGCCCCAAATGTATTAGAATAATGAATTATTTGCCGATGGAAGAAATTTTAACATTTTTGGTTCTGATGGGCATATAATTATATGGAGAAGAAAAAATGAGGAACCTAATCCCAAGAACTTAGTAGGAACAGTTAAGCATGCCAGTCGATGTGTTCTTGTGTGGGGATGCATGTCAGCATCAGGACTAGGTAATTTGGTATTTATTGATGGCATAATGAATCATGCTGTTTATATAAATATTTTAAGACACCATTTAAAATTATCAGCCCTAAATTTGGGTATTCGAAACAACTTTATTTTTTATCAAGATAACGATCCTAAGCACACAGCTCTCAACGTTCACCTCTGGTGTCTCTATAATTGTCCACAAGTTTTGAAAACACCTCTTCAATCGCCAGATTTAAACCTATTAGAACATATTTGGAGAGAACTGGAGGTTCGAGTACGAAATCACAACATTCGCATGAAAAGCAAACTAAAAACAATTATGATGGAAGAATGGATGAACATTGATGCAGAAATTACAAAAGAACTAGTGCAATTTATTCCCAGACGTTTAAAAGCTGTTGTGGATGCTAAAGGATATCCTACTAAATATTAATTTAACGAAAAATTAGAATATTTACTAATATGTAGAGATTTTTTACAAGTGTACGATGAGTTTTGTGAGATAAAGTTTGTTACTTTTTGATTATTGGTTTCTTAAAAATAAAGTTTTACTACGTTTTTAAAATATTTCATGTAGTTTTGTTAAGAATAAATTATAGATGTTATTATAAAATACCCATTCTGAAATATTCATTTTAATTAATGGATAGATCCCTACTTCATTGAAAATCGTAAGTGTATGAACACTTTTTGGAGCTACTGAATATATATATATATATATATATATATATATATATATATATATATATATATCAATCAAAATGTAAGTAAACAATGCATTTACATTTTTATAATTATCTAAACAATGATATAATTTCACTGGAAAAGTAGTTTTTATTTCCCAAAATATTTTTTTAATTTAAAAAGGGTTTCAAGGGAACTACTTTTAACATTTTATTCAAGCATTTCACATTTACTAAACACAGAATTCTTCAAAAATTTAAAAAAAGAAAGAAAGGGACTACAAGCAAGAAAAAAGTTAAAATTTTTCCACCTTCCTACAGCTATGGGATAAGCAATAAAATTTACACTAGTTCTATACTAATTCTTAAAATTTTTATTTAACAAACAAACACATGCACACACACACACAAAAAACAAAAACAAAACCCTCTAATGAGGAAAATGCTGTTCTCTTTGAGATATAACTAAAAAGTACATAAGGAAGGAAATATCACTTAAAAGTGAAGGTCACAAATGAGCATGTAACAAATACATCGTTTGTTAATCAGATTCTGAAACAGGCTTCAAATGAGACAGCAAAGAATAACTACTTAAAAGCCATGATCAGCTTTATACAAAAAGAGAACCTTAATCAGTTCATTAAATTAAATGAACTATACTGAGATTTTTCAATACTAATCCAATTCAATAAAAATTATACTAATGTTAGAATTGATACTGCATTCTAAGTAAAACTGTTCATAATACAAAGCAATGATATCGAACTTATTTTTACAAACTAGTATAATGCTTTCTTGAAAATAAAGTTTGATTTAGCTGCTTTTGTTATACATAAAGCTTCCTTTAAAGAAAAATAAATGTGCATATTAGTGTTTTTTAAAAAGATTTAGGTTTGCAAATATATTCAAAATTAAAATACTGTTTTAATAAGATCATCAAAAGCAATATGTTTCCTGTCCTACCTCCTGTAAGAAGAGGAGATAGAATTCCTGAAGGATCAAGTGAATAATAAAAAAAAGCATGTTTTTTAATTGACATTTATTACTACCCTTAATATTTGATGTTTTTGTTATCCCTTTCTATCTATTTGAAATATGAGTATAATATAGAAAAAATCTGCTACAGTCTTTGATGTCTTGTGAAACTTTACTCAACTCAGAAAAAATAAATAAAAAAATAAAATAATAGTAATAGACCTATCATTTAAAGGAAGGAAAAACTTACAGAAAGAAAATAAATGTGGGCTTGTAGTTACATGCTCTCTGGCATGAAAACACACTTAAGCTGGAAAATGTGAGTTTACATAATATATTTAAAACACATGTTTAGATTTTACAAGCATCTTTAACATATAACAATGTACTTAATAAAACAATAACAAAAAAAGTCTAAGTTAACCAACTTAAAAGTAAAAAAATACAATTCGAAGACACTTGATAAATTACACTTATGGAAACAATATTTTAATATTAATTTGTTTTTAATAAATAAAATTTTGTTATTTTAAGAGGTTTTTTATTTAATTAAAAAAGAGGATGTTTTGCAATGACAAAGTTTAAAAAAGAATAATGATTCTTTAAGATTTATTATTCTATTTCCATCAACAAGAAATTATTTGGTTCAGATATTTCATATAAAACATACTTTTTGTATTTAAGCTTATTATTTATGTATCTAATTTCTTTCGTATGACACCAAAATTACACTTTGATTTTAATTTATAAATCATTTCATGCAGATGATTTTTCCAATCCCCCCCTCCCCAATCTCTCACTATAATTAGAACTTAGAGCAGAGTGGAGGGGGCGGGGGTGTGACTTTTAAGGAAATAGAAAAAGAATTATGGGGATTCAAATAGTAATAAAACTATTGTTATACACTACACAACAAGCATCAAACACTGAGGAATAGTTCCATTTTCAAAAAAAGGTGGAGGAGCGTATTTGAGAGCTTTAAACTACCAGTCATTAAGCTAGATATAAAATTCACACATAATTTTGAAAGATTCTATAATAATGTATGCTGAAAATTAAACTTTAAAATGCAAAACCTACTGTTTTATATATAACTTCAATTTAAATGCATAGGCTATAACATAGACACACAATCTAACAAAGCATATTATTTTGTTCAATGAACACGAGAACATTCCAGATAACTCGTAATAAATAAACCTTTTTCTGAAAGGCATTTCATTATCATTTACTCATTTTAAAATTTTATGGTCAGTAAGGATATACAGAGGCTGTTCGGACATTTTTTAGACGATTTTGGTAAGCGGTAATAAAAAATCGTTTGCTGCAAAAGAAATAATTGTAATTGTACTATGTTTTTAAAAGTCAAAATTATCGTCTACGGCTTGAAAGTTTTGTTTTTATTAAAAATGGCGTTTTTAACAAAGCAGTGGTTCGAAGGCTACATTTATGCTCTTTCCGAAGAGAAATATACATACTCCTTTATCCAAAAACGATGTGAGAGTCATGGTTTTGTGATATCTAAAGCGTCGATAGGTAATATCGTCAACAAAAAAGGAAAAAAACGTCAAATTGGAGCCTCAAGTGGGACAAAAATTCCAAACAAGTATCCAAGGAAAAAACGGACATCTTCGACTATTGCAAAGGTACGTTGTTTAATGTTAAAAGAAAATCCCCCTAGTCAAAGGACAGTTGCAAAATCATTAAAATGCTCGGTGTCCACTGTAAACAAAATGATAAACTTTGATTTAAATCTTAAGAAAGCGAAAAAACGCAATGTGCATCGTCTTCTTCCAAATCATATCGCTGAACGCGGGACACGCTGCAGAATTCTATATGAGAAACACTTATCCAAAGAAAAATGAAAAACAATTGTCACAATAGATGAATCATGGGTGTATTTAAATGATTGCAACAAAAAAAGAGCCATTTATTATCATAAAAGGGGAGAAAAAAAATTAAGTACATGGTTCAAAGAATTGAAAGAATGTTTTTCTAAGGCATTCATGATTGTTGCTGGTTTTTATTATAATGGCAAGTTAAAAATAAAGAGAGTGGAAAAAAATGTCAAGCTTAACTCCAAATACTATAAGGAACATATTTTATCTCCAATTTTTCTGAATGAAATACCATCGCTTTACCCACAGTGCCATCAATCTGTGAGACTCCATCAGGACAAGGCTAGCAGTCACACATCAAAATCCACTGTAAATTTTCTAAAAGAAATGGAACAAAAAACTGGTATCAAGGCCATACCCTTCACTGATATCCTTACTAAATCTCCCGATGTATCACCTATGGATTTTTGTGCTTTCGGACTTTTAAAATCTGCATTATCCAAACATCGTCCCAACACCCTTACAGGACTCTGGAAAGCTGTTCAGGAAAAATGGGATAGAATACCTCTTCTGACACTTCAAAAGGCATTATTTTCCTGAAAATTGCGGTGTCGAAAGATAGTTTACAATAAGGGATGTCAAATAGAACATTTAAAACACAAGAATTTTATGTAATTTAGTTTTGTGAATACAATATACATCGTCTAAAAAATGTGAGAACAGCCTCTGTATAACAAATACTATTGATTCGTGAAGTAAATCAACAAAGGGATTAATGTGAAGACATGGAAATTAACTTGAAGTTCAAAGTTCCATATAAAAGTACTTTAGCCTGTTTCTCTTTAAACACAAATTAATAATTCCAACAAAATGAGTAAAAATTGACAAATAAGTTCTAAGAATACTTTGGAAAATACAAACAAAATGAACAATGTACAATGGAGAAAAAAAGTAATAGAACAGTCATACATTATTCCCAACATTATTAATCAGTAATTCTGTCTCAGTAGTTGATAAATATTACTATATTTTATTTACTTAAATACTACTTTTCATTACAACATGATTAGATGAAATTTAATACTTTTAATGAAACAGAATAACCAAGAAACAGACAAAATTGACAATTAAATGTGAAAAAGCCATATCTCTATAAAAGAAGCAACTAAAAGCAAAAATAACATATTTCCAGTTCATTTAACAGAAGACATAAGGTTTTTATTTTCACATGACCTCCTCTAAATGATAAACCTAGATAAATACTAGAAACAGAATTTCATGTGCAAAATTACCCCACAATTTTGTTGGGAACAAAATTTATTTATTGTTGATAGTTTAAATGTTCAAGCACAGAAAAGTTGAATACTGAATTGGTCAGTGCAAAATGAGAACAATATATAAAGCCATAGCTATTCAGATTATTCTGTTCAAGAGACAGCATTCCCCCCCCCTTCTATCCCCTTCTATTAACCAACTGTAAATCTCAGAAGTACTTTTGAATCACCTTGGTGAGCTCATGCTCTTCATATACAAGACTAATCTTTTGATAAATTTCATACAAATGTAAACTGAACCAGGAATACTTCTCTGATTTGTTAAGTCAAATGCCTAAGCCTAATGAGCTTTAGAAAAGTTCCTAGCAATGTTTATAATATTCAATTAAAACTGTCCACAAAACTTCCTGATCAAGTAAATAAATTTAAGCCTAAACTGTACAAAAATTAAGTCTTTACAAATAAAAAATTACAATCTTAGCATTTTTATATTCCATCAGTGAAACTGTACAGCTTTCTTATGATCATTCCACTAAAGTAGAAGGAAAGACCTTGTAATATTTCCCCTACTTTATATGAGTTTTGGACTAACAAAAACTGGGAAAACCCTAGATAGGAAGTGCCGGTAAATATAGGAAGGTAGCTTAGCATCACAAATTCAATAATTATAAAATATTTATTAAACCTAGAACAAAATAATTTCTTTTGTTGAAAATTCACTTTTAGTGATGAATTAGCAGTTTCATATCTGTTTTCACAAGAGACATGTAAAAGAAAGTATGTGACAAACACATGCATAACATAGCGAAATAGTCAGAACAAACAAAGACAGATAAAAAGTATCTTAGTTAAAATGCATGAAATTTTGAAAATGCTTATGGCATGAATATTAAAACATAATTTTGGTAAATTCTGATGCATTTCACACAACAGACGACTATTGGAAAAGAAAACATGTTTCAGGAGGAACATATTAAAAGACTAAATTTTACATAACAGCAGTGGGTTTTATATTCCACATACTAAAGGTAGAGGACAAAAAGACAAGGTGGCAATAAAACTGACAAACTACTATCTTTGAATAAAAGTCTGTCTATCTCTTAGATAGGATAATAACATGTTTTCTAACATTAAACTCCATTAAAATTAAAAAGACTACAAAGATGAGAATGGCAATTATTAAGTCCTAATAGCATGTAAGGCATGTAAGTCAGATAAGGAAATGAATCCTTAACACCTTGAGTGAAATAAAAATTATGCAATGCAAAACATCTGAATATATAACAGATCACACTGCATAACTGATCCAAGAGGAGAAAAACTCCAAGTTTCCTCTTCATTCTTAAGATTAAGATTAAAAAAAAAAAAAAAAAAAAAAAAAAAAAAAAAAAAAAAAAAAAAAAAAAAATTTACTCTATCACATTATATATGTACAAAAGATAGTTTAAAAAATTTAGAAAAAAGATTTTTTTTTAAAATTTTGAAAACATACTTTTAATATATTACAGCTATTGAACACATCATTAAGTAGTACTTTAAGGCAAATAAAGGCAACTGATAAAAACAATTTTTCAAGATGTAAGTAAATTGGAGTGAAATTAAAACAAAAATATAAAGACATTACAGCTTTTTAAAAGTATTTAACAAACAACTAAATGAAAATAGTATACTATACATCCAAACTACATTATTTACAAAATATTAGGTTAACAAAAAAATAATTCACACAGCCTAACCATTCAGTTGACAGAAAATGAGACTTTTCAATTATTTGACAAGATCTTTCAATTATAATAATAAGTAATTATTTAAAAGATTTTATGACAATAGAAATGACCCATATAATATGCACATATTTCCCAAAAATTTAAATTCAGGCAATAAAAGTAACATACACTAAAAACAAATAACATTACATCAAACTAAAGAGGGTATGCTTAAGAATCACATGTACACTAATAAAAGTTTGAAGTTATAATTTTCAAGATTTTTTATCTAAAAATTAACAAATGCAGTACAAAATGATAACTGATTTATTAACAAAGAACACTGGTCAAGCATAGAAGTATATGTAAGAAAGCCTAAACAATACTATAAATATAAATAAATATATTTTTTAAGCATAACTTCAAAAGTATACACATGAAACTTAAGCCACAGGAACTTAATGCATATAAATGAATTTTACAAAATAAAAGCTTTTTACCACCATACACTAATATTCTATACAATAAATATGTATATGAAAATAATTTCACAACTAGTGAAAATTCCCAAAGAAAAATTTTATGAGGCCCCATTTAATCTATATATATAAAACAGTTCCGTAACTGACTCACTGACTGACATACAACGCACAGACCAAACCGCTGGACCTAAAGGGCTGAAATTTTGCATGGCGATTCTTCTTATAGTGTAGGGGTCCGTCCACTAAGAAAGATTTTTGAAAAATTCTTCTTAGATTTTTTTAAAAATTAAATTTTAAGCTGTTTTTTTGTAACTTTTTTAAAGTTTGCATTTAAAATAATAATTTGAGGGTTATAAAATTTATATCACGAGAAAGATCATAAAATTCCTTTAAAATGAGATCTTTAGCTCCCTTTTCTGATTTTTGGTGAATTTTTAAAGATTAGTTTTTAGAATTTAATTTATTAAATGCTGATCACGTGATTTCTTTTTTTGGCACTTTAAATAAATTTATTGTCACGTGCATAAAAACTAAAAAGACAAAAAAAAAAAATTTTTTTTTTTTTTTTTTGATAATGCGGCAGACGATTGGACATTATTCAAAAAAATATTAAAATACATTAAAAGAAACGTTCTACAAACTGTACTATATTCTTTATATTAGATTTAATTTGAATATTTTCTTCTACATTATTTTGTCTATAAAAATATCCCTTACGATATTTTTATAAATATATATACATATATATATATTTACATCAATTGTATACATTGTCATATTTATTATTATTTTATATATATATATATTTATTTTTGGCATTAATTGCATACATTGACCGTTGTATTTACTTTGAATGTACTCCGTAGCGAAGTGCAGGTTTTCAGCTAGTTGAATCATAAAGGATATGTGGCATAAGAAAATGTAAAATTGAAAGTAATTATCAAAATTGTATTAGAATGATACATTAGGAATTTGCATTAGTTACACATACATTAATATTAATGTCTAGTTATATGATGAATGACACATTATGACTTCAATGAATGCAGGAGTAACGAATATATATAACAAATCTCTTGAATCTTATAAATATCAAAACATTATGGCTATTTGACTTGATTTAATTTACTATCAAACCAAAATAAAGATATAAAAAAATAAACTAAAGTTATTCTAAAACTTTTTAAAATCATCAGGTATAAAAGAAGCACAGTTCTCAAAGGACAATATTACTTACATTCAAATTAAAATATTAATTAAAGAATTAGAGACATGATGGGATGAATGGCACAACCTCAGAAGTCTCCTGTCAATATTAAACGATGCATAATAGTTTAAAGAGAGAGAAAGGAGAGGGGGAGGTTGACTGCCCCTAGAAAATAATTTCTAATATTTTTGGACACATGCTAAATGAGCAAAATAATAACTCAGTCAAAGAGTAATGAAGTTAAAGAACCAAAAACTTGTTCAAAGGATTAAACAATTAAAGGCATACTGCTGCTAAGAAAATTATATATTAGCTTATTTCTCACTTGATTAAATTTGACGCAAGTCTTTAAATATTTACCTCACTGAAAACAGTTTTGAATAGAGAAAGAAGATAGGTAATTCTATGTGAATATGTTACAAATATTATTTAAAATTTTCCATTTATATGCTATATATACTTTATATCTGACAAAAATAAAAATATGTCAATTATATCTACATTTACTTCTAACTGAAGCAAAATTATTTTCTGTATGAATGTGTGAAAGTACACCTTGAAGTGTGAAATTATAAAATTGACTAAAACCAACCATAGTAACATTTGCATTGCACACAAAAAATGAAGATAACAAAGGATAATATTAAAATAAAAATTATGAAAAACTTTAAAACTAATCCTAATGAGAAGGATGAACTTGGTGTGCTGCTATTAGTTAATTAACGTTTAGCACTATTTTTAAACCATTGGGATTAGCTATTTGTAGTCTGTTTATGTTTTAAATAAGCAGATTTGCGACTTTACTGAACCCAAGTTTCACTCAGTCTGATAAAGGAAATGCAATTAAATCTTTTACACTATAGCCTATAATCCAGGATAAAGTATCAGTATCGGATTTTGCAGCCACCACTGTTGGTAGCTGATCTAGACATTTAAGTTATTAACAAAATGGCCATCTAATTTTCTAGCAAAGCAGCAAATTTACAAGGAAGTCAATTGTGGCCACTGTTGTAACAAACATTCTAGTTTCTCCCACAAATGTTCAGCCAGACTGACATCTAAAATGTGGAGAGATTAATAAATATTTCAACAAAATCATTCTTGTAAACATCTAGTTTTAAGAATAAGGAAATTATCAGTAATACTGTAACAATATAGATATGATGAAATTGTTCTGAATATTTAGATATTTAAGATGGAACATAACATTTTTGCTGAATTACAATCACAGTGTAATATCTTAGTATGCTCAATATATATGATTTTGACAAACAGACAAATTGGCCAAAAGGGCTTCAATTTTGGATCATAACTATTCTGAAATTCCTCTTTTTAATCTTAAAAAAAAATCTACAGAAATATGTGTCTTATGAGGAAATCTATTGACAAAGTTTCTTCCAGAATGAAAAAAAAAAAGGGGGGGGGGGGGGGGACTTGTCTTACTGCCAAAAGTTAAGAGTGAAACAATCTTCCTAGAACCATCTGGATTCAGGGCCCGACTTAGCCTAATTGGGGCCCGGGGCAAAAACTTATTTGTGGCCCCCCCTCTGCTTCACTACTTCAGTAATGAAGAACTTAATACTTAATACTAAACTTTCTATTTGATTTGGGGGGCCTCCCTCTGATGTGGGGGCCCGGGGCAACTGCCCCACATGCCCCTGCCTTAGTCAGGCTCTGTCTGGATTGCATGCCTCAGAGATTTTAAAGGAAATGATCACTGGTAGGCTCATTTGCAACCATAGGACTATCTGATAATCCCATTCATCCATTTTGCAACATGATGAAAGTGATTTGCAAGCACCTTTTTAATTGCTCAGCTCTATAAGATTCTGATCTTTCCCATTCAGGGACTGGACTTCAGCGCTGTTTTTGCTCAAAAGAAAAACTGTGGGCATTATGTAAATAAATAATTATATATATATCATAATTATCAATTTACCTAACTACCCTAATTATCAATTATACAAAAGGGTCCAATTGAAAAACAATATGGACAGTTACACTAGGGATTACTAAATTAAAAAAAAAGAGAAAATATAATTTTAATTTTGGCATTTTAATCCATATGAAATTTTGACTACGTTTCTAAGAAAGTGTATACACAGAATTCTTCAGCTGAAATAAAATCCATGTGTATAACTTTAACTAACAAATTAATTTTCATTGAAGAAAATGATACTTAACAAGCTGATATGAGATCTTTTGTTCTTTTCAAATGAAAACTAAAAAAATTCATAGACCGACACAAAGATACACAGACTGAATTCAGAGAACTGTTAAGAACAGGGATGAAGTAAATAAAGTTTTCGATCCCTTAACTAGAATTAGAACCACAAATTATCAATAGATTACATAAAGAATGAGTAACTATTAGAACTTGTGAAATTATTAAATTAGATATTTTTAAAAATGCTATACAGAAAATGGAATATAATCCAGCTCTCACCCACTTCTCAAAAGAAAGATACTTCAATTTAAAAAATTCTATTACATAATGTGATGAAAACATTTATTTAGAATTAAACTGGGCACTAAAATCACACTTAAGTGAAAACACACATGGGAGATTAATGCAAAAAAAGAGTATGACAATAAAAGCTTCCATTTGTACAATCTCACTGCCATTCCAAACACATTTGTATATCCCTATAAAACTAATTTCATTTCAAATATAAAATTATTGATGATTATTCAGTAGAATAGTTCATGCGCACTTTAGAGAGAGCAACCAAATACAAGATGCTCATTGTTTCAATAAGAAATATACACACACACACACACATATATATATATATATATATATATATATATATATATATATATATATATATATATGAAATAAGATCAGATTACAGAACTATTAGAAAAAGAAATTTATTTCCGAGTGGCTAAACAGACATCTGATCTAATTGAAAGCCAACACCCGAGTGATTCCCGGGGTTTGAGTATAGAGGTATCTGCGGTTGAAGAATTTGCTGACCAAAGATGTTTTTTGCAAGCTGCATCAGTTGTGCAGGACGATTGCCTTATTTGGGCATAGACAGTGTGGCTTGCCCAGGGATTGCTGACGCTATGAAAAATATTCCTGGGTTCTTGAAAACAGAATTTGGTAATGCCATCTTAAACATGGGAAGGGAAGAGAATTTACAGGGGATCAACTTAAATTTTATATCTTTCATATATATATATATAAATTAAAAAAAAAATTATTCATTCACAGGGGGTTAAGCATAGAGGTCCCCAAAGATTATCTTTAGGTCGTCCCTCCCTAAACTCTCTTTCATACTAATGGTTTGGTTTGGAACACTACAGTCAATATTTTTTGCTATACAAAGGCTAATTAGACTCTTTCATACTAAACATACAGAAAATGTAAAATACACTGTAATGTAACAGAATGTTTCATAAATTTAAAATTGTAGTATCAATGTAGGCTAACATCCGTGCCCACACAAACATACACAGAAAAAAAGATACACATTTAATGTAGTGTATGGGATGAAATAACTGTACTATATTTGTATAACAGTAAAAATTACAAAGTTCAGTTTATCAAGCTCATACACAGTGCTGTATTTTATATACTTTAATGATTTTAGTATACCTAAATTCAAAAGAGTTCTACTTTAATTATTGATGTGAAATCTTTAAATAATCAAATCCATGAAAGAGGAAGATTGACTACATACATATAAATCATGTTGAAATATTAATTACCCCATCAAATCTAGTATAACATTTATTCTAGAACACAAGTGATGATACCAGCAATGTGAATAAGCAACTAAAAGTTGAAAGGCTATTATTCTCCCAGCAATAGCTCAAATTCTGCTGACCTTTTTCTACCTTTGCAAGTAGGCTTTAGATATATTTTATTAATATTGTATTTCAACTTTTTCTTTTTGTCTGATAGCAAAGCTCTACATTCAATTCTAAGTCAAAACAAATGAACAGTAATAACTGCAAAAGAGTCAACAAAAATGCTCATGAACAGAAACTGCAGCAATAAGGGACATTAGTAAAAAAATTATCTTTTCAATATTTTGACAAGAGTAAAAAACAACTTCTAGTAACATAAGAGGTAAAATACAACACAAATTTGAGCTGCCTCCAGAATAAACATGACTACTAATCATGTAATAATATTAGTTCACAAGAAAGAAGTGGACAACAATGAATAATACTGAATAAAATGGAAATTTAAAAAAAAATAAATTCCCCCCTACATGATAGCTAACTTATTTAAACACTTTCCCATATCACAAAATCCATAATAAAATAGAATGTAACATTTTTTTTAAATGGAAGAAACATCATTATATAAAATATCAATATTGGAATTTCTGGATTTTTACAAAATAAAAACCTTTGATTTAAGACATGAATACAGTATGATAGTTAAATATATATAAAAATGAGCAGTTAAAAAAAATGGTATATTAGTGCATATCACAGTCTAAATTGTTTAATATCACAGCATAAAATCTATAATTACAGAAATAAACTTACAATCTACTGTAATTTACTAACAATCAAAAGGACATATAACAAAAAATAGTTTAACAAGATAATGTGATATCTGTATAGAGGATAACACATATTTTGGGAGGAAAAAATCCATGAACTTAAACATTAAATACTTCAAGAAAAAAGTGACAAAATACAGTATTTAGATAATTTACCTGATACAAAGGTCACCTGTGAGTCTTCATACGCTTGGATTTCTCTTGAAAAGTGTCAGGTGATCTCTTTGTGGACTTTTCCTTTCCAGAATGCTTTGTTTCACAGTCAATTCCACCACTTTTACTGCCATAAACATCTGTTACAATTCGAATATTTTGCCTTTTACATTTAGTATTTACATTTTCACCATCACTACTACTACTACTATTTACAAATGCAGCTTCCACATCTTTAGGCATCTGTATCAAACGTTTACGAGGCAATGCACCAAGCCGCATGTGAACTGGAACTCTCTTACTGTTGTCAGATGCTATTTCAGTAAAGATTAATAGATATTTAAATTAAGAAAAAAAATTATATGTAAGAAAAATTATATACACTATAAGTACAAGAATAAAACTCGAATACAATACTGGTATCCCTTTCCTAAACTGCTACAGAACTTTACTACATTATGCTTCTAATGCAACACTTTAATTGCTCTTTTAGGGATTTCCCCAACAAATCTGTAAATTCTTCTGATTTAATCCATAGTTTAAAAATGATTTATAAACGGCACTATGAATTCTAACTGTGCAATGACTACAAAACATACTTGTTTGTAATCATAAATAACACATACAGTGGCTTCCAAAACTGTATGTACACTTACGATTTTCAATGAAATAGGGGTCTATCCATTAAATTAAAATGAATATTTCAGAATGGGTATTTAATAATAGGATCTATAATCTATTCTTAACAAAACTGCATGAAATATTTTGAAAACATAGTAAAACTTTATTTTTAAGAAACCAGTAATCAAAAAGTAACAAAAACTTTATCTCACAAAAGCCATCGTACACTGAAATATTTTCGGATAAATTCATAATTAAAATTATCGTCTGGTGCTTTATTTTTATTCTTTAATTGTGGTGGCATTTAAAATATCATTTGGCTTTAATTTTTGCTTGCCTACTCCGTAATATTCTATTTATTATTTAAAAATGGCTTGTAGTCATAAAGAAACAACAAACAGCATTCAAAAATTGATTATTTTTCATTATAGTAGTGGTAAACCAGTTCCGAATATTGCTAAATTACTTAATTTATCCCATTCTACTGTGCAGTATGTGATAAAACGCTTTGAAGAAAAAATCGGACCGAAAACAAGGTAAGAAAAGGTTGTCCGGCAAAGTTAAAACGTGATCAGAGATTTATAATTAGAAAATTTGTGAAAAAGGCACGTTTGAGTGCTGTAAAAGTTTCTGCAGAATTTAATAAAACCTTTTCTACTTCAATTTCACCTGAAACTGTTCGACGAGTTCTCAGAGCAGCTGGATTACATGGGCGTTCTGCCCGTAGAAAATTTTTTGTGAGTGAGAAAAACATAAAGCTTAGGCTTTCCTTCGCACTATCAATGATAAATAAGCCCCAAACGTATTGGAATAATGTCTTATTTGCCGATGAAAGCAAGTTTAACAGTTTTGGTTCCGATGGGCATATAATTGTATGGAGAAGAAAAAATGAGGAACTTAATCCCAAGAACTTAGGAACAGTTAAGCATGGCAGTGGAGGTGTCCTAGTGTGGGGGTGCATGTCAGCATCAGGACTAGGTAATTTGGTATTTATTGATGGCATAATGAATCATGCTGTTTATATAAATATTTTAAGACACCATTTAAAATTATCAGCCCCAAATTTGGGTATTGGAAACAACTTTGTTTTTTATCAAGATAAGGATCCTAAGCACACAGCTCTCAACATTCGCCTCTGGTGTCTCTATAATTGTCCACAAGTTTTGAAAACACCTCCTCAATCGCCAGAATTAAACCCAATAGAACATATTTGGAGAGAACTGGAGGTTCAAGTACGAAAACATTCGCACGAAAAGCAAACTAAAAACAATTATGATGGAAGAATGGATGAACATTGATGCAGGAATTACAAAAGAACTAGTGCAATTTATTCCCAGACGTTTAAAAGCTGTTGTGGATGCTAAAGGATATCCTACTAAATATTAATTTAACGAAAAATTAGAATATTTACTAATATGTAGAGATTTTTTACAAGTGTACGATGAGTTTTGTGAGATAAAGTTTGTTACTTTTTGATTATTGGTTTCTTAAAAATAAAGTTTTACTACGTTTTTAAAATATTTCATGTAGTTTTGTTAAGAATAAATTATAGATCTTATTATAAAATACCCATTCTGAAATATTTATTTTAATTAATGGATAGACCCCTATATCATGGAAAATCGTAAGTTAAAGAACACTTTTGGGAGCCACTGTACGTACGTACGTACTGTACATACATACCAAAATGACCTCTATATATATATATGATATACACCATCTTACTTTTTTTTGACATATACACACTTTTGAATTTCTTTGTTTTGACAAGGTTACCACAAACATTGCCAGAAAAACTATTATGGACCCACCACTGTCTCCTACTGAATATACATTTCCTTTTTTGGGCAAAATGATTATGGTTAATTTCCCACTGCCAGGTAAAAGGTTAGATCCAATATGGTAAATAGAATGAAGACTAGGGTATAGACTGTATATTTTAGCTAAGCATTATAGAGGAATTTCTCAGGTCTTTTTTAACCCGTAAATGGTAACATCCATCGCTCGGATGGATAGAGTTCATACTTTTCCTGCTAGGGTGCATAATGATCGATTTGAAACCTTCATGTTTGAGCTATGTTTCAATTACTCCATGACCTTGGTTGTGTTTGTTTATCTTTGAGTTTTGTACTTTATCACCTTACATTTACCATTCCAAGAAAATTTACTCTGCTTTAGAGATGGATATTACTTTAAAAGTACATATTTGGTCTGTCTAGGGTCCAGGACGTATAAATTTTTAAAAAAAAATTTAGTTAAATTTTTGAATTTTTTGTGATGGTTAACCCTTGTAATTTGTAAACAAAATCACATCATAAAACTTCTCATAAAGTTTAAAAAAATTTTAAAATAAAAATTTGTTTAAAAATTTGGGGTAATTTAAAATTGTTATAACTTGAAATATCTGTCGAATTTCAAAATTTTTTTATTTCATTAAACAAAAATATATAAGTTTTAATTTTGATTCAGCAATTTTCTAAATATTAATTTTTTAAAAAATTTAAAATATTTAGATTAAAAATTTACTAAAATTTATGTAATTTATATTTAAAAAATCATTTTCAAAAGTAAATTTTTTTTTTCAAATTTGCTGACTCAAAGAAAAATAACTGAAAAAGATATGTTACAAGTTTGAATCATTTATTTCTAACAGTTCTTGACTTATAACAATTTAAAGACGAGAAATGGTGAAAAAAAAACCCATCATGCAGAAAAATGCGTTTAAAAGTTTAAACACAGTTATATTAAAATTAAAACCAAGGGTAAATATATTTTATAAATCAATAATACCTTAAATACAGAGCTAAAATTAAATGAAAATTGGAAAATTACGTAAGTAATGAGCTACGAAATTTAACTTAGCATCATGGACAGATGTTACTGTTAGAGTGATTCCGACAGATGTTACCATTTACGGGTTAACTTATATAAAATATAGTGGAATATCAATCTATCATTTTTCAACGGACCGACTGAACTGAAAGATAAATATGGGAAAACAATAGATGTGGGAACATAACAAAGCAATATGATGATTCGGGGAATGATTGATCGAGATTCCCTGTATTTCCTTTTTGATATTAAGGCTTTTACCATTTGAAAATATCATGTAGATAATTTTTGCATTTTTCTATCAACTGCTTGCAGTTTATTTAAAAACAAAATTGAATTACATATTTCCCCCCATTACTCATACTTTCCCATTTTGAACAATTCAGAGAAATGTCAAAACCTATAGAATATTTGCTCAGTTTCATAACATTGTGCTCTAAAAATTTTTTCTTGTACTATGTAAACAAATAGCATGAAAAAGTAACTTGAATGCTTAAATTTGAAATTGTCATTTAATCTTAAAAACCTCAACTTTATTTGATGAATTTGGTTTTTAAAACTCTCGGATGATTGTCTGACAATGTAAAGAAAACAATATTTAGATAGAGGAAATTCTAGAAATTTTGGGGAAAAAAATTACCAAATACAAGAAATAATTTTACAGATGGGAAGTCAGAAAAATGTTAAAAATTAATACCTTTTATATCAGACCCTGCCACATCTTTACCAATTCTTTTATTCAGTGTGTTAGAGAAGTTAAATCTTTTTAACAATTAATGTTATTTTATTACTTATCTGAAATTTGAGAACTCTACAGAAAAACACAATGCTCCTTAAAATTCTAATAAAGATTCCCCATTAGCGACCAGTTTCAAGCTAAAAATAATTCTTCATCTGGCCAGGGAGCTGTAGGTATGATAGTCTATGGACAAGTTATACATGTGAAGACCACTGAATTCTTTATTATTTATCCTCTTAAAATCAACTAAACACACAGAATTTTCCGGTAAAACATTGAGTGAGAAGTGGAAGCAAGAATTTTTATCATGGGGAGGAAAAAAAAATTATGTTCTCAAGCCTGAAAAAAGAGATGCTGAAGATGGAAGGGATAAAAATTGGAGCAGTTCGAATTATGAAATCAAATTCAACAAAAACAATTTGAATGAATAATTAAAAGCAAGCAAGAAAAAGAGATGACCTGGATACATGTTTATGTACAAATATTAAGCAGATGATAAAGATAAAATTGATAAGACACACTGAGGAATCAGCTTAGATAGCAAAATCTAATACAAATAAGCATGAATTATTTTAGCAAGCTCCCCATGGAATGAAAAAACAGAGACCCATGCTGTACAAAATTATCCAACACTGGAAATTTCACTATAAATTTTGCTTAACTTTTGCATGTAAACATATTCTTTAAACTACCAAGATATTTTTTCAGCAAAACAACATAACTTAAAAGATATACTGGCACACTTTTTAATATATTCTACTTCCCCATTTTCACAAATATAAAGAAACAATTCATACAAATTTATAATAATTAAACATAAATGACAGAAAGAAAAATAATTACCTTTAGGATCTCCATCCATTCGACCACATTTGACATTTGACAACTTGTTACAATCAATCGCGTCTTTTCTGGAGGGTACAAAACTGTCATCTGACTGAGAAGTTGAAATATTTTTCCCAGTAAGTTTAACTTCACAAAAAGTTTCTTTTTTATCAACACACAGGCTTTTAGGCTGAAAAGATTTAATAACACTTGGCACTGAACGAATTTTAGGTCTTGAACTATGACTGCTTGATGAGCTAGAACTTGAATGAGATGTAGTAGAACTACTGCGTGACCTGGAATACCTATCCTCATATTCAGAGTTACCAACTCTACTACCTTTTTGAACCAGTTTCTTACTGCCTTTATATTTTTCCTTACTTCTACTACGTATTTGTCTGTTTTTTTCTTCAGTTACAAACTGTCCTTTTACTGTACAAACTGAACTTGTTTTCTCAACTCTTTTGTCCTCTCTAATTCTTTCAGAGTTTCGTATGGAATCTGATTTCCTATTGCATTCAACATTTTCTTGGCCAGATGCACTTTCTAGCCTGCCTTTCTCTTCACCTGAAATGATACCAAGTTTACTTTTTCCCTTGAGAGTACTACATTTATATGAGTTTTTGGTTCCATTTGTGTTATGCTCATGCCTACTTTTGATTTCACTGCTTTCATCTCCACTTCCACCTCCTTTTGAAGTATGGTCATGTTTGATTCTATCATGACTGGCACTTCGTTCTCGCCTAATTCTTTCCTGACCTGGTGAATGTTCAGATCTGCTATCTCGACTTTGACTACGCTCATGACTGTTCCTTTCTAGATTTGGGCTCTTTCTGTGCCTGCTTCTATCTTGACTTCTGCTGTGTTTATGTCTGCTTCTATCTCGACTTCTGCTACGTTTATGTCTGCTCCTTTCTTGGCTTGAACTATACTCACGCCTACTTCTATCATGACTTAAACTACGTTCATGTCTACTATCTGAACTGGAACTATGCTCATGTCTACTATCATAACTGGAACTTCGATCAGACCTACTGTGATTGCGACTGGACCGGTATTCACTTTTGCCCCTGTCTCGACTACAACTACGAGCATATCCTTTTCTATCAGGACTATATCTATGTTCATACCGACTCCGGTTTCGAATATGTTTGCCTTTGTCATCTTTCATACTTTGTTCCTGATGACTCCGCCTTCGACCAACGGAATGATCATGTTTGTCTCTTTCTTGACTAGAGTTATACTCAAATTTATTTCTGTCTTGATTAGAGCTTTGCTCAAGCTTGCTTGAATCTTCAACAGTGTTATCATACATTATCATGCCTTTACTGGAACTGGATTCCCGCACCCTATCTGGGCTTGAACTACGCTCATGTCTATGTCTTCCTCTACTGGAACTACGCTCATGCTTGCTTCTCCCTCTGCTAGAGCTACGTTCAAGTCTGCCTCTGCTAGAGCTACGTTCAAACCTGCTTCTGCTAGAGCTACGTTCAAGCCTGCTTCTTCCTCGATTGGAACTGAATGCATACTTGCTTCTATCTAGACTAGAACTTCGATCATATCTGCTTCTTTCAGAACACAAATTATATTCACTCCTACTCCTATCTCTGGTACAAGAACCTTCTAGCGTATTTCTTTCTCGGCTTAAGCTACGGTGATGCCTCCTTCTGTTAAGATTGATACGATGTTCATCTCTTTCCTTGCTAAAACTTCGCTCCTGTTTATTTCTCAGAAGATTTAAATTTAAATCTTGTCTACTTCCATACAAATTTGAATGAGATACATCACCGATTCTGTCTTCTTCATACATATACCTATGTTTACTTCTTACATTACTTTGGTCAGTAGTTTGATTATCAATTACTTCATTGCAATTTTCAAGATCAATAGGTTTAGACTGAATTTCTTGCATGCGCTTTTTCAGTTCAAATCGTAGATCATCACCTGAAAGTAATTTTTCCTTTGAATTAAGATTATCATCATTGTAATTTCTAGGCACTACTTTGCTGCAACTTGCATCTCTAGAAAAATATGAATTGCTCATTCTTACTCTTTCTCCATGTTTCCAAACAGAGCTTTCAGGTCTATGAACTTCACTGCTCATTTGAAACGACTGTATGTTATCAGAATAATCTCTAGATTTTCTATCATTTAGTCCATGATTTCTATTATTTTCATGAACTTTAGCAATGTCTCTAGAGTAATACAAATTGCTAGCCTTGACTCCAGAGCGTTGCCACATAGAGGTATCAGAAGACTGAGCTACTAGACCACTTGTTTCATTAAGTTGAGATTCCCCATTACTTATAACACAACTACTTTGATTCTTAACAAAACTCTCAGAGGAATCTAAAGGTTTAGTAGAATAAGCATGTCCACTATTAAACTGCTTATAACTATTATATTCATTGTCTACAGAACTGTTCCAATCATGTCTATTGTCAGTTAAGTTTTGTACTTGTACAAAATTGTCCGACTTGCTTTTAGCATAGTCTAGAGATGAAGATGAATTTTTCAAACAGTTATAAACACTAGTTGTTTCACTTTTCTCAAAACCATCTGACTGGATTTCATTTTCTAAGTTTTGAAAACTTAATCTTCTTTGCTTTTCAACATTGTCAGTTATGCCCTCATTCTTTGGTGATAGGCATGAAAAGTGTTCAGGGGGTTCATCTTGAAGAACAGTTTCATTACTTCCAGAGTCATTTTCACTATTTTCATAATCAGAGTCACTGCTGTCTGAATCAGACCCATGTCTATTAAAACGTGTTGGACCTAAAGAAAAGAAATAAGCAAAATTCAAGTTCAAATCCAACTTTATGTTTGAAAAGACATGAAATTAAATGAATGGTAGCTTGTTTAGAATGTACATGCTATCTTTTTGCAATACAAGGGCTAAATTGGCAAGAAATATATTACAGATTTATACATCTGAATATGAATATCATATAAGAGAAAACTAACATATGCAAGTAAAACACAACTTAAACTACCATGGTTATATTGCATTTCTATCAACAGTGTTGACATTAACTTTAAAAGAAAGATTGCCATTGAAAGTTGTAATCTTCATCATCCCTGGACAATCCTTCAAAAAATAGAGGGAAGAAAAAGACCATAAGAACAATAGAATCAATCACTTTTCACCATTGTAATACAAAAACTAATTTAAAGTAAACAAGAATAAGAGTGATAGATAAACTGAAAACAATTATGTATTAGATAAAACTATCAGGATACTTATTATTCATAAGCACTACTTCTAAGGTTTTAATGTATCAAATACTACATCTTTTGAAGCATAAAATTTTTTAGTTGATTAAGAATTTGTAACAATTCACAATTACTCCCAACTTTTAAGACATTGATTTATTATAGAACTAGTATTTAAAAAATAAATAAATAAATAAATAAAATTCTGTTTTTTGAGTAAGAACAATATCAATTACACTTTTCATTTTTTTAGATAAATGTTTTCAGTTAGCGTTAAAGAGCTACATTATAAAAAAACTCACAACACTGAATCTTATTTATTATTCCCACTGTACCATAATTTTCAAAATATTTTTAAAGTGCATTTAAACATGGCTTGGAAGAGACACAGAAGCAAGTGTGGCAATTCTGAGGGAAAAAAAAAATCTTATAAGGCATCATATTCTTGCTGTTGCAAGGTCTGAAGTTTATTTTTTACAGTGTCTTGCTTCCCCAAAATAACAGTGATTTGAAATTTATTATTTTAGAAACAAATTTTATTTTTAACCATTCCAGAATAATTTTAAAAGGTTGTGGCAGTAAAAATGAGTTATTAGTCTATTTCTTTTTGATTATGAATGCTTTTTTCCTTTCACTGACATTATCCATTTTGTAATGTATAGGACCTCAAATAGAGAAAAAATTAAATAAATAAAATATTAAGGCCCTAGGTATAACCTAATGTGATGGAAAGATTATAAAGCACCAAATTTCTGGTCACAATTTCCTTTGAGAGGACTTTCAAGTCTACTAAATCATGAATAGAAAGAGCAATTGATCACTAATTTTACAGACTACAATGAACATGTCTAGAAAATAAAAATGAAAAGTTGCATATACGTCACAGAAAAAATAATGCAAGGAAGTTATTCTGACTGCTGTTTAAGTGAAAAGCTTTTTTACATCTATAATATTGTGCAAGGAAAGAGAACAGATTGCACATCTCATAAGATCCCACATAAAGTAAACTAAAAAAACAACCACAGGTACTCAAAAGAGATCATAACTTGTGTTAACAGAAGAGCTGGTTCTAGAGACAATGAAGACTAGGAAGCTACAAGTGTTGCTGATTTTTAGCAGTCAATTTCACTTTTGCCTTTAAACACTGGAAATTAATTTTTTTTAAGGAGACCAATATATGTAGCTAATGTAAGCCAAGCATGAGCTCTGACTCTCATATCTATTGCCACATTTTAAATTAGCCCGACCAAATAGTTTTTAAATAACATAACATAGCTTGCAGCTGTACTCTCACAATGTAACAGTGGTGTGAACTCTTCATGATTATGATAATGATTAGACAATCTACAACACATTTCATAAGGTAAGAACTTATTTTTTGAGAAATTTACATTAATGGGAAAATTTAATTCATATTTCTGCAGCTCAACTTAACCATATACTATGAAAGTAAATTTCATTCCACTAATTTATTAAACTAACTTCAAAGCATAAATTAAAAACTTTTTGATTAATTCACAAAATGTACATGAACATTTAATTTAAAAAAATAGGTACTTAGTTGCCTATAACTAAAATAAATGAGGAAAAAAAAATCCTCTAAAACCTATGGGAAAAAAAAAAAAAAAAAAATTGGTAAAATTAATCTTGACCAGTTTTATTATTTAAACCAGTCATTCCCAAAGTGGTCTATATTGACCCCCAGTGGTTGATATAGACCTGCAAGGGGTCCATGACAGTGAAAAAGAAAATTGGGGGTGCATGAGATGTAAATGGGGGTCCATGAGTTAGACAGGCTGCCACCAAAATTTTGGCTTTCCGTAAATATAATAATCCGCCTAACACAGATAGAACCTACGGAGGAATTTATGTAATATGAGTACTTTCTTATAATAGATAGATACATTTCCTAATTATATGTATATTTCATAAAATTGTGTAAGAAATCTATTCACTTTTCAGCCGCAGTACATGTAACTTGTGTTGCAACATCATGGACTTTTGAACTGGAACGGTTACAGAAAGGGCCAGCAGATGGCAGTTATATTGAACTTGCCTGTTTCCCAATTTGGCACAGACAAACTCCCAGGATGATGACCTTTCAGCCTACATTTAACATTTAAATGTTCTTTACACAAACTTTGTAATTAGGTTTGAAAATGTATTGACTATGGAAATACCACAGTGGATTATCATTCCATACGGTGACATTGAAGAAACGAATGTCATGTTTCAAGAAGAACTGATCGGTATAATCACCAACGAAGAACTTAAGGTGCAGTTTAGAAAGGGATATCAACAATTCTGGCTTCAAAGAGACATACCTGTTACATATCCTGCCTTATGAACTATCGCAAGAAAGTTTTTGATAGCTTTTCCATTTTCATACCTCGGGGAAAGAAGTTTCAGTGCGGTTGTCAATTTCCTTACCCGAAAATTTTTAAAAGAAACAGATTGGAAATCACTTGCCAAGGAGATTTAAGGTTAAACCTGACTAAACTGAAGCCGAATATTGAAATTTTGCTGTCAAAGCATCAGACTCATCCCTCCCATTAAAAGCAATGATTTTATTGTGTATTTTAAAATAATATATATATATACAGAGGCTGTTCACACATTTTTTAGACGATGTATATTGTATTCACAAAACTAAATTACATAAAATTCTTGTGTTTTAAATGTTCTATTTGACATCCCTTATTCTGAACTATCTTTCGACACCGCAATTTCCAGGATAATAATGCCTTTTGAAGTGTCAGAAGAGGTATTCTATCCCATTCCTCCTGAACAGCTTTCCAGAGTCCTGTAAGGGTTTTGGGACGACGTTTGGATAATGCAGATTTTAAAAGTCCGAAAGCACAAAAATCCATAGGTGATACATCGGGAGATTTAATAGGGATATCAGTGAAGGGTATGGCCTTGATACCAGTTTTTTGTTCCATTTCTTTTAGGAAATTTACAGTGGATTTTGATGTGTGACTGCTAGCTTTGTCCTGATGGAGTTTCACAGATTGATGGCACTGTGGGTAAAGCGATGGTATTTCATTCAGAAAAATTGGCGATAAAATATGTTCCTGATAGTATTTGGAGTTAATCTTGACATTTTTTCCACTCTCTTTATTTTTAACTTGCCATTATAAGAAAAACCAGCAACAATCATGAATCCCTTAGAAAAACCTTCTTTCGATTCTTTGAACCATGTACTTAAATTTTTTTCTCTCCCTTTATGATAATAAATGGCTCTTTTTTTGTTGCAATCATTTAAATACACCCATTATTCATCTATTGTGACAATTGTTTTCCATTTTTCTTTGGATAAGTGTTTCTCATATAGAATTCTGCAGCATGTCCTGCGTTCAGCGATATGATTTGGAAGAAGACGATGCACATTGCATTTTTTCGCTTTCTTAAGATTTAAATCAACGTTTATCATTTTGTTTACAGTGGACACCGAGCATTTTAATGATTTTGCATATGTCCTTTGACTAGGGGGATTTTCTTTTAACATTAAACAACGTACCTTTGCAATAGTTGAAGATGTCCATTTTTTCCTTGGATACTTGTTTGGAATTTTTGTCCCACTTGAGGCTCCAATTTGACGTTTTTTCCTTTCTTGTTGACGATATTACCTATCGACGCTTTAGATATCACAAAACCATGACTCTCACATCGTTTTTGGATAACAGAGTATGCTATTTCTCTTTGAAAAGAGCATAAATGTAGCCTTCGAACCACTGCTTTGTTAAAAATGCCATTTTGAATAAAAACAAAACTTTCAAGCCGTAGACGATAATTTTGACTTTTAAAAACATAGTTCAATTGCAATTATTTCTTTTGCAGCAACCGATTTTTTATTACCGCTTACCAAAATCATCTAAAAAATGTGCGAACAGCTTCTGTATATATTATGTTAAAATTTTCACTCTACAGTAAACCCTCTCAAAGTGAGTAGCTCTGTGTCAGCTTCACAAAGACTTTTAAAGTTGATGAATTTGTAAAAAATCAATATTAGGATAGCAGGGAGTCTACCCAAAACAGAAAAAAAATCGGCAAGTGCTCTACAGGACAAACAAGATTGGGGACCTCTGATTTAAACATTCAGATTAAAATTTGATGGCTCCAAAACAGCCTTCTTCAATAGCAGTTAAAACACAATGATGAAAACACTAAATTAAATTAATTTCATATTCAATATATGTTTTTAATTTTTAAATGCATATTAGCAAAATACTTTAAGTAATTTAAACTATTACCTGTTCTTCGCAGAGTTTTAGGAGACATTGAATCTTCATTTCCTGAATTACACCATTTATGCTGAGGAAGTTTCAGAGCAGGAACCTTTTCTTCAGAATCTTTGTCATCATTCAAAGACACAGGACTAATTACTATAAGGTTTGATCGTTGATTGCTTTTCTATGATACAAATTAAGAAATTAGACATATTTAAATATATAATTGCATAAAAATGCAAAAAACTAGAAAGCTTTACCATTTATAGAATTAGACAAATAAATTAACAAAATTATAAACTATATTGATAAAAAATGGAATAATCTTACACAACCCAGCAAAATTTGCTTTTTCAAAAGAGTAAAATATTATTCAAGCTGAAAAAAAAAAAACTCATTATACAAGTAGTACATCATCTCAAACTTTTAGTATGTGTAGTTTTCTGGTATGTATATTTACATGTGTGTATAAAATAAAGCCATAAAATTCTTCAGATCTGCCAAATGATTTGCTAACCTCCAGGCATAATACACAAAATAATGCCATTTTGTGGACACAAAGCTACAATTTAACAGGAAATCATATTCTGCTTTATAAATTCTCCTTCATATGGGCTTTCAATGAATATATTATATCAGGGGTGGGAAAATTGTGGCTCGCCAAGACAGCCAGAAAAAATCCAGAAAAAATCCTTCTTGAATTGAGATTTCTTTCCGTGCACGACCTAAGATTGTTGTATTTTCCACAATGAGGGCCACATAAATACGCGTGCACAGTGCATATATGAGCATTTTCAGTTGATCTGGTTAATTTCCATTTTGTGTTTGCAACAGCAAATCTATAAATTTCCAACTTTAGTAAAACCATGAACCCTTCGAAAAAATGTAAAATCTGTGATGAATGTCGTGCATTTAATGAAGAACGGACAAATATTTCTTTGGTAATACAGGGAATAAAGCATGTATTTACTGTGCCATCAAAAAATAGCCATATTTAAGGATTACAATTTAAAACGACAACTCGAAATCAAACATAGCAAATTTGGCTGCAAACTTTCAAAGGAAGAACGCAAAATAAACACTGTGGAGTGTATGAAAATGCTGCAGAAGTAACAAACATTATTTACAGAGCAATCAGCACTTCAAAATAGTGCTACAGAAGCAAGTTTCATGGTAGCCTACAACCTTGCTAAATGCAACAAGCTTCTTTTAGTTGGTGAGTTTATTAAGCAGTGTATGGTAGAGTGTGTAAGCATATTGTGTCCTGATGTGAGAAGCAAATTTAAAATCATTTCATTGTCAACAAGGACTACAGTGCGACACATTGACTTAATTAGTGACGAACTCACAGAACAGCTGAAGACTGCGAGCAACGATTTTGTTTGGTTTTCTTTGGCACTAGATGAGAGCACAGATAATGGAGACATTGCACAATTATTCATCTTTATACGTGGAATTAATAAAAATTTTATCATCACAGAGGAATTACTTGGCTTAGAATAGATGAAAAATAGAACCACTGGTCAGGACTTGCTTGAGTGTGCTGTGAATCGTGTGGAGAAAAGTGTCTTGTCCTGGAATCAAATTGGCAAGCATTACAACAGATGGGGCCAGCACTTTCAGTGGAGAGAATAAGCTTTTAAAAAACAAGTTACAAGCACAAGACACAGATAATATCTTGTCTTTTCATTGCATTTGTAAAGCTGCACAGGACAGAAAGCATGTGATAAATCCTATTGTTAGTGTGGTGAACACAATCAAAGCAAGGGCACTTCACCATTGACAGTTCAAATCTTTGCTTGAAGATGTGGAGGAAGAGTATGAAGATGTAATTTATCACAACAGTGTGAGGTGGTAAAGCCTAGACAAAGTGATCTGGGCTAAAGAGTCTAGTCAATGAAGAATGAAATTCTCTTTTTTTTTAACATGAAGGATTAGCTCATGATTTTGTTACAAAATTGAGATGTGAGGAGTGGAGATATCAGATGATGTTTTCAGCTGATATATTTGAGAAATTGAATGAACTGAAAGTGACATTGCAAGGAAGGGGGTTGTTTACACATGAAATGTTCTGCTAAGATTAGGTATCATCTGCAGAGTTTGGAGGGCGTGGTCACAAGAAGATTTCAGGATTTCAAGAAAATAGAGCCTAAATTCAATTTTCTCTTTTATCCAATCACTGCTGATATTGATACAGCACCTGAGGAGCTGCAGCTTGAACTTACTGATATGCAATCAGATTATACTGTGAAAAATGTTTAATACTGTAACATTAGTTGACTTTTACAAATCTTTGTCTGCTGAAAAATTTCCATGTATGAAGAAATTTGCTGGGAAAATGTTCTCTATATTTGGATCTAGATATATTTGTGAGCAAAGTTTTGCTTGCAAGAAGATCAACAAGAGTAAATATGGATGCTCTTTGACAGACATTAACTTGCAGGCTGTGATGAGAATTTCAACAAGCAATCTCACTCCTGATTTTAAATGTATTTGCAGTTAAAGATGATATGAAATTAGCATAATAAATTGAATAAAACTACAAATATTTTATACTAGCCGGGCTTCGCCTAGCTATGCTCAAGCCATCCGTGTAACATATTTATGTACTTCAGGCCCCACAAAAGAAAAAAAAGGCCTACAAATGTTTTAAATTCAAGTCAATAAATTCCGTCGCTGTCGACAGATGGCTGCACAATACTGGATATATATGATTTGATTTCTCAGCGGTGGAGTGATTTTAGAATTAAAATATCTCTAAAACTATTGAATTAACAGAATAAGTGTACACAGAAAACATTATCAGTTTTCAAAGCTCTTTCCAAATATGTAACATTTATGTACTTTCATGAGAAAAAAAATACACCGATTTGTGTATTTGTCGGCCATTTTTTTGGAATGAGTGAGACCCGGAGATGTGACGTCGCGTGACCTGACAAATACGTCTGTTACTTTATATAGATTGCTATATTTCACTTATCTTTATTGATTTTTATGATACAATTTATACTTTTTCTGAAAAATAATGTTAACTAATAAACACAATAATTTTAAAAAGTGCAGCCCTTTGCTAATCTCCGCTTTCATAAAGCGACTGCCGAGCCAAAACAATTGCCCATCCCTGTATTATATGAATGTGTTTTCCTTCTCATAACTGTTTGCTTTTTATGGTTTCTAAACACAATTCCTAATTCCCCCTGAAAATAAGTGTATCTGTTATCACTCTTACCAAAAGAAATTCTGAAAGATTACTACACTCAAGGTTATACAACATAATACAAATTAAATACAGCAGATTAATGATAAGCTTTGATTTTACTTTTACAGTTTTCTATCATCACTTTTTGGAAGACAGAAAGCTAAAAGCAAATTTTATACAGAATGGTTTTCTCCTGAAGCACAGAAAAATAAAATTATATCAATGAACACAAGTATATTAGAATAATCAGATTAACATGTTTAATTATTGAATCATGTATTATAGAATCATAATTCTTTGTTCGTGTATCAGAGTAATTTATCCATTATCCTGCTACAATGAAGATGTAATAACTTTAAGGAATTATCTAACATTAACTTGACAGCAATTTCCTTATACAAACAAAATGTAACACAAAGGGAGGATTTAAAACATACATTGTGAATAAAAGTAAAATTAATTCATAATTTGTCAGATTACATGTATTTAGCATTTCTCCTAGCACAAAAAAGGGGGGAAAGCAAAGTGTTCATTCATTATAAGAGTGTAATTGAAAACAGGGTATTTTTAATATAATTTCATTCCAACACTACAATTCTCAACTAAAATAAAAATCAATTTAAACATTGGGCATGCTGATTTTATACAAACTGAAACTGAAACAGGGAAAGCAAGATATGCATTTACCACTGTAATCAAAAGGCAAGGAATTGCATTCTCCATAAAAAACTCAGGGAGACACTTGTATATACTAACTTCAAATTATTTTAGTTGAAGTACTGTTTTATATGAAACAGGGATTGAATCAATTTTATTAATACATGGGTTCCAGAAACTTTCAATATTATATAATTAGTGTCCTATGCTCTAATTACTTAAAAAAATTAATACAAAAAGATTATCAAACAAAGCAAATATTACAGTTATAAAACTTCCTTCATTACATTATTTTTCTCTCTTTACCTTTCATGACAAATTTATCAGATCTTAGATATAGAAAGATGTCTCTACCTGACAGAAGTAAACAAGCTAGGAAAAATTTAGTAACATGCCAATGACATTTTTATTAATAAGTGGGGAAAAGTTGTGCAGTATATTTTTCTACTTATTTATCATTAATAGTAATTTCAAATTTTTTCCCTGGCACCTTAGTGTGAATTTCTACAAATTTATCAACTTTACACATATATTATGGTTAAAAAATCAACTGCACAGTCAGGAGAAAACTTGGCAGGTCTGTAAAAATGCCATAGCTTGATAAATGCTCTAGGATGAGAAGATTCTTTGCCAATGATTTGAAAAGGCATCTCATAATGCATATTTTCTTTGATAGATGAGTAAGCAAATGCATTCTCAAATAAGCCAGTACACAGACAGGAGAAATTAATTGGTTGAGGTGAGAAGAGAGGAAAAATGGTATGAGTGTAGGGTGGGGACAAACACATCTTAAAGAAAGAGTTAAAAAAAGAAGGGGGAGGGGATTATATATTCTCTATACATGTAAATGCAATCAAAGAAATAAAGTTATGTACAAAATTTAAAACAAAGTTCAAAATATAAGTTTATGTTATACTTATCAGAACCAATAACTGATAAACACAAACATGTCCTCAGATAGAAATATGCCAAATTCAAGTTATATATTCATAATTTTAAAGCAAATTATGGCACGTAAACTGAAGGCAATACAACAAAGTACCCCTGAATGTTTTGACTCTATTAACTTACAGGAAAAGCACCTCCTTTTCTCCTAGATGACTGGTTTTGCTTTCGCCAAGTATATGTATTATAGGTATTCCGATCAGACTGTACAAAAGGAATAACATTTGAAGCAGATTCAGAAGTAGATGACGACACAATACTGTTGATTGGCAGAGCAGAAACAGAATCAGATGAATTCTGTAACGAATTTATACACATATTGGTATCAATGAAATTTACATAAATATACAACAAAACAGTCAGAATATTGATTTAAAGCTTGAAGGATATACAGTGGCTCCCAAATGATTGTACACTTACGAATTTCAATGAAATAGGGGTCTATCCATTAATTAAAATGAATATTTCAGAATAGGTATTTAATAATAAGATCTATAATCTATTCTTAACAACACTACATGAAATATTTTGAAGACATAGTAAAACTTTATTTTAAAGAAACCAGTAATCAAAAAGTAACAAAAACTTTATCTCACAAAAGTCATCGTACACTGAAATATTTTCGGATAAATTCATAATTAAAATTATCGTATGGCACTTTATTTTTGAACTGTGGTGGCATTTAAAATATCGTTTGGCTTTAATTTTTGCTTGCCTACTCCATAATATTCTATTTATTATTTAAAAATGGCTCATAGTCGTAAAGAAACAACAAACAGCATTCGAAGATTGATTATTTTTCATCATAGTAGTGGTAAATCAGTTCGGAATATTGCTAAATTACTTAATTTATCCCATTCTACTGTGCAGTATGTGAAAAAACACTTTAAAGAAGAAAATGGGATCAAAAACAAGGTAAGAAAAGGCCGTCCGGCAAAGTTAACAAAACGTGATCAGAGATTTATAATTAGAAAATTTGTGAAAAATTCACGTTTGAGTGCTGTAAAAGTTTCTGCAGAATTCAATAAAACATTTTCTACTTCAATTTCACCTGAAATTTTTTGACGAGTTCTCAGAACAGCTGGATTACATGGGCGTTCTGCCCGTAGAAAATTTTTTGTGAGTGAGAAAAACAGAAAGTTTAGGCTTTCCTTCGCACTATCAATGATAAATAAGCCCCAAACCTATTGGAATAATGTCTTATTTGTCAATGAACATTTTTGATGCTGATGGGCATACAATTGTATGGAGAAGAAAAAATGAGGAACTTAATCCCAATAACTTAGTAGGAACAGTTAAGCATGCCGGTGGAGGTATCCTTGTGTGGGGATGCATGTCAGCATCAGGACTAGGAAATTTGGTATTTATTGATGGCATAATGAATCATGCTGTTTTTATAAATAATTTTAAGAGACAATTTAAAATTATCAGCTCAAAATTTGGGTATTGGAAACAACTTTGTTTTTTATCAAGATAACGATCCTAAGCACATGGCTCTCAACGTTCGCATCTGGTATCTCTATAATTGTCCACAAGTTTTGAAAACACCCCCTCAATCGCCAGATTTAAACCCAATAGGACATATTAGGAGAGAACTGGAGGTTCTAGTACGAAAACACGATATTTACACGAAAAGTGAACTAAAAACAATTATGATGGAAGAATGGATGAACATTGATGCAAAAATTACAAAAGAACTAAAGCAATCTATTCCCAGACGTTTAAAAGCTGTTGTGGATGCTAAAGGATATCCTACTAAATATTAATTTAACGAAAAATTAGAATATTTATTGAATATGTAGAGATTTTTTACAAGTGTACAATGACTTTTGTGAGATAAAGTTTTTGTTACTTTTGGATTATTGGTTACTTAAAAATAAAGTTTTACTATGTTTTCAAAATATTTCATGTAGTTTTGTTAAGAATAGATTATAGATCTTATTAAATACCCATTCTGAAATATTCATTTTAATCAATGGATAAAACCCTATTTTATTGAAAATCGTAAGTGTACAAACACTTTTGAGAGCCACTGTATATGGTTCTCGCATAATTATGAAAACAATTTTGCCAGATACTAGAAAATAATTTCATAAAGAACACTTCCTCAATATCACAATATAATTAAAAAGCAGTGGCTACATGTTTAAACAATTTTATCATCAGGATGACGAGCATTGATATGACTATTGTAATGAGCAATTCATAAATACATTTCTGACAATTACATCAATGCTCTTTGGCCAGAAAATTAACGATTGATCAGTTTGAAACATGCAGCCCTCACTATTTATTTTTATTACGGTATAGAAAAAGTGTCTTTATGTGAATTATTGTTGTCAAAAGATACAGAAAGTATTATTTATCTTTCACTAGCTGTTAAAAGCACAGAAATCTCTTAGTTCCCGAAAGTGACAACAGAATAACTTGTTATATACAAGTGAAAACTTTAAGAAGGTATAAAATCATTTAAGACAGTCATCAAATGTTAAAAATAATATTTTAATTGCCTATCACCTGTCTAACTAAACGCTAACAATACATATAAGAGCTTTATTTTCAAAATAACCTATCTTACTTTAAAATATAAGATCTCTTCTCCAAACAATATTACTGCCATATTAGAAAACCAGATTCTCTCTTCTAGAGCAATAAATTACAATGATTCTGTATATTGATTTGATGATTACCTGCATTGAAATGTCAGTTTATACTGCAGTTTAACAAAGATAGACTAGTGCTGTAGTGGATTTATTTAAAGAGTTGGTATTCAAATTACTTAAAGATTTGGTAAATCTAGTATAATGTTTTATATAATGCTAATTTGATAATATATATTCTAAGTGTTTAGGTCTGGCAACTTTAACAGGATGGAAAATCCTGTTTTATAAATGGCCCCAATAAAATTTTCTTTTAAAGCTAAGCTGAATGAAATAATTTAAATTTTAAAATTATATTGATTTGTCAATGGAGAAATAGTGAAGTTAAATCCTTCAGTGGGTTTAATAAAACTGGTACAGATGTAGTATATGCAACGAACGCCAAGGGGTGATTTTTTGCCAAATCTGATGGTTGTTTGGCGGTTTTTATATTCTGGCAGGGAGGATTTTAAGATCGGATGGTATTTAAAATTTTTTTTTTTGTGATAAGCTTTGTTTTACTGACCGCTACAGCCAGCGGAAGCTTTATGTTACTGTACAACAGCCAGCTGTATGTAGCGAAGCCAGCGGCTGGGGATTTTCTGTAATGTTTTTGGATGAATGCATAATGGAGCGTAGTGTGTGCCTACGAGTTTCATAAAGCCAGCAGTAAGTTTGTTTTCCAATTTATTGTTTACATTTCGCAGTTTAAGCCTAACAGGTCTCCGGGATTTTGGCACCAACTTTTCGCCAAATTGGCCATGTCCGTTGCGTATACTACATCTGTTCCATAAAACTGGTTATAAATAAGTGCAGAAAAAATAAATTCTAGAAATATAAATTTTTCAATATCTTGTTACATTTAATTATGTTAGAATTTTACAATGTTATATAAATATACAGTTAAAAAAAAAAAAGAAATGGTTTCTTATATGTACAACAAATAAGTATTAATAAAGTGATCTACCCATCTGGCCTTCTCGTAAAAATTGTAAAATTCAAGTTCTCTACAAAATGTGCCTTTGGACCTTGTATTTTTAGGAGGACCCTTACCCTCCTTGAAATTAAAGTAAGTATTTAGTTATGTTACAACTTAGCTTAGTTAGGACTAAATTAGACACTGAAGGCTAATATTTTCAATAAAAAAAAGGCAATATACATTTGAAAGTAAGTTATTTCAGCTACTTATATATTTTAATTACCAAGATTCTAAGTATTCAACAATACAGACCTGGACAATACAAACTATTCAATTTTCATCAAGTTTTAATGAGTGACAAAAAATTCTAAAGAGGTTTACAACAATGAAACATGAGTTAATGAACTTTTAAAAAATTCTTAAAGCATAATTGTAGTTCTCGATACATATCAAAACAACTTGACAACAAATTTAACTATTTAGTAGTATACTCACTAAAACGAAATACTATCAATGAAAAAAAAGCTCACTTAATTGTAATGCTTCATAAGAGCTGATACCTTAAATATTCAAAATAGTTTTCTAAATTAAGACCATTAAATTTTGTATCAACAACATGCACTATTTACTATCAAAAATTAAAAGAGATTTTATTGCAAATTCAACCTTCAGTTTACTCACATCAGTATTTTCCAGTTTTCTTTTTTTCGATGCTAGAGCTTGCAAGCGCAAAGCTGTCAACTCTTCGTCCTCTAGAAGATCCTTAAATTTGTCATCCATTATTTTAACTGATAACCTAGGAGGAAAGAGAGAGTGTTTTCAATAAATAGCTACTAGATTTCACGCCATATTTCATTTTGTTAATCACTAAAAAACGAACAAACATAAAAAACGCGTACCGTAAATAAGTAAACAGTAGCTGTAAACAAAAACAGTATAACTTAATTGTTCTGATGTTTACAAATATTCACAACACATTCAACAATATCTCAGATAAGAATACTAACTACATGCGAAGAAAAACACATGGTGTGTAGAAACATTAAAAATATAACATATTAAATAGTCGATCAATTGTGTCTGAGGAAAACTGAAATAATATCAGCTTTTTAAAATAGGTTACATTAAAGGAAGTTTTACGACAACAGATGGAATACGAATCAAATCTATAATTATACCTCTTCGGTCACAGTCGGTTACGTAGAGTGAAATGCACAGTGAAACAAATGATATTCACAACTTTCACAACAGAAAAATTAATTATTATTGATCATCATAGCGTAGCAACAAATCGAACGCCATTGCCATTTCCACCATGACCTAGCACGATATATGTAGTGCCTGAAACGTCCAGTACACATCACGTGACTTTCAGCCAATCAGAGGTGAATGGAACTACGGCGTACAGAGTAAACACCATGAAGCTACAAACAGAAGGAGCGTAATCTTCAATGGGGAATTCCTCGAAAAATGGACCGATTATGGTCGCTCACCGGAAGATGACGCGACATGTTCTACTGGAGCGCATTTTTCATTGAGTTATATGGACTCGTGTTTTAGAAAATTGTTTTACAAATTTTTAAATTTATTCTGTGCACAGATATGCCAACATGTTTTGCACCTGGTTGTTCCAGTGGCCAGATTTCATTATAAATTATGTTGCTGGTTATGTTGTTAGGAGGATCAGTAGATTTTCTAAATGTGACTAATGCATTCAAAACTTACCACTATAAACAGCAATACTGATAAAAATAATATATTTTTTTTTAAAGTAAAGGTTCTTTATTATACCCTTCTGAACTGTTTTTAAAAGCAATTAATATTCTAGAAATTGCAATAATCAAAACTCAATTTTAATAAACTAGATAGTAAATTAATTTTCAAGTGATAAAAGAAATTTATACTGGTCCTCCTATGCCAGAAATAGGTTGCAATGAGCAACATAACATTAATTTAATTCAAAATGTTATCAACTTTTTTCTAATTCCGCGCATGCATTTTACACTGCTGGCCACTGTAAATGCAACACCCTGTAGGAAACATGCAAATAACATGAAATTTCCAACATGCATTAGCGGAGGTGAGATATGCAAATGATTAGAATTTCAGCGCAGACGCACATCACGCGCGCCTGTGGCGCCACTTCAAAGCGCTATTTAAGGCTTGGAGATTTCGACGATTTCAAGTTCGGCAATTGTGTTTTTCTTGTGTTTTTTTCAAAAAAACGATCAATTATGCCTCGTCGAAAACAGCGATCATCTTTTGATCAAGTATCCGAGTTCGACAGAGGAAGGATAGTTGCCTACCGAGATTGTGGATTATCTTTCAGGGAAATCGGTAGTCGTGTTGGACGAAACCAAACAACTGTAATGCGGATATGTGATCGTTGGATGCAGGAGGGTACGACGGACCGGCGTGTTCGATCGCATCCACCTCAGCGCACCACTTCAAGTGATGACAGGCAAATTGTGCGCATGGCAGTGACGGATCGCTCAGTCACATCACGAACCATAGCACAGCACATGCAGTCTGTAACGCATCATGCAGTGTCTGCGCGTACCATTCGACGCCGTTTACAGCAGAGTGGTCTGTCCGCAAGACGTCCATTGCTTTGTCTACCCTTGACGCAGAACCACAGGCGTCTCCGCCTCCAATGGTGCGATGACAGAAGGATGTGGACGGCAGAATGGAATGAAATTGTCTTTACTGACGAGTCACGCTTCTGTCTGCAACACCACGATGGTCGCATTCGAGTCTGGAGACACCGTGAAGAGAGGATGCTGAACAGCTGCGTTATGCACCGCCACACTGGTCCTGCACCGGGTATTATGGTATGGGGCGGTATTGGATATCACTCTCGCACACCTCTAGTACGCATTGCCGGTACTTTAAACAGCCAGCGCTACATCTCCGAGGTGTTGGAGCCAGTTGTCCTTCCTTACCTTCAGGGCTTGCCCACAGCCATATTTCAACAGGATAATGCGCGACCACACGTGGCACGCATTGTCCAACGGTTCTTTGTCAATCGCCAGATTGAATTGCTTCCCTGGCCGCCTTGCTCTCCGGATCTTTCGCCGATAGAAAACATGTGGTCCATGGTTGCTCTACGATTGACCCAGATTCCATCCCCAGCTGCCACAGCAGATCAACTTTGGCAACGTGTGGAAGCTGCTTGGTCTGCTTTACCCCAAGAACTCATCCAAAGTCTCTTTGAATCAATGCCGAGGCGTATGTCAGCGGTGATCTCCAACAATGGCGGCTACTCTGGCTACTGATTTTGGCAAGAACCACACTTCACAGAAGTCTATAAATTTAATCATTTGATACTTGGTCAACATGTTATCTACAAAATAAATTTTGTTGTGATATCTCTTGTCTTTCTTGGTGTTGCAATTTGGGTGGCCAGCAGTGTATATGCAAACAAGAAATTAAAAATTCTCAACTCTGTGCTAAAGTTAAAAAATTAAGAAAACAGTCAAAATTATAAATCACATTTATTATTAAATTTAAGCTTTTATTTTATATTACTTTTGAATTGAATATCAATAAATAATGTTATAAATATCAGCAAAACCTATCATGTATAATTTTTTGTTCAATTTTATCTATAGTAAATTGTATATCAAACATTAATTTTTTATTTTATAATAATGGTTGGTTTGGTTTGGTTTGGAGCGCTACGGTCAACTTTTTGCTACACGAGGGCTAATTATACCGGGACCTACAGTTTAAAGCCGATTCCGAACGGCTACAAACATCCATGCCAACAGTGGGACTCGAACCCACAAGTTCTGAACCGAATGCCAGCGCCCTAGCCCTTCGGCCATCACCTGGCTTAGAATAATGTATTAATAGTGTATGTTGTTAGTTTCAATTCTTTATAATTATGAAATACTTTTCTTCTATTCAACATATTTTGTGGTTATGGCAAATTAAGATACACGTCTGAGCTAAAGCCATCATTATTTTTTAAATTGTTCACAGAAATAAAATATTTCCACTACGAAAACTTCATAAAACTGGTGAATATTCTGAAACCTTAATATAGTAGAATTTAATTACTGTTAAATTAGTTTTGATAAGTAAATAAGTTTTCATTGTATGATAAACAATGTTGTCACTATAAATGCTTATGCAAAATCTGTTGTGTATAATTTTCAAAAAAAATTAATATTTTCCGATCTTTTTACTGTGAGTACAATAAAACCCATACTTTGTGTAACTAGCTAGGTCTAGAAAATAATGGATCATTATTTACTCATTTCCTTTAAGGGGAGTGGTCACTTTTACGTACCTTTAAAAGTATCATTTTTAGACCTATGTTCGATTGTATGTACTACTCATGATTTTTGCTTGATTTACATAAAACTTTTTGAGTAACTGCCTATAATACTGTTTATTATAGATGCAATTTTTCAAGGTAATTATTAAAAACAATAAAAATCACTTTTTATGCATAAAAAGTGAATAATTTTTATTTAAATCGAGCATTTTGCAGTCAACTATTGTGCGCATTCTGTCAAAATAAATTATTAAGGTACATTAATAATTTTTTACTGTATGTGATTACAGTACTTCAGGTAACAATATCCAGCAACATTATTCTAAAATATATTAAAACATTTTAGTGCGTGCTATATTTAATTAGAAATTTCAAAAATGACTGAGTAAAAGCTTATAAAAAAATTCTTTAAAAAAATTAAAATATATTAAGGTTAAAAAATTTTGGTTGATTTTGTTGTCTAAAGTGTTGTAATCACATATAGTAAGCAATTATTAATGTACCTTAATAATTTATTTTGACAGAATGCGCACAGTAGTTGACTGCAAAATGCTCGATTTTTAAAAAATATTCACTTTTATGCAAAAAAAAATCATTTTATTTTTTTTATTAATTACCTTGAAATATTGCATATACACTGAAGTGCCACTGAATTAGGGATAGCAAAGCCTATGCAAATTGTGTAGCGCTGCGCATCATGTATACGCAAGTGAGGGCGATGTGGTAACTGCATATATAGCGCGTACTGTGGTTGTTCTGAATTAGTTGTCAGAATTGCCAGTATGGGTAAACTGCCTGATTTAGACGCCTTCGATCGCGGACAAATCGTAAGTGCGCGACGCATGGGCCATTCAATTTCCGAAATCGTCAGACAGCTAGGATTTTCAAGGTCGACAGTGTCAAGAGTATACCAAGAATACATGGATGGTGGAAAAAAAACTAGCGATCGGGCAAACTGCAAAGGACAATTAGCCTTGACAGTGCGTGGTGAGAGACGGCTCAGGCGTATTGTACGTAGCCAGCGAAGCCAAACATTAGCTCAAATTACCACCCAGTTTAATGACGGTGCCAGTCGTACAGTCAGTAAACGGACTGTGCAACGCTCGCTTCACCGTATGGGTTTCGGGAGCCGTCGACCTACGAGAGTACCATTGCTCTATACTCGCCATCGGGCTGCACGTCTTGCCTGGGCAAGAGAGCACAGAGACTGGAGTGTAGAGGACTGGAAACGAGTAGCATGGAGTGATGAATCTCGATTCCGACTACTTAACGCCGACGGGAGGCTGAGAATATGGCGTCAGGCTCATGAAGCCATGGATCCTGCATGCCTGGCTGGAACTGTACAAGGGCATGGTGGCTCAATCATGGTCTGGGGTGTTTTTCGTGGCACAGTTTGGGATCTTTGGTGCGTGTACCAACCTCCCTCAGTGCAATTCGGTACGTAGAGTTGCTGGGTGATCACCTCCATCCGTTTATGCTGTTCTGTTATCCGCACGGTAATGGAGTTTTCCAGCAAGACAACTGTACCTCTCACAAGTCCCGGTTGACTACTGGCTGGTTGGATGAGCATTCCTCTGTCATGAATTGGCCACCTAGAAGCCCAGACTTAAATCTTATTGAGCATCTTTGGGATGTTTTGGAACAAGGCTTGAAAGGCCATCACACAACACCAAAGAACCTTACTGAATTATGGACAGCTTTAGCCAATATTTGGCAAGCCATTCCCGTGGAACGTTTCCAGAAACTTGTTGAATCTATGCCTCGTCGTGTGGTAGCCGTTATCAAGGCCAAAGGAGGCCCAACTCGTTACTAGGTAGGTATCCCTAATTCAGTGGCACTTCAGTGTATAATAAACAGTATTATAGGCAGTTACTCAAAAAATTTCATGTAAATCAAGCAAAAATCATGAGTAGTACATACAATCCAGCATAGGTCTAAAAATGATACTTTTAAAGGTTCGTAAAAGTGACCACTCCCCTTTTAAGGAGGGAGATCCCCTTAAACCCTCCAAAAAACTCAATTTTTTATTACGATTTAATTTTGAAGAATGGAATATAAGGAATCTTATGAAAAAAATTTAAGTCGATACTACAATTAGAGCCGATTTTATGGCTAAATGTATAAAGCTAATAATAAAGTAGTTTATAGAAAATTTAAACTTTAAATTTCTTTTTCTAAAAACCGTTATTTTGAAAGTTGTGCGCACTATTTCTTCAAAACTAATCATCACAAATTGATAAAATTTTTTGTATACATGTATATCTTGCATGTTTCTACAATTTCTACCTAAATTTAGGTATTTTTTCACAGAAATTTTTTTAAAAAAATTTATATCTTTTGTACATTACAATACATTTGCCTGAAAAAATATTATTATGTGAAATATGGTAACTCTTTTAGGTGTAGATTAAATTATAATCTATGGATAATATATATACAAATAATTTAATATATATCTCTTATAGTTTTAAAAAAAATCTGCACATTGCATTGATCTAAGATTCACTATTTATAAAACATTTTTTTCTTAAAATAATTTCTAACAATCTTCCAACAATTCTGTTTTTTTCTAATAGATAAAACTTTGTACAATTCACCTTTAAAAATTTGTTTAAATTAATTACAAATTAACTGTTTGACAACACATTAAGCTTGGTAGTAAAATCAGTGTATTTTTGTGCATGCAAAGGTGATCTCCCTCTTAAGAATCTTAATGAAGTTTAGTAAAAAAAGCAGTTCAAATAGACATTTTGAATGAATATAAACAATTGTTAAGTTGAATAAATAAATTCATATTAAAAACGGACTTAAAAAAAAAACTTATTTCTTTTGAAAAATACGAAAAATTCATATTAAAGCGTATGGTTTCCGTGTTATAGCGGCATCAGTACAGGCGCGCGCGCCACCTAGTGGTGGCGACCAAATGGGAGACACTTTTCTAATGCGGAGCTGCTCCTCCTTCTGCAGCTTCATGGTAAACACTTACGGCAATAAACAACTTCTAAATATCCACATTTAAATTATGGATACTAAGAAGTTGTTTATCCTCGTTTGATTCTTAATTAGATAACTGACATCCTTATTTTTAATTAATGTGTGGTTTCCTTGAGAATACAATCCAAGTAATACTTTAATTTTTTCCGTGTGATAGAGCCCATCGTAGAGAAACACAGATTTTTTTCTTACAAAAAATAATCAGTGTCGAAAGACAGCATATATCTCAGTATTATAATTTGAAAAGAAAAGTTCTCCATAGTATCAAAACATATGGAATACATGGTACATATTTCCGAATCAGATAGAGTAATTACCGTATTTTCTGGCGTATAACGCGCACAAAAAATAAGATTTTATGCGCGAGAAAATCATATTTTTTAATACAAAAAAAATAAGATTGAAATTTACGGGTGCGCGTAATACGCCGGATATAGAAATGATAGACTTAAAAATAAGGAAAAGATGAACATAAAAAATTAGAATACTACATGTATCTAAATGCAGGGCCGTTCTAAGGTAGCTGCCGCCCGTGTGAGAGAATAATTTTTCCCTCCCTCCCCTCATACCGTTTGGATTAATTGAAATTTCTCTGAAATATTTTTACCTTAAATGAAACAACGGATTACAGAAAATACTATAAATTCAGTTTATTTTTTAATTTTACAACCTAACATAATAATCATTAATGTATTGATATAATAACCAAATGAATACGTTATATTAAATACATACAACACATATCTATTAATAAAAAAGCTTAAATAATCTTTGCTTTTCTTGCCATTTTTAATGCAAATTTTGTTATATCTGATACATCTATATCTTCCGAAATGTCCTTTTCGATACTAATAATAGATAAGTCTGAAAGCCTTACTTTTCCCATTGTTGATCTCAAATAATTTTTTTATTATTTTAAGTTTTGAAAAGCGGGATTGTGGCGGCCCTGTGGTACAGCGCGATGATGTTCGGTGCTGAGGGTGCTCGGATCGAATCCCAGCGTTGCGCCACGAAAAATGCCTCCGTTTGTGTCGTCCCTTTATAGGGGATTATGGTGTCCCCATAATAAAATGGACAGTAAACTGCGGCGTAGTATAGGCGAATGTTTGACGACAAGTGCCTCCGCTTTTAAAAAAATTTAAAAATAAAGTTTTGAAAAGCTACTTTCCCCGCTAGTAACACTGTTCGCGCATCTGTATGCAAGGCATAGTTGCTGTCTACCCGAGTACACGGAATGAAATTCGCAAAGAATTTATGACCTGGAATCGAAATTTCTCCTCTTTAATATCCTGCTAGTTGCGCAGTTAAGATGCGCTGGAGCGTCTCATGTTCATTCATTGGCCGCCAAACTTCCACCCTTTTGCATATATTAAAAATTGTAACTAAATATGCAAATAAAAAAAATGCAAAAGGGTTAATATTACTCAGCTAATACCACGGAGAATAACATAAAAGGTAATTCTTTCCTTTTTTTTAAATCAAAGTTGCCAAGAACTTGATAACAAAATCTCAGCGTTACTAGGCAACAGAATACAACTCAGAGTGGAGGAAATAAATTCATGTGTTATTATTTTCCACTACAACAATTACGAGCTCGCCCAGTGGCTAAGTGGTTAAGGCATCAGCTTGCCATGCTGGGGGCGCGGGTTCCATTCCCGTATAAGACTTGTTGTATTCTGGCGAACTCGTCAGTCTTCCGCCTGCAAACAGGAACCCCGTCTAGAAAGGAGACCTGCAATCCATCGTCCATCGCCGGTGTCATCGTTTGTTAATGAAAAATTCTTCTGTGATTGTGTGATTTATGTTTCCTTTTCCTTGTATTCATAGGTAAACCGGACTGGGGTGTGACAGTCGTCAGTCCTAGGGACCTTAGCCACACACACACACACACACACACACAACATTGACCTCTTCGTGTTAAAGGTAATGCAGAACACTGAAACTTCTTAAGAGACCCCTCCCCTCCCCCGGGACGCAGTGAGAAAAAACTTTCGAAAGATGAAAGTTATAGCTTCCTCGGCATCAAAATTTTTTGCAAGTTTTTCTTTTTTTCCGTGTTGCAATTCAACATTTAAGGCCCTTGTATCTGATAAGACAGGCTAAAGTGACGACGAAAGTAATTACTAGCAAAGAAAAGATGATTTATCTTACGACAGTGGCGCATCCAGGGGGGGGGGGTAAGGGACCCTGCCCCCCAAAGATATAGAAATTGCTTTAAGAATATTGAATTTGCATTATAAATATTTTTATCCATTCAACTCGCACCCCCCCCCTCCAATATAAAATCCTGGATGCGCCACTGTCTTACGATGCAGTCGAAAAAACTTATAATAAAACTAATTAAACAACAGATCATTGCATGCAAGATATTTCAAATTTCGTATGGATTCAGCCTCAGACAAGACTTCTAATCTCTCAGAGAGACAGTGCACGGTAGTGCAAGCAAGAAAAAGCGTCGGATTTTATTCAGAATATTTCTTGCAATAATATTTATTTCCTTTGGCTTTTCTAAAAAAAATTGCATTTAACTGTTAATGAAAAAAATAAAAACTTTCCTTCCCGAATATGGACGTAACAGAGTTTGGTTTGATAATGATAGAAAATCGCCTTCGCAGAAGAATACTTTGGCCATTTTTCTCCAAATTACAAACTATTGAAGCGTGGGTGTCCAAACTTTTGACTTTCCAGGGCCGCATTAAGGGGTGAAAATTTGTAATGTGCCGCAAATAAACTACATAATATAGATCACGTATGTAAATAACAAAACTTCGTTAATATTTATTGAAGCATTAAGAAAAGAGGGCAGCATAAACGCAAAACTAGTGGGATATTTGACCTTTTTTGTGAGACAAATTGATATCTGGTTGAATGAAAGTGATTGCAATTATTAGTGAGTTTTTAAGGTGCTAAACAGAAATTTTTTTAAATGAAATTTTAATCTCCGTTTGCTTCATCTTTGAAAATATTCTTTAACAAATGAATTAAATGCCAAACAACGATGATATGAACAAGGTGTAATTGTGAAACAAGGAATTTTTTTTTCTCTAAGAAGATAAGGCTACAAAGTTTACGAAATTGTAGATTACGAAATGCGGCTGCGGGTTGGACAAGCCTGAACGAGAAGTTTCGGATCACGTTTGCCAGATGTTCACATTGTGAAGTATTGATCGAGGTAGCGATCGAATCAACTAATGTTACAGCCAAGTAAATTAAAAGATTTACTTTATTAAAAAACAGTTGAAGAAAAATGCACCGTAAATAAGATTACAGGAACAATGACGATTTAGGCATTCTCTGAGTCCCTTAAGGATGAGTTGTCAGCAGGACCCGATTTAGAAAATTTTTGACTATAGGCACAACTCGGGATGGGGCCCCCCTAACACTGATGTGGGCAAAAAATTTCCAAAATTGACACCCAAAAACATAATCATGAATCATTGTGAAAGTACCATTTTACCAAGAATTTGCTATTTGGAGCGTAGAAGCCTAGAACATTATCAAATAACAAAAAGCAATACAACATATTAACTTCATCATTATAACACCAATACAATGCAACCAGAGAAACTTATTAATCCCTTACATACACTATAACATACATATGGTGAACTATACATATAACTATACATATGATGAACCAATCAATCAAATTTGAAGGGATATATAAAAAATTGCTATTAAAAAGATAAAATAAAAAAATTTAATTGGGAATTTTTTCTTTCTTTTCTTTTTAAATAAAATTTTTGGTTTTCACTTAACAAAACGATATCGAGTCCGACAGGGCCCTCGATTAATTTTTCCTGCAGAGCGGATGACTGCGAGGTAAGTATCTATAACCAGGACGATCGGGACAGATATCTCATCTTGAGATACCTTCCAAAAAATATAAAACCAAGCTTCCTAACTGAAGCTAAAAATTCTCTTCTTGAGATTAAGACCGCTGACTTCACAAGTCCGCGTTATAGCTATCTCGACCTAGGATGGTCGGAGTCGTTCTCTCACAGCTCAGGAGATCGCTAACTAACTTTTTTTAGATCTGTCGTCTCATTTTGAACTTTGGCGATTCATCCAGAGAACTCATCTCTCATTGGCTCTTCTAACGGTGATGTCATTTTTGAGACTTTTTATTTGCTGAAACGCAAGCTGCAATTCTTGCATCTTCCCGGTCTTGGGGGCTCTCTGGCGTCATCAATCTGGCGAGCCTTGGCGAATTCCTATTCAGCCTAGATGTCACTTTTTGCAGACAGTCTGGCGTCCCTTTTCTTCTGAGTTTACCCTCACCTGCGACACGTACAATGGGGGCTGGTCTGACGGTCGTTAGCGGTGCAGCGGTGTTAGAAGTTGCGGAGATTTTAATTGTGCGAATTATTTTAATTCGCCACAACATCAATTCAAAATTTTACCTCCTCGTTTTTAGTGTTATCGACGTTATTGGCGGCTGTATTTTTGAATGATTTAAGTTAAGAATTTAAAAAGTAAACAATAGAAATAAACAAAATTAAAATTCAAGCATAGACTGCTAAATCACTATAACATAAAACATATCCTGCAAAGAAAACATTTTCAATAAAGGATAGCGCAGAAGCTTCATATCCCCATAATGAAAAAACAAATAAATAATCCAACAGATATAGATAAAAAATTATACTAAAATAGACAAAAAACAAACAGAAATCAAGCACTCTGGGCATCCACGCACCAACGGCAAGATTCTGTATAAGTGCCGGAACTGAACCATAAAACGACAGAGGTAATCGACAGGTCTCGTCACCAGGGAGCCTAACCATGTCAATTACCTCAAGGGGAACTTTCTGAATAGGATGCAGGTAAGCCCAAAAGACATCCCAAGGCCCCGAGTCCCCCAAAGAAGCAATTAGTCAAGAAGAAAATGAAAAGAAGAAAATGAAAAGACAAACACAACTTACTGTATGGGCTCAACGCAATTGTGTTTGTCTTTTCATTTTCTTCTTGACTAATTGCTTCTTTGGGGGACTCGGGGCCTTGGGATGTCTTTTGGGCTTACCTGCATCCTATTCAGAAAGTTCCCCTTGAGGCAATTGACATGGTTAGGCTCCCTGATGACGAGACCTGTCGATTACCTCTGTCGTTTTATGGTTCAGTTCCGGCACTTATACAAAATCTTGCCGTTGGTGCGTGGATGCCCAGAGTGCTTGATTTCTGTTTGTTTTTTGTCTATTTTAGTATAATTTTTTTTATCTATATCTGTTGGATTATTTATTAGGTTAAGAATGGTATTTAATTATATTTTTAAAAATGCCATATATTCTAAATTGGCTTGAAATATCTAAAAATATGTTTTGTATATCTAGCTTTATAAAATAAAGTCATAAAATTGCACTGTAAAAATTCTTCTAGATCAGGAGTGGCAATTGTTTTGGCTCGGGGGCCGCTTTGTTGAAGCGGGGGTTAGCGGAGGGCCTCACCTTTTAAAATTATTGCATTTATTAGTTAACTTTGCATTTCAGAAAAGGTATGAATTGAATCATAAAAATAAATAAATATAAATTAAATATTGGCAGTTTTTCTGGCTGTCTTTGTCAGTTTTTCTGGCTTTCCGGATTTTTCTGACTGTCTTGGCGAGCCGCAATTTTCTCACCCTTGTTTTAGATAATACTAACCGGGCTTCGCTCGTCTAGCCGGTCGGTTTAGGGACACTCCCCTTCAGCAATTATTATCTTCAGAATGGAAACACTAAAATACAACGAATAAAGGTATTTAAATTTTAAGGTTACGCATCCCACGTCCTGCAAACAGTCGCAGGCAGAAGAAAAATTCTTTCCCCCCCCCCCTCCCGGCTAGAAGTTCCCTTCCCTCCACCCCTCCGCGTATGGGCGAAAAATTCTTTCTTCGAGACTTTCCCCTCCCGCATATGAAATGTTGTAAAGTACTCTATCATCTGTAGCACAAACTGTATCAACAGACTTATAAGTCTGAGATGTGCCAGGCAAATGACCTAAAAACTGTGTATTAATGAGTATATCATTGTCGTGTTTTGGTGCAAGGATAGCTCTTTCACGTAACCAACTATGATCTTTAAAATGCTGAGAGAGGTTGGGAAACATTTATTGTAACAAATTTTCATGATTTTCAATTAATTTTACAATATTTTCCACTGCTATAAGTCTATCATCGCCATGAGATATCAAGTTTCCTTTTCCTAGTTGAAGTAAAGTATCAGAAAACTGATGTGTATCAACATCACCTGTCGTGAACCCTCATATTAGTTTCAAGATCAAGTGTTTCAATTTCATTCCATATAACTGAAGATTTCAGGCATGCATGTATTTCATCAGTTTTTGTTCCACGTGGAATAACAGGCAGAGTCTGTCAGAAGACACCAGCCAAGAGCAAAGTAATACCTCCCATCCTTCGGCATAATCATTTAAAAATTCACAATAAAGGTTGTTTGATGTTCTACGATGTGACAATTAAAGCGCTATAAATATAATAAAATGTTACTACACAGAAATACAAAATAAACAAAAAGTGAACACAGTAAAAAAGGATGCTTAAAAACACGCAAATGGAATAGCAGTAATCAAAGCTAAACACAAACATAACTAACAGTTGTTTTAAAACACCTCTGGTAAACTATGTTCAGATTTTGCTTAATTCCTACTTGAGAATGATAATAAAAAAATGATGGTAAAATAAACAAAAAGTGAACACAGTAAAACAGGATACTCAAAAACCCACAAACGGAATAGCAATACAGTCGAACCCCGTTATAGCGAACCTGGTATATAACGAACAAAAATTTTGGTCCCGCCGTTTTCCTATTGTATTTAATGCTAATTTATCCCTTTATAGCGAACCTTCGAAATCTTAAGAATCAGCTATAACGAACATTTTTTTCAGTCGTCAACTGAATTTTTTTTAAATTTTTAAACTTTTTAAGAATGTTGAAGATACAACGAATGTTGAAGAAGAAGATGATGAAGATTTACGTATCGCTATGTGGATGGAAAAGCACAAAATTTCATTATTCTCAGATTGTGACATACTGTTGTTCGAAGCATGTGATGATGAAGTCATTACATGTGAAAATTCGACTGATGAATACATTGTGGAAGAAATTAAAATGAATCATTCTGAAATCGAAGATTCTGAAGCTGATGAAGAGGAGCACATAAATGACGAAATCCCCACCATTTTAGATGCTACAGCAGCGATGAGTGTCATTAAAAAGTTTTTGTCGACACAATCAGCGGAAGAAAGAGTGTTGGGGTCATTCTATGTATTGGACAAAGAAATTCATAAAATGTTTTTGAAATCGGCATCACGTTAGCAGAAGATAACCGATTATTTCTGCATGAAAACAGTGAGCAACTCTTAAAGATAAACTCGATTTATTTCCATTTGTCTTCATTTTTAGTTAATTTAATTAGTATTGTGTCAGTTTAATCTAATCGATTTTAGTGAATATAATTCATTAATGATCATTTTTAATAGATTTTATCATTTTTTCAATACAGCATTATTGAATATACATAGCAACTAATCAGTTATGCATTTTGTGAACTCTAACATATTTCTTAATGGTTCGGATATAACGAACCACCGGATATAGCGAACAAAACTTTTGGTCCCTTGAAGTTCGTTATAACGGGGTTCGACTGTAACACAAACATAATTAACAGCTGTTTTAAAACACTACTAGTTGGTACCCGTCAAAACATTACGGCTAGATAGTAAATAAATGTACTAATACGCAAATTATACTCAACACATCATTGCCAAATGTTGAAAATCATAACAATGCGCAGAAAAAAATTAATGTGTTTCAACGGCCTTGTGCTTAGTGAGTATCTAAAGCCAGATTTAAAAATGTCACTGAGCATGCGCAGAAAGAAAATTTTTTAAGTGTAAATTATCGCTAATTAAACTGCGCGAAATAAACAATTTACAAGAGGTTTCATCTTATATTTCACAAACATACTTATCATAAAAATAAAAATGGCAGAGAGTGATCTAGAGAGACTACTTGAAATAAACGTGTTTATCTTTAAAAACATGTCACTGAGCATGCGCAGAAACAGTGAGTTTCTAAAGACAGATTTAAACATGTCACTGATCTTGCGCAGAAATCGATTTTTAATTGTAAATTATCGCCCATATAATACCAAAATGAAGTAAATTGATGCAGTAGTTTTCTCTCACGGACTGCCCCAAAAGTCGGCTTAGTAACTTAAATATATAGATTGTGGTTATCCCACAATAGCAACTCAAAGCTGAAGAGCTTAAATTTAGCTGAGAAGATCATTAGATGTAAGGAACTATCATTGATAAAGAGAATACTTAAATGAGCTTATAGCACAATTTTAATGAAATGGAAGCAATAGGACCACCTGGTTCTATGCTGACCATAAAGAAGCTATGCTGACCATGAAAAAGCAACTCAAAACGACAGTACACAAGTCTCGAGGCAAAATACACATTTATTACCATGTTTTTATTAACTTGCTTTCTTGTTTGTGTGTGTGTGTTTGTGTGTTTGTCCAGTACAAATCTTGCAATCGATTTTTAACTAACTTCGCGACTAGCTAGACATTTGGAACTTTTAGAATAGCCCAGAACACGATGACATTGCATTTGTTTAATACTTTTAGTCATCTTTAAGCAGATTTTTACCATATTTTTATTATTTTCAGTTAATTTTGTTTTGTAGACTGGTGCAGTCATCTATTGGCCGGGACGGGAACGAAAAGTTAAACGCAAGTTAACTTCCAATTATCTTCATTTTCTTTCAAGTTGATGGGATAATTCATCAAAAAATTAAAAAAACTATTTATTAATACATAGAATTGTCAAGTTTATATGATTCAACAGAAAGTTTAAAAACATGGTATATAAAAAGTTCTTTTTATCTTGTAGTTAGTTACTTTATGCACTTAAACGGATTAAATTACCCACGAAAACTTTTTTTGTATACCGCTAGTTTTAGAACCCCTAGACAAAATCCTTCCTAGAAAAATGCAAATTTCTTTGTTATCCTATTTTTTACTAGTTGTTTACTATTTTTTTAAATTGTGACTTTAAAAGTCAATGCATCTAAAGAGAAAAAAATTCTGGTCGTCTCTTCTAACGAAACTACCGCGGGTTATTAACGTCGGATTACTTATCGTTGCTTACCTCTTTTTTTTTCAACGTAGGATTGCGTTCCTCCATAACGACCCGCAGTAAAGCAAAATTTCAGACGTTAAAACCGTCGTCGCAAGTTATAAATCAAGAGTGACAGAATATTATTTCTAAAAGGTGTTTTTTTATGCATATGAAACTTATTTTTCTTACCATCGACCTATTCTGCATAGGGTTATCACTCATCCTTCTCTTCGTATCTAGGAATTTTATTGTTAAGAAAAAAAGAAGTAAGCAACAATAAGTAATCCTACGTTAATAACCCGCTGTAGTTTCGTTAGAAGAGACTACCTGAATTATTTATTTATTTATTTTTTTAACAATAAAATTCCTACATACGCAGAGAAGGATGAGTGATAACCCTATGCAGAATAGGTCGATGGTAAGAAAAATAAGTTACATATGCATAAAAAAACACCTTTTATGCTGCAGTCACACACATCTAGACAATTCTACAGTACGCAGCCCCTCGACACCTGTTGACACATTTGGGGGTCGATTAGTCCCGGTCCTCCCCCCAAGGTCCCTCGAATCTCTTTGATGATCTGTGAAAAACCGACTGAGGGTAGGATCGCTGCAGAGAGGTTCTGCAGAGCGCTGCCCATAAATCACTCGTTTTCCCCCTGAATACTGTGCAGGGCAGATGTGTGTGGCCGCCTTATTAGAAATAATATTCTGCCACTCTTGATTTATAACTCGCGATGACGGTTTTCACTTCTGAAATTTTGCTTTACCGCGGAGAGTTATGGAGGAACGCAATCCTACGTTGAAAAAATGGGCAGAAGTAAAATGCATGCTTTTTGGATCGCGAAAAAAGTCACTGGTACAAGACAGCGAGTGAGGAACGCTGCTTTAGTACCACTGCTTTAGAACCACAGGTTGAGAATCACTGCTTTAGAAATACCAAAGGAAGTTTATCAAATAAGGAGCAAGAGTCTTTTATTTCGTGAAAACAGCAACTGAGTTCAGCACAGTGGAATATAAAGACCTCTAACAACCGTATGTTTTAAATATCTTCCTTTTACAATATACAGTGAAACTTCTCTAGCCGGCCACACTTCTTAATTGCCATATCTTGTTACTTAATTGCCATATCTTGCCCTACAATTTCAGAACCGATTAAGGACTCCATAAAGCTTATGTTACGGGAGTGTTGTAAAGGATTCTCCATTGGGACATTTCAATTTCTTCCAACAGAATGTGTCATCGTCATTTTTTTCCGTCAACGCATTTAAAGGTTGTAAAACGGCCAACCTTTCCAAACGGTCCCAACGGTTCCAAACGGCCTTCTCGCGCTTCATGAGTGGTCATATAAAAGCACTCACTTTTCGGCAGGGACAGAAGATCTTCCCAGAGTGCCACTGGTGCTCTGCTGACATGGCCTCCCCTGCCCATATTTTAAATTGTTTGGGATTTACTAAGGACGAGGTCCTTCTGGACCCTCTAGTGATTTTAGACTTTTTGGAAATTTTTGGTTTTATGGAGATTGTCTAGCCTTGCTAGACAATCTGGGATTAGAAAAAAAAAACAAAAAAAAACGGCCTTATTGGAAGGGGCCTGTTGCCTGCACCTGCACCGAAGGGATAGGGCTAGTACCCCATCTTCTGGGAAACAACGCACCCCAAAATTCCTTAGGAAGGGAGGAGGTATCCACCCCAGCAAATTCCTCGAAGATACAAAGGCCCTACAATTTCGCGGAAATAAAATACCACGTGGGTCAACCGTGGGAAGATGTAGCATCATCCTACCACGAATTAAACTCAAGAAACATCAATAAATTTACGGGGAGACTGACCTGGGGAGGGGCCAATAAAAAAAGGATAAAAAAAGCCCCGAGTTTTTTTTCTTTTCTAGAGAGAGAGAGAGAGAGAGAGAGAGAGAGAAGGGAACGACGAGAGGGAGTAGAGGAGATTCGATGATCGGGAGCTGAGGCGAGTATCCCTAACTGCCGCTAGAACCTAGGGATGCGACATCGATGTCGATGTTTTCAAAACATCGATGTTCTAAACATCGATTTATTGAAGCCGATTTTTTTTTAACATCGATGTTTTGTGCTCGATGTTTTACGTTGTCTCAATATTTTTTTGAATGAAAAAGTACCATAATAAAAAAATTTACCACGTAGCATAATTTTCACACTCAGTAAATGTAAGTCTGAATTCTGAAAAGTAAGAATACAAAAGGGGGAACGATTCCTTAGCAAACAGACAAATGGCGATCAACAGTCAATCAACCAATTAGAGCGCTTGGAATGTTCCTGACAATCCAGAACCTTCCATGGGGTTTTATTTTATAAATGTAGTATATACACGAGAGCAGCCATTTAAGTTTTTGTTTTGTTCTGGTTTTATGTAAGTTGAAGTTAATATTATTAGTATGATGCCTCTGAAAAGTACCGTTTGGAAATATTTTTACAAAACCTTTGACAAATTGGCAAATTGCAATATTTGCCTTAAGTCCCTCCAAACTTCTGGAAATACCACGAATTTATTTGGACATTTGAAGGCAAAACATGGCGATATTTACAATGAGAATTTTGAGTCATCAATGTAGCCCAAGGCAAAAGCAACCAATTTTTTGTCATTTGTATCAGCCCAATCAGAGAGTAAAATTAAATCCCCCCCCCCCCACGACTAATCGAAGTAACATTAATGTTAGAGGTTACTAAACCAGTTTTAAAAAATGGATGTTCTAAAACATCGATGTTTAAAAACATCGATGGTTTTTGAGAGATGTTTTATTACCATCGATGTTTTAATATTGAATATCGATGTTTCAAAACATCGATGTTTTGTTATCGATGTCGCATCCCTAGCTAAAACTACATGAGGCTTCCCCGATAAAGCCCCGTCAGCAACGGAAACAACCGAGATGTTCGTCTCGACTTCCCGCAACTCGCCTGCTGCTATGAGCTGCTGCATCCTGAATGGTCCCCCCTTTAAAATAATACCCAAAGAACTGGTACTTTATCAATTTGTAAATTGACTTTATTTCGCTCGATCCGTAGTGTTTCTCCCACAGGGAGTGACAGAATATGGCCTCTTTTATACATACACACTTATGTTTACTCCACACCAACTGCGACAGCAACGAAAGACAGACACATTTTGCCACCTGTCTGTATGGCTGTCATAAAAGCCTTCAAACCGCTAGGAGACGGGGAGAAGAGGCAATTTATTTGCGCATGCGCCTAATCTTCTCTTTCTATTCTGATTGGTTGTCGAGCATGGCAGCAGAGACAAAAGTTGAACTTTTTCCAACTTGAAACCGCAGAGACCAGAGACGGAGACAACCGGTAGAGTGAAAAATTTTTTGTAATACGCATGCGCAACAACGAAGATACATGATTTTCTTCTCCGTCGCTGTTGGTGTGGAGTAAGCATTTGAGAGAGAGAGAGCCCAGAATCCATTCATGCTCTATTATTTAAATCTGTAAACTAATGCAAATAAATGTTTTTTAAAATTTTATTTATAAAATCACATCGACTGGTTAGTTACCATTGAAGTTCATCTCCCAAATTTTGCTCACAATGTTTGGGGTATATCTGGTACCCTTCATAACAGGGAGAAAACTCTTTCCGACGGCCAGCCCTCAAAATGGCCATTTTTTGGGGGACCATTACAGGCCGCTATAAAGAAGTTTCACTGTATTATGTTTTTCAATGTGAAATTTATGCAAAATAGAATAAGATTCGAAATAATACTAGTATTTTGCTTCGTTTAAGGGAGACGCTCAATTATATAATATTTAAGCATAATTCTCTTTTCTATATCTCTCTTAATGCATATTTCTCTGTCACCCTCAATATGCGACCTGTTGCTGAATTAAAAAAAAAATATTAGCTTTATTTAAATACAATGAAACTGCTCAATGGCGGCCATTAATGGTTCTGAAAATAAGTGGCCATTTTGAGGGATAGATGTAGAAAAAGGATTTCTTCCATAACATTCGCTGTATGGAGTCTTTAATAGGTTCTGAATAAAATATCCTCTAGAGGGGTGGCCAGCTAGAGAGGTTCCACTGAATTTAAAAAAGCATCAGTATACTACTAGTAAAATAAAGAAATTTGTTGTTAACCAGTATATATAGTGGCGCCATCTTTTACCGATTTCAGGAGTTATCGTGCTTTTGAAGTATGCGTCTAAACTTTTCCCTTTCCTATAAACTGGTCGAGTCAAACCTAGACGTACATCAATAGAGATAATTAATCCCTATTTATGTACGCCTTGGAATGACCAAGGCTGAACTGAATCCGGAAACCCTAGATTTCGAGTTTGGGTTCTAAAGCTATATCATTTTTTTTAGAAGAACAAAATAATTGAAATGTTCCTAATGAAGTATATGGGTCCAGTGGAGGTAAACGTGGCGTATCGAAATCTATGCAAACGTATGTAAGGGATTTTTAGTGGATTGTCAAATAATCACTAAATTGTCTGTATGAATTAAGTCAGAACTTGTAGAAAAATAAAAAGCTGGTAAACTAGGGTAGTTAGCGCTAGTTAAAGCAATACTTCTAATTTTTTATGAACGTATTAATTTATGGCATACAAATGTGCAAGATTTATCATTCGATTTTTTTCATAATTCCTTTATTAAAAAATGATCTTGTATCCATTTTAAGGGAATCGACTTTATGATTGACATAAAAAGGTATATTTAAAAAATTATACATTGTTTCAAAATCTATGTTAATGCCAGTGGCGCACCCAGGATTTTTTCTTGGGGGAGCCGAGATGAATGGATAAAAATATTTATAATGCATGGGGGGGGGCGAGATGAACGAATAAAAATATTTATAATGCAAAATCAATATTTCTACTTCTTTGGGGGGGGGGGGGCAGGACCCCATGCCCCCCCCCCCTGGGTGCGCCACTGGTTAATGCACATGTATATTTGTCTGTATGTAAATAAAACTGCTATTCATATTAATTATACAGTTATGACAAAAAAAAATCCAGTTATGTAACATAGTATTAACTTCTAGAAATAGTAAAAGTTGTAGTTTATTCAGTTTAAGTAGTATGAAACTTTTGTGTCTGACTTTTTTCATATTATAAATGTTTAATATGTTTGCTGCTTTGAATACAGTTGTAAATTTACTATGCACATACGAGAATTTTCAAAAATGTAGGAAAACGTTTGATCTAATTGTTTATAAATGTTTGAATTAATGCACATCACTAATTTTTGAATCTCTTCATTTCTGAATTCTAGCTTGATGGGATTTTACTTTTGAAACAGGAGTAAATTTAGCTCATGGTTAGAGGTATCGAGCCAAATTTTAATATGTAAGATAAACTAATCTATGACTAAAATATCTATGTTACTGACTGAGGGAAGTGCTGCCTTTATGTTGTATGAAATATCTTTCTCGAGATAATACAGAGGCTATTCGCACATTTTTTAGACGATTTTGGTAAGCGGTAATAAAAAATCTTTTGCTGTAAAAGAAATAATTGCAATTGTACTATGTTTTTAAAAGTCAAAATTATCGTCTGCGGCTTGAAAGTTTTGTTTTTATTTAAAATGGCGTTTTTAACAAAGCACTCGTTCGAAGGCTACATTTATGATCTTTCCGAAGAGAAATATGCATACTCCGTTATCCAAAAACGATGTGAGAGTCATGGTTTTGTGATATCTAAAGCGTCGATAGATAATATCGTCAACAAGAAAGGAAAAAAACGTCAAATTGGAGCCTCAAATGGGACAAAAATTGCAAGCAAGCATCCAAGAAAAAAACGAACATCTTCGACTATTGCAAAGGTACGTTGTTTAATGTTAAAAGAAAATACCCCTAGTCAAGGGTCAGTTGCAAAATCATTAAAATGCTCGGTGTCCACTGTAAACAAAATGATAAACGTTGATTTAAATCTTAAGAAAGCGAAAAAACGCAATGTGCATCTTCTTCTTCCAAATCATATCGCTGAACACAGGACACGCTGCAGAATTCTATATGAGAAATACTTATCCAAAGAAAAATGAAAAACAATTGTCACAATAGATGAATCATGGGTGTATTTAAATGATTGCAACAAAAAAAGAGCCATTTATTATCATAAAAGGGGAGAAAAAAATTTAAGTTCATGGTTCAAAGAATCGAAAGAAAGTTTTTCTAAGGGATTCATGATTGTTGCTGGTTTTTCTTATAATGGCAAGTTAAAAATAAAGAGAGTGGAAAAAAATGTCAAGATTAACTCCAAATACTATCAGAAATACATTTTATCGCCAATTTTTCTGAATGAAATACCATCGCTTTAACCACAGTGCCTGCAATCTGTGAGACTCCATCAGGACAAAGCTAGCAGTCACACGTCAAAATCCACTGTAAATTTCCTAAAATTAATGGAACAAAAAACTGGTATCAAGGCCATGCCCTTCACTGATATCCCTACTAAATCTCCCGGTGTATCACCTATGGATTTTAGTGCTTTAAGAATTTTAAAATCTACATTATCCAAACGTCGTCCCAAAACCCTTACAGGACTCTGGAAAGCTGTTCAGAAGGAATTGGATAGAATACCTATTCTGACACTTCAAAAGGCATTATTATCCTGGAAATTGCGGTGTCGAAAGATAGTTCAGAATAAGGGTTGTCAAATAGAACATTTAAAACACAAGAATTTTATGTAATTTAGTTTTGTGAATACAATATACATCGTAAAAAAAATGTGTGAACAGCCTCTGTAGTACTAAAAAAACACACATACCCCTACTTGAAATAGTGTCGCCATCTAGTGAGCAACTCAAATAAGAATATTCTTACGCGTGTATTAATTATGTAATGTGTGTACACAATGAGTCCAGTCGAGAAAAGGATCTCAAAATTAAGGCTTTATGATCTATATATATAAAACAGTTCCGTAACTGACTGACTGACTGACATACAACGCACAGACCGAACCGATGGACCTAAGGGGCTGAAATTTTGCATGGCGATTCTTCTTATGGTGTAGGGGTGCACTGAGAAAGATTTTTGAAAAATTCTTCTTAGATTTTTTAAAATTAAATTTTTAAGCTGTTTTGTGTTTATTTTAAGTTTGCATTTAAAATAATAATCTGGGGGCTATAAAATTTATATCACTAGAAAGATCATAAAAATTCCTTTAAAATGAAATCTTTTTGGAATCTTTACCTCGATTTTCTGATTTTTGGTGAATTTTTAAAGATTAATTTTTAGAATTTAATTTATTAAATGCTGATCACGTGATTTCTTTTTATGGTACTTTAAATAAATTTATCGCCATGTGCATAATAACTAAATATACAAAAAAAATTTTTTTTTCTTTCTAATGCAGCAGACGATTGGATATTATCCAAAAAAATAAATATTCCTTACGATTTATATATATATATATTTATATATATTACATCAATTGTATACATTGATCGTCGTATTTATTATAAATATATATATTTAATTTTTTTGGCATTAATTGCATACATTGACCATTGTATTTAATTTGAATGTACTCCGTTGCGAAGTGCGGGTTTTCAGCTAGTTATCTATATATATAAAACAGTTCCGTAACTGACTGACTCACTGACTGACTGACTGATTGACTGACTGACATACAACGCACAGACCAAACCGCTGGACCTAAAGGGCTGAAATTTTGCATGGCGATTCTTCTTATAGTGTAGGGGTGCACACTTTGGTTTCTAAGAGTTTCAAAAGCTTTTTGCTCGTTACAATGCTGCTAATCTGAAAAACTTGTATAAAGTCTTTTTTATTTCAATATTAAGCAGCTTAATCAAAATTCCTTTTTATGAGAACTGGCTTGGAATGACTTCTCCAAGATATTTTCTCTTTCCAAAATATATTGTGAGTGCCACAATTTGTTATTCTAAAAGTCGTGAAGGAAGAAGCTATGAAATCTGTAGTAAATAGACAAAAAAATTTTTTTTTCTTGCTAATGCGGCAGACGATTGGACATTAAATCTGACATTAACCATTTTATCCCAAAAAAATTAAAATACAGTAAAAGATATGTTCCTCAAACTGTACTACATTAACTGTACTATATTCTTTAGTATGGTCTATTAGATTTAATTTGAATATTTTCTTCTACATTATTTTGTCTATAAAAATATCCGTTACGATTTTTTTATAAATATATTTTTTCGGCTTTTTTAATCAATTGCATACATTGATCCATGTATTCCAAAAATATGTATAAATGTATTTATTATAAATATATTTATACATATTTTTGGTATTAATTGCATACATTGACCGTTGTATTTAATTTGAATGTACTCTGTAGCGAAATACGGGTTTTCAGCTAGTCACGATATATTGCTATATTTTCTTTTGAGAAAATGATATGTTCTCCAAAACTAAAAAAAATTATTTATTGCAAAGTTATTTAAATACCTTATGAAAGAGCATCAAAAGTATTAAGGCTTTCAGATCTGATAAAAGAGGCGGGCAATGCAATGAAATAAAAATATTTTTTTTCGACGGGAATCCCCCCATTTTTTGTAAGGAATGGAGGACGTGTATCGGACTTAATGGGTGTTATTTAGAAAGCGATACAGTTACTTTAAAATTTTGCTGAACACAACTGTGCAAAAAGAATACATTTCTGGAAAGCTTTCTAGCCTCTGAACGAGAAATTTTCGTTTGTAGAGAATGGAAGATGACGGGGGGGGGGGGGATTTTAAAATTAATATTTACATTAGAAATAACTTTAGTCATTTCTATTTTAGTCATCAATTTTAATTTTCATCTGATTCACACAAGAAACGAAATTCTCGAGAGAAACCGAGATTCGCCTTGTCTTATATGATCGTAAAAAATACGAAGATAGGGATCCCCCTTCAGAATGAGATAAAAATACAAGAGAAGGAGATAAAATGTTTCGTCACACAGTTTGGAGAGGTAGAATTGTGCTATGTTCAACAGTCACTGTCGCTGCGAGCTTACGATTATGAGAAAAACAATTTTGTTCCCTTTTCTGATTATCTGTATTGCGTTCAGAGTAATTTTCGAGCCTGGACACTCTCTCTTTCATCAATATTTAATAAGCATATAAGTTCTGGAATACAAACTGAACCTACAGATTTCATAGCTTCTTCCTTCACAACTTTTAGTATAACATATTGTAGCACTCACGATATATTTTGGAAAGAGAAAATATCTTGGTAAAGTCATTCCAAGCCAATTCTCATAAAAAGGAATTTTGATTAAGCTGCTTAATATTGAAAAAAAAGACTTTATTCAAGTTTTTTAGATTAGCAGCATTGTAACGAACAAAAAGCTTTTGAAACTCTTAGAAATATCTCCTTTTATGGCTGATTATAACTCAAAGAGGAAGTCTTTTCTATTTGTAAATGCTACTCAGAATAATTTGTTGGTACAGTTGCCGCACGTCGCCCCCATACGCGGTTGAGATGTAGTCAGATTAAAAGGAGATTATAATTGCAATTGTAAATTATGTAAAAAGTTTCTATCGTGTGTATTTGGAACTTGTTTTAAAGTTTAACCGAATCATTAGCCTTTACTGTGTTTATTACAGACGCTCATAAAGACCTGTTCACCACCCCGACTTAACTTGAATTATTTAAGTACACAGTATCAAGAAAGTACATGTTCTTGGTAAAACATAATGTATAGTGTAAGCTCTTTAAAGGAAGCCATAGGATGCATATACAGGCATTATTAGATTTATTTTTCACTGCGAACTGGAGTTTCTTTATTGCCTCTGGCAACTGAAGATCTGTTGCAAGAAGTAATAAATAAAGACGTAATATTGATAAAATCAGAATAAACGTCGCAAAACTGTAGCTACAACAGCAATAGGAAAGTTTCAGCAAGTCTAAAAACCATACTGTGATAAAAAATTATAATAAAATTATTTATATAGCAAAAATCAAATTATTGTGATTTTCCTGAAACATGCCGATAATGTATAGAGAGATTCTTACTTCCAAAATTATATTCTGCTCTTCGAGGAATGATGTTCCTTCAGACAAAAACTAAAAATATTATTTATTTGCCAAATCTGATGGTAGGAGTAAAGTATTATACCCACAACTGTCCAAAATATGGCAGAAGCATCTATGGCCAATTTCCCAAGAGCCTAATAATGTGCCTTATTATGTGCAACCAGCAGTGTTTACACTGACATTCGATGGTCGTAGATTTGAAAAGTATGTTCAGTGCAATTCCCGACTTCTGACGTAATCAGTCGGAGCATTTGGTGATGAAACGACTGAAGTGACACAGAATGAAAGGAAAGTAAAGAATTAGAAGAAAAAAGCCCTCTATCTTTGATCCAGCTTAGACATGTTTTTAACTCTGAAAAACCGCGCCTGACTAAGATAAATTTCACAGAGAATTTAAACATGACACATAACAATAGATTTTTTTTTTTTTTTAAAGCTCACACTGTACTCCAAACATCCCTACAGGCCACGTTGACAAACTATTTTTAGAAAAGTAAAAAAAGAAAATTTTCATATTTCTAGATATTATTTTACTTAAGATATTAAATATATTTCAATTATTTTAATCCAGATAAATATAGAAATTTTATGTAACGATTTAAAAGAACTTTGACTATTTTTTATAATGTAGACCAGGATATCATTCTAAAGTCATTCTAGCAGTCCATTATCTATCTGTCTATATATACGTATCAAAATGTGCTTAATATTTTCTTACCCTTTTTTTTAATGTATTTTCACATGCTTTTACTCAGAAATAATTTTTAATGTCTTACTGTCGGTTCTACTCGAATTTCGCTGATATATTATTTCTATTTAAATGAAGGATTGTGTACTTATTATGAGGTGACCATGTACACACATATATCCTTCTAGCAATTAAATGTACGTATAATTACTTAAAACCCATTTTATTTGGGCTCTGTCAGTTATAATTTAAAGTGCCATGTCAACACTAGATGGCGACAGTAATAGTAAGCAAAAGCTGCTTGTAGTTTGAGATTTGGTTGCCGATGTCTGGAAAAATCTGATAACGTGTTCTTCCGGTACAAACAGACGGAGTCATATAATTCCCGTAACTAAGCGAGAAAATGAAAAAGAAAAAAAGCGTATGGATTTTAAAAGTTCATGTGCTTTCCAAATCTGCAGTGAAAATTTTTAACTTGAATGTTGATAGTTAATTATAATGCAAATATAAAATTATATGTTCTTTATTAAAAATTTCTTGTTTTTACCGTGTCTCATTTTGGCGCCTATTTCAATTCAGCGCCTGAGGCGGCCGCCTCAGCGCTGAATCGAGCCGTTATCGAGCCTAAGACTTTGCCTTACTGAATTTACAGTGGACATTGATAAACTTGTACCAGGAAAGCAGTGCCAATCATCACATTGATTTCTCGACTGTAAAATGAAGTGGTATATTAAACTAGTATACTAAACTTGTTTTAATATAAATTTTAATAAAAGTTTTTGAATACAATATGTAATTCGTTTTCTTTCTGGAATGGCTCTGGCCCTCACATTCCTATACTAAAGTTTCATTGGCCCTCGGGTAACTAAAGGTTGGACCACACTGGCCTACTTGATGAAATCAAATTGCTTATGACATTGAAAAAAAATTGTGCCAGAGCTTGATGATGACAACTGACTTGCAGATTTATCAGTTTTGATGGATTTGACTGCTCATTTAAATGACTTAAAAACCCGGTTCAGGGTAAATACCAACTTATCGGTACAGTGTTTCAAACCATAAACGCGTTCCAAACGAAATTGAATTATGGCAAGCCAAAGTAAATGTTAACAATTTTTTTGCATTTCGAGACGCTTAGCAAGCATAATTCTAAAAACGGTAAAAAATACGCCGGCTTGCTTTTCTATTTAGTACAAGAATTTAAAAATCGATTTCAGGACTATTGGAAAAATAAACAATTATTTTTCATCTTTGCTACTCCATTTACGGTCGATATGGATATGCTGCCAGCAAATTTTCAAATGGAAGGCATAGAGTTGCAATCTGACATCCAACTTAGAAAGAGAAATTCAATCAAGTCTCTTTGTTGGACTTTTATAAATCATACCTGCCCAGAGATAAATATTCCTCGCTGCATAGTCATGCGTTATTCATGTCATTACTGTTTGGATGCACGTACATCCGTGAACAACTATTTTCAAGAGTGAAGCACACTAAGAGTCAAATTACAAACGAAATATATGATGAACATCTTGAGAACTCCCTGAGAATTGCAATCACTTCAATTGACCCTGATATTGATGCATTAGTTTCTCAAATTCAATGTCAAATATCATATTAATTTGACTCACTGAAATCTTTATAATTATAAATAAAATAAATATGTTAAATATACACTGCTGGCCACCCAAATTGCAACACCAAGAAAGACAAGAGATATCACAACAAAATTTATTTTGTAGATAACATGTTGACCAAGTATCAAATGATTAAATTTATAGACTTCTGTGAAGTGTGGTTCCTGCCAAAATCAGTAGCCAGAGTAGCCGCCATTGTTGGAGATCACCGCTGCCACACGCCTCGGCATTGATTCAAAGAGACTTTGGATGAGTTCTTGGGGTACAGCAGACCAAGCAGCTTCCACACGTTGCCAAAGTTGATCTGCTGTGGCAGCTGGGGATGGCATCTGGATCAATCAATGGTTGCTCTATAGAGCAACCATGGACCACATGTTTTCTATCGGCGAAAAATCCGGAGAGCGAGGCGGCCAGGGAAGCAAACAAAGAACCGTTGGACAATGCGTGCCACGTGTGGTCGCGAATTATCCTGTTGAAATATGGCCGTGGGCAACCTCTGAAGGTAAGGAAGGACAACTGGCTCCAACACCTCGGAGATGTAGCGCTGGCTGTTTAAAGTACCGGCAATGCGTACTAGAGGTGTGCGAGAGTGATATCCAATACCGCCCCATACCATAATACCCGGTGCAGGACCAGTGTGGCGGTGCATAACGCAGCTGTTCAGCATCCTCTCTTCACGGTGTCTCCAGACTCGAATGCGACCATCGTGGTGTTGCAGACAGAAGCGTGACTCGTCAGTAAAGACAATTTCATTCCATTCTGCCGTCCACATCCTTCTGTCATCGCACCATTGGCGGCGGAGACATCTGTGGTTCTTCGTGAAGGGTAGACAAAAGCAATGGACGTCTTGCGGACAGACCACTCTGCTGTAAACGGCGTCGAATGGTACGCTCAGACACTGGATGATGCGTTACAGACTGCATGTGCTGTGCTATGGTTCGTGATGTGACTGAGCGATCCGTCACTGCCATGCGCACAATTTGCCTGTCATCACGTGAAGTGGTGCGCTGAGGTGGATGCGATCGAACACGCCGGTCCGTCGTACCCTCCTGCATCCAACGATCACATATCCGCATTACAGTTGTTTGGTTTCGTCCAACACGACTACCGATTTCCCTGAAAGATAGTCCACAATCTCGGTAGGCCACTATCCTTCCTCTGTCGAACTCGGATACTTGATCAAAATATGATCGCTGTTTTCGACGAGGCATAATTGATCGTTTTTTTGAATAAACCACAAGAAAAACACAATTGCCGAACTTGAAATCGTGGAAATCTCCAAGCCTTAAATAGCGCTTTGAAGTGTGCTACAGGCGCGCGTGATGTGCGTCTGCGCTGAAATTCTAATCATTTGCATATCTCACCTCCGCTAATGCATGTTGTAAATTTCATGTTATTTGCATGTTTCCTTCAGGGTGTTGCATTTACAGTGGCCAGCAGTGTATATTATACTTTATTTACTCATCAACTATTTTTAATGTTAGGTATATTTTTGTGTGGCCCAAAACAGTTCGTCTTCTTTCAATGTGGCCCAAGGAGGCTAAAAGGTTGGACACCCCTGCTCTAAGACCTAATAATCCAAATTAACATTTTTACACATTTAATTACTGAACGAACACAGAATATATGTATCACAGCGTACTCCAGCGCATGCACTTTCTATTTGTGATAAATCCACCACGGAACATATTTGTATAAAAAATTTTTTACACCCAGACTGGCTGACGCATCAAACTGGCGATTGCAATGTTTTTGGTAACAGAGTTCGCGCATCAGGGGCATCTGGCACAACTGCTATAAGGCCATAAGAAAATGGGGCCTAACTGCACTTACTGGGCCTCGCCCTCTAGTGCAGACTTTCAGAGAGTAAGCAGCGGGGAACCATAGCACCATAGGAACGAGTAACTAACTGTGTTACCTAGGCCAACGCCTTCTAACACAGATATTTCTGGAGAATGCCAGCGGAGAGCGGAAGTATCTCAGAAATGAGAAATGAATATTCGAAATTAACATCTTCTGTTCCCCAAAATGCAACACAAAAGTGAAGCAGAGAGTCATTTGGTCAGAACTTTGGAGAGTGAACATGAATAGACAGAATGTAGAAAAATGAGAAAAGTGATTGGAACGCTCAGGATCTGTGTGTTCATAGTAGTCAAAGTGAGCAAGCAACTTGCACGGATAGTAGATTGGTGGGTCCCCGATCGATGCAAAGTTGTGCAGTAGTGAGAGAAGGAAGTTTAGGGATAGCAGTACATGTTTAGGTGATTTTATAAGATTTTTACCTTGATGTTTTTTGCCTTGGCTAGCCAAGTATCAGTTTTTTTCCGGAAAGAAAAAGACGAGAACAACATTTATGAAAGAGACAGGATGGCTCTGGGCCTACTCCTGTTAATAGGATCAGCATGATCATCTAATATATAAAAATGAATGTTTGTCTGTCTGTAATTGTATAAAAATCCACAGTTTAGGAGCGACGATCATGAAGTTTTACATACAAGCGTCGTTAAAAGCAGTCGAAGGTTTTAAGAACTTCCGGAATCGAAAATAATTACCGTTAATTTTTAATCAATAAAAAACCAACAATTTTTGAAGTTTGCGTGCACTAAATGTAAGCTGTTACACTTTGTGGAATCACCCCTCTGAATATGGCGGCCACGTTAGGGATAACTGGCAAACAGCGAGTGAAAAGATAAAATAAATAAAATCAAAAAGTTTCAAGTCATATATTAAACCAAAATAATAAATGAAAATAATAATCTTTCAATTCAGATTTTATACTCTAAAATAGATCAGATCCAATGGCATATTGACACTCTCGACACGCTATGGAAAATTCGAATCAACCACGCTAAGTGTCACGAGATCTTTTTTAATTGTTACTGCAGTCCCCCTTGCCTATATCTTTGTGTATATTGAAGAGCTAAAGACTAAGCTTCTATCCTGCTAACTTATTTCTGAATTAAAACTCCTCTTACATGTATATTCACCAATTCACACAAACTTTTCAATAATCACAGTACGAATATCTTTCACTTTACTTTTCATAATGCTGTGTCATCGTGGCGCAAGCGGAGGACCGCGTACTTCCTGAAATTTTGACCCAGGTTCGAATACCGGCCTTGGGAATTCTGTTAAACCTGGAATTTCAGCTTTTTAATGAAGGCATTTTTATTTCAGCTTTTATTTTATTATTATTTTAATTATTATTATTTTATTTTATTATTTTTTCAGCTTTTTTATGATATGTTATTTATACTGTGTTTAGTTTTTTAATGGATTTTGGTAAACAAACATTTGTTTTTCCAGTTTTTGTTAACAAGCATTAGCCAATTTGACATTTTTACTTTTCAGATTTTAGTGCTACAATGATGAAAGGCTGAAATTCCTAAAATCTGAGATGTGTATAACATTTCACATGTATTTTTTCTATGTTATTTATACTGTGTTAATTTTTTAATTGATTTTGGTTAACAAACATTCTTAAAATCCCTGGCAACGCCGGATAAATTATCCCCTGTGTAGGTTGATAATTTATAAATCTTAAAACTGTTCCCACATGTATATTTATCGACCCACAAGAACTTTCCAATATTTTTAATCAATAAAAAACCAACAATTTTTGAAGGATGCGACTCTCGATTCACAGACGTGCAGTAGATGGCGCCACTATTTTAAACTTTCAGTATTCCAAACCATTTATAATATTTTCTTTTTGATTTTACCAACTTTTGTGCAATGTATTTAATTTCTCGATTAAAAGTAGTTTTTTATAAAAATTAATTTATTTCGTTTGAAAAGCTAAATATTTTATGCCTGCGGTTTATATTATTATTATTATCTTTATACCGTAACGTTAACTTCATGCGCGAGCATTATTTTCATACGCCTTTTTTATTATTATCTTTATAATAGCGTTATTTTCATATGCTTTTAAGCAACTATCGTTTTTATTCATATTATGTTGGTTTTTTATTAATTAAAAATTAACGGTAATTAATTTCGATTTCGGAAGTTCTTATTATCTTTATTATCACATGCTTTTTCATTTACGAATTATTCAAATGTTGGTTAAAAAACTTTTGTGTAATTTATACATTGGTGCGTGCTTAATTATTGTAATTAATAGATTTATATTTCTGGGGAGGATGTTTCAGCTTTTAGTGGTACTATGATGAAAGGCTGAATTTACCAAAATTCTGAGGAGTTTATTATGGAGAGAAAAGGAATTTAATATGTAGAGGATGTTTATAGGAGTTTAATGTGGAGAGGAGTTTGTAGCCCTTAATCAAACATTTCATTTTTTAAGATGCAATGCTGGAGTCATTTCATGGTTCTATTGGAAAATTCTGCTAAACCTGTAATTTAAGTTTTTTCCCCCCAATGATGAAAGGCTAATTCTAGCTGAATTCTGAGAAGTTAATTATAAATTTATATATTTTTATATTGGGTTTTCCTTTTATTCATGTGTATAACATTTCACATGTTTTTTTTCTATGTTATTTATACTGTGCTTAGTTTTAAATTAATTTTAGTTAACAAACATTAGACAATTTGACATTTTTACTTTTCAGATTTTAGTGCTACAATGATGAAAGGCTGAAATTCCTAAATTCTGAGATGTGTGAAACATTTCACATGTATTTTTTCTATGTTATTTATACTGTGTTAATTTTTAAATTGATTTTGGTTAACAAACATTCTTAAAATACCGGGCATTTCCGGGTACTTCAGCTAGTAATTTGCTAAATTTTTGAGTAATTCATTGTCATTAGAGTTATGGAAGTTAATGGCTAATTTTTGAAGATAATTTCGAATAGTTGGGAGACCAATCTCCCGGTAAATGTCGACGTTTCTAAAGTACCAAGGAGCGTTAATGATTAGCCTGATTGCGTTACTCTGAGCAGAAGCTAGTTTTTTAATGTGCGAATTTGCACAATATGACCATACTGGCCCTCCATAAGTTAAGATAGGACGTAGATATGATTTGTACATGAGCAATTTATTATGAATGCTTAACCTGCTGTCCCGAGCAATTAAGGGGTAAATTAATCTGTCAGCTGCTCGGAACTTGTCCCTAACATGTGTAATATGTTGTTTCCAAGTCATATTTTTATCAAGTATGACGCCAAGGTATTTTACCGTGTCAGACCAGGGGAGCTTCGTATTTCCGATATTAATTTGATGATTGTTATAAGTTCTTTTACGTTTTGAGGTGAACATTACAGCTATGCATTTTTCATTATTCATTTTAATTCTCCATCTGTCGAGCCAGTGATTGATGGTGATCATATGTTTGTTAATATTTTTTATGGCATATTTAAAGTTTTTACAGGAGCAGTAAATGGCAATATCGTCAGCAAAAATTGCAAGATTGACATCTGTTTGGATGGGAAAATCATTTACAAAGATGTTAAACAAAATCAGTCCGAGTACGCTACCTTGTGGCAATCCACTGTAAATATTAAATTTTTCAGATAGTTGACAGTTAATTTTTACTTGGAATGTACGATTATTAAGACAGGAGATGAGGATTTTAATAATTTGGAGGGGGGGGGGGAGTTATAGTTAATTAGTTTGTGGATAAGACCTAAATTCCGTTTGTCTATCCAGACGTTGTCGAAGACTAAGGAAACATCTAAGAACAGAGCAGCGGTAGATTACTTGATTTTCCTACCATTGGTTAAGTGCTCTGTTAATCGATAAACTTGCTGGGGAGCAGAGAGAGATTTTCTAAAGCCGAATTGGTAGGGAATAAGGATATTATTATTTTAAAGGTGTTCGTTAATATGCTTAGCTATAAAATTTTCAGCAGTTTTACTTGCTTAACTCTTATATCACTCTTATATCTTGCTATAACTCTTATAACTGCTATAACTCTTAACTCAGGTTTTATAGGTTTGATAAAAGCAAAAGTAGAATGGCTAGGGCATTCATTCCCAGACTTCGAGATGGGTTCGAGTCTTACTGTTGCTATGGATGTTTGTAGCTGTTCGGAATCGACTTTAGTTAGTGGGTACCTGTCTAATTAGTCCTCTTGCAGCAAAAGAGTTGACCGAAGCGTTCTCAACCGAATGAATTTAACTCCATTAAGGGTATAATGGCTTCTTTTCTTGCGGTGAAAATATCATCTATCTATTTATCAATATATATATATATACACGCAAACACTCTTAGACAAAAAAAAAGAGACGCACCGAGAAGGAGTTATCCGAATGGGACGAAAATCGGTAGATGTGTGCACATGTACTGAAAAAAAATTATTACAATTTGAGAAAAATTGGATGATTTATTCAAGAGAAAGAGCTTCACAAAGTGAAAGAGTCAATAACGCGTTGGTCCGCCTCTGGTCTATATGCAAGCAGTTATTCGGCTTTGCATTGATTAATAGAGGTGGCGGATGTCTTCCTGCGGGATATCGTGCCAAATTCTGTCCAATTGGCGCGTTAGATCATCAAAATCCCGAGCTGGTTGGAGCGCCCTGCCCGTAAAGCTCCAAACGCGCTCAATGGGGAGAGATCCGGCGACCTTGCTTGCCAAGGTAGCGTTGGGCAAGCACGAAGACAAGCAGTAGATATTCTCGTCGTGTGCGGGCGGGCATTGCCTTGCTGAAATGTAAGCTCAGAATGGCATGATATGAAGGGCAACACAACGGGGCATAGAATATCGTCGTCGGTGTAAAATATCCCCTTTGGTTGTCATCCGCTGTGCTGTAAGGGTGCCGCGGATGACAACCTAAAGGGTCCTGCTATGAAATGAAATGGCACCCCAGACAATCACTCCTGGTTGTCGGCCCGTATGGCGGAATACAGTCAGGTTGGTATCCCACCGTTGTCCGAGGCGTCTCCAGACAAGTATTCGCTGGTCATCGGGGTTCAATTGGAAGCGGGACTCATCACTGAAGACAATTCTACTCCAGTCAGTCACATTCCAGGTCGAACGTGCCCGACACCACTGCAAACGGGCTTGTCGGTGTACAGAGGTAAATGGTAGTCGGCGCAAGGGGCGCCGTTAGCTCAGCCGCCAATGAATGGTCCTTGCGGTCACTGAAAAACACATTTGCACGTACGATCGATGATAATGATGAATCTGGGGCTGTGAGTGCCCGTCTGACGATTGCTCGGTCCTCACGTTCTGTTGTTTCTTTAGGCCGACCGCTTCCTTCTGTGTTCGGCCATGGTTCCCGTATTCCTGGCAACATCGTCTAATAGTGGCATCGTTCCCATACAAATGCCGAGCGATTCGCCGATTAGACCAGCCGGCTTCTTAGAGCCCACCTACACGTCCTCTCTCAAATGCTGACATCTGCGCATATTGTTCGCGCACCTGTATGCAAGACATAGTTACTGTCTACCTGAGTACACGGAATGAAATTCGTTAAGAATTTATGACCTGGAATCAAAATTTCTCCTCTTTAATATCCTGACAGTTGCACAGTTAAGATGCGCTGCAGCGTCACATGTTCCTTCATTAGCCGCCAAGCTTTAACATTTTGCATTTTCCCGTCGAAACCTGCATGCATATCAATTTGTGTCCAATTTGCATTACTCCTTCTTGGTGCGTCTTTTTTTCTTTTTTCTTTTTTTGTCTAAGAGTGTATATTCTTTCTAGAAGGTTATTTTTTCTTACGATCCCTTTTTCTCCCTTCATACTTCCCCAAAATCGATAAATGAGGTACCATTTTAAAGATTAAGATCTCCGCTTGTGACGAATTGTTAATTTAGAATTACACATTGTATTGTTTGTTTAAAAATTGAAGTATAAACATTATAAGCATTTTTTATTCCTCTAGATGGCGCTGGCTTTTTTCCCATTATCGTGGGCACACTGAACTTTTAAATTTTAAAATCATCTGCTTTTATTATCATTCTGTGAATTAATACGTTTTTTCTTAAAATAAAGGTCTTACCATGTAGATGTGCAAGTCGATGAATAAAAAAGGAGATGTGAACAACGGTTGGTTCTTGGCAGAATGGCAAATTTCTTTTGTAAACTGTATGGGAAAATCTGCGTGTGACATGGAAAGATTTGCTGTATTGCTAGATGGCAAGCACACGCTCGCTTTTTTATTTACTCATATTTTTATCTCTCGAACACTAACCTTTAAATTTAAAAAAAACATACCACCATCATTATCATCTATATACAGTGGAACCTCGCATAACGACAATAATTCGTTCTAGAGTCTTACTCGTAATGCGAAACAATTTTTCCCATATAAATGAATGTAAAATACGTTAATGCGTCCCATGCCAAAAAATACTTAAAATTTTTTAGATATAACGTTTATTATTTAAAGAAAATTACTGATACATAAATTCTTAACGAGCAAAATAATCCATATGTAGCTTATTATTTACGAATTTATGACACATATCTAATTTTTTACTAGAAAGCTATCTAGCGACACTTGTTTTTCAAAATTTGCTGAAAATGTGTCACCGCATTGTCATTGAATAAATTTATAGCGCGCATAGCCACTGTTTTATCAGGGTTGTGCTTTGTAACTTACGATGCAACAGTTTCCCATGCTTTCATCATTTCTTTTATTGCGCCAGAAGAATGTTTCTTTGCTGTTTCTTCGTCCTTCTCCACTGACAAACTCTCCTCTACAACTGCTTGCTGTGAAAGACACTGCATCTGCAATTCTATTAGCTGTTCGGTGGACAGCTCTTGGTTGTGCTCTTCCACAAGCTCCTCAATATCATTGTTATCTTCCAGTCCCATGATATTTGCTTCTCGAACCATCCATGTTAATGGATGGTTCGAGAAGCAAATAAATATTTTTCGGTCCTTAAACTAGAGAGCAAATACTTATCGAAAAGCAAATACTTATTATACTTGTCGAGAAGCAAATACTTATTTTTCGGTCCAAATACTTATTTTTCGGCCCTTAAATACTTATTTTTCGGTTGTTGATGATCCTGGTGACGTGAATATCCGAGTGACGTGAAGAGGGGACTTCCTTCCACGTCACTCGTTATGCGAAATGTTGCTCGTTAAGCGAGCCATTTTTTTACGATTTAATTTGCTTGTTATGTGAAATACTCGTTATGCGAGGTGCTCGTTAAGCGAGGTTCCACTGTATATTATTTCTAAAAGGTGTTTGTTTCTTTTATCCCTTTCTCTCCCTTCATACTTCATCAAAATCGATAAATCAGGTACCATTTTAAAGATTAAGATCTCCGCTTCGTGTGCGAATTGTTAATTTTGATTTATACATCTTATGGTTTGTTTAGAAATCAAAATGAAAACATTATAAACAATTTTTCTTACCCTAGATGGCCCACCGATGGTAACCCACCGCTGTCCGGGGCGTCTCCAGACACGTATTCGCTGGTCATCGGGGTACAATTGGAAGCGGGATTCATTACTGAAGACAATTCTACTCCAGTCAGTCACATTCCAGGTCGAATGTGCCCACACCACTGCAAACGAGCTTGTCGGTGTACAGAGGTCAATGGTAGTCGGCGCAAGGGGCGCCGTGAGCTCATCTCCCTTTCTCTGAGCCGCCTATGAATGGTCCTTGCGGTCACTGAAGCACCAGTTGCACGTACGATAGATGTTAATGATTAATCTGGGGCTGTGAGTGCCGATCTGACGATTGCTCGGTCCTCACGTTCTGTCGTTTCTCTAGTCCGACCGCTTCCTTCTGTGTTCGGCCATGGTTCACCCATTCCTGCCAACATCGTCTAATAGTGGCATCGCTCCTATCGAAATGCCGAGCGTTTCGCCGATTAGACCAGCCGGCTTCTTTGAGCCTAACTACACGTCCTCTCTCAAATGCTGACATCTGTGCATATTGTTCACCCACCTGTATGCGAGTCATTGTTACTGGCTATGTGAGTACACGGAATGAAATTCGCAAAGAATTTATGACCTGGAATCGAAATTTCTCCTCTTTAATATTCTGCCAGTTACGCGGTTAAGATGCGCTGCAGCGTCACATGTTCATTCATTGGCCGCCAAACTTGAAAATTTTGTATTTTCCGTCAAAACCTGTATGTATATCAATTTGTGTCCAATTTGTATTACCCCTTCTTGGTGCGTCTTTCTTTTTGTCTAATAGTGTAAATACAAGGTGCTACAATTAATACACGAGACTGGAGCAATTAAACAAATACAATATATACAGAGGCTGTTCGCACATTTTTTAGATGATTTTGGTAAGCGGTAATAAAAAATCGTTTGCTGCAAAAGAAATAATTGCAATTGTACTATGTTTTTTAAAGTCAAAATTATCGTCTGCGGCTTGAAAGTTTTGCTTTTATTCAAAATGGCGTTTTTAACAAAGCAGTGGTTCGAAGGCTACATTTATGCTCTTTCCGAAGAGAAATATACATACTCCGTTATCCAAAAACGATGTGAGAGTCATGGTTTTGTGATATCTAAAGCGTCGATAGGTAATATCGTCAACAAGAAAGGAAAAAAACATCAAATTGGAGCCTCAAGTGGGACAAAAATTCCAAACAAGTATCCAAGGAAAAAAACTAGTCAAAGGACAGTTGCAAAATCATTAAAATGCTCGGTGTCCACTGTAAACGAAATGATAAACGTTGATTTAAATATTAAAAAAGCGAAAAAACGCAATGTGGATCGTCTTCTTCCAAATCATATCGCTGAACGCAGGACACGCTGCATAATTCTATATGAGAAACACTTATCCAAAGAAAAATGGAAAACAATTGTCACAATAGATGAATCATGGGTGCATGTATTTAAATGATTGCAACAAAAAAAGAGCCATTTATTATCATAAAAGGAGAGAAAAAAATTTAAGTACATGGTTCAAAGAATCGAAAGAAAGTTTTTCTAAGGGATTCATGATTGTTGCTGTTTTTTCTTATAATGGCAAGTTAAAAATAAAGAGAGTGGAAAAAAATGTCAAGATTAACTCCAAATACTATCAGGAAAAATTGGCTACTTTATCGCCAATTTTTCTGAATGAAATACCATCGCTTTACCCACAGTGCCATCAATCTGTGAGACTCCATCAGGACAAAGCTAGCAGTCACACATCAAAATCTACCGTAAATTTCCTAAAAGAAATGGAATAAAAAACTGGCATCAAGGCAATACCCTTCACTGATATCCCTACTAAATCTCCCGATGTATCACCTATGGATTTTTGTGCTTTCGGACTTTTAAAATCTGCATTATCCAAACGTCGTCCCAAAACCCTTACAGGACTCTGGAAAGCTGTTCAGGAGGAATGGGATAGAATACTTCTTCTGACACTTCAAAAGGCATTATTATCCTGGAAATTGCGGTGTCGAAAGATAGTTCAGAATAAGGGATGTCAAATAGAACATTTAAAACACAAGAATTTTATGTAATTTAGTTTTGTGAATACAATATACATCGTCTAAAAAATGTGTGAACAGCCTCTGTATTTCCGGCAAAACTGTTTAATACTTTTCAAAGTATGTACCTTCTGAAGCTACACACTTTTACAACAGTGTTCATACAAGTTTTGGAAACAAGCTTTAAAATCCTCTGTCTTAACCCTTCGAAATTCGGCTGTCAGTCTCTTTTTGATGTCCTCTGTATTCTCAAATCTGTGTACTTTCAGACTTGATTTCACCTTTAGGAAGAGTAAATAGTCTGGTGGAAAAAAATCTGGCTGCGCGGTCAGCTTGCAACATGTTGCTTCAGGTTTCCATTAGCTCACTCTGGAAGTTCTTTCCTTTGAAAGTTATGTTTTCTTTTGGCATTGTATATCTTAAATGCACTGATGTGAATTAATTAATAGTAATTTTGACTTGACTTTATATTTAGTTAAAACCGCAAGATAAAAAAAATACCAAAAATTGAGAAAATTTTGCTAAATTGAAGAGTATTTTGCATTTGTGTTAAACCCTGACGTCTAGGATTTTTTTCAAATTTTTGTTCATATTCAGCACACCAAAATACATGGAGATTGGTTGAAAATAATCAAACAGCTTTTTAGTTGCAGATATGTGTTATCTATCTATATTAATAAAGAGACAGAGGTGTCTGTCGATATATCACGAGAGTGTAACGCGACCGGGCAGACCAATCCTCGAAAAAAAATGGCCGACAAATATACAGGAATCGGTGTATTTTTTTTTCTCATGAAAGTACATAAATGATGCATATTTGGAAAGAGCTTCGAAAACTGATAATTTTTTCTGCGTACACTTATTCTGTTAATTCAATAGTTTTAGAGATATTTGGATTCTAATGAAGCGTCACGGCTCTTTGACGATGTAAGCAAAAGGTGATTCGTTCACAGCGTGATTCTCACAAAAAAATGATTCACCGAAATGAAATGTGTCACCATGTCTATTTTTTTTATTTATCAAACTTTTTATTTGAAAAGCTAAATATTCAAATTGTTTAATAATAATAAATATTTTATTGAAACTAAATAGATATAGACTGATTTTTGGTGGATTTACTGATTTTTATGTGAAGGAACAGCGGGGAGATGTCGAGATCACGTGAGTGTAACGCAATGGCCGACAATCGTCGAGATCACGTGGGAGTAACGCAATGGCCGACAATCGGTGTATTTTTTTTCTCATGAAAGTACATAAATGTTACATATTTGGAAAGAGCTTTGAAAAATGATAATTTTTTCTGCATACACTTATTCTGTTAATTCAATAGTTTTAGAGATATTTTAATTCTAAAATCACTCACTGCTGAGAAACCAAATCATCTGGTGCAGTGGTGCTGCTATCTGTCGGCAGCGACGGGAATGAAAATTGAAAGGAATTTATTCACTTGAATTTAATACATTTGTAGGCCTTTTTTTTCTTTTGTGGGGCCCGAAGTACATAAATATGTTACACGGATGGCTTGAGCGTAGCTAGGCGAAGCCCGGCTAGTATACTATAAAACAGTTCCGTAACTGACTGACTCACTGACATACAGCGCACAGACCAAACCACTGGACCTAAAGGGCTGAAATTTTGCATGGCGATTCTTCTTATGGTGTAGGGGTGCACCAAGAAAGATTTTTGAAAATTCTTCTTAGTTTTTTTAAATTAAATTTTTAAGTTGCTTTTGTAACTTTTTTTAAGTTTGCATTTAAAATAATAATTTGAGGGTTATAAAATTTATATCACGAAAAAGATCATAAAACTTCCTTTAAAAGGAAATCTTTTTCGAACCTTTACCTCGATTTTCTGATTTTTGGTGAATTTTTAAAGATTAAATTTAGAATTTAATTTATTAAATGCTGATCACGTGATTTCTTTTTCTGGTACTTTAAATAAATTTATCGTCACGTGCATAACAACTAAATGCAACTAATAACTAATACTAACATCTAATAACTAATGCAACTAATAACAACTTTGGCATTAAGATCACGTGATTTCTTTTTCTGGTACTTTAAATAAATTTACCGTCACGTGCATAACAACTAAATAGACAAAAAAATATTCCTTTTCTTTCTCATGCAGTAGACGATTGGATATTATCCCCCCAAAAATAAATATCCTTTACGATTTTTTTATAAATGTATATATATATATATATATATATATATTTTACATCAATTGTATACATTGATCGTCGCATTTATTATAAATATATATATATATATATTTTTTTTTTTTTTTGGCATTAATTGCATACATTGACCTTTGTATTTAATTTGAATGTACTCCGTAGCGAAGCGCGGGTTTTCAGCTAGTTTAGGATAATTCAATTAGCAATGAAAGGAAATGCAACTCTTTTCTCAAGCATCCGTATGACACCAGAATCCATTCGGAAACGGCTGAATACTTATTCTAGATTATCTTATTATGCAAAAATATACCATAACCGCTTTCTGCCGACACCAAAGGCAAATATCCTCCTCCCGTAAGTGTCTTTCGAATTCTTGGAATCCGAATCATTGAAGCGCACCGTGCACGATGATGATATATCTACACAATTTCAAACCAACCAATCAAGTAATCACAAAAAGGGGAAAATGTTTTCCCTTTTCCAGAGGAATATGCTGAGAATTCCCCAAACGGTTTTAAGACTTTACATTCTAACAACTCAATAACAAACGAATTGAAATGATCATCTGCGGCAGGCGCTCTCCCTCCCCTCCCATTAAATTCCGCAATTTTCTTCAATCTGCAGCGATCTATTCCAACTCAATAGATAAATACAAAATACTCCCTTCCCAGCACCCCCCCTGACCGTGCGGGCAGAGCTCCTCTAAATAAAAGCTAAACTAGAATTTCATAAACATACTTAAGTCTGCAAATGAATGCACGCCCGGGTAATGATATACGCTATACCGAAAGGGATCAATGTTAAATCCCGCTCATTATCCAGTCCCTTAACTGTAAACCGCAGCCACTGCACCGAGTTTTGCTTCTTTTGCGAAGTTAAGTCACTTTTGCCGGGGGTTGCCGGAGTGCAAGGGAGGTTAGTCCCGCCAAATCTCGCCAACACCACCGCACACGGATTTTTAAAAAATTGTCTTCGGATGTCACGTCTGTGGAGAGAGAGGGTTGACAAAGTAGAGAGAGAGGCACGTGCTCTGTTGCTCGTGGGAAACTGCCAAATACTGGCAATTTTAGGTATGGGTATAACTCCGGGTAAGATTTTTTTTTTAACTTGCCTTCGCATCTGCGTCTATAGATTGACCTATGGGCTTAAACATGCAAAAACGTTGGAAAAAGTTCAGGCGGTACATCATGTGACCTGTCAAACTATGGGGAATTTTTATAATCACAGGTAAGCACAAATTGGTGTTACATGCGAAGGTAAGGGTATTTAAATAATAAATCGCGTAGAGTTTAAAGTTAAGACTTTTTCCGTAATCATTTTTTGGGAGGCGTTGAACTACTGATGTGTACAGCGAAAAAATTGTTTATTTTTTAAAAATATTAAACTAACATAAAAAAGGTTCCTGAAAACACATACATTGCATGTTAAGATCATTTTCAAAAGTAGTAAACATAAAATATTTAAAAATATGCACTTGCTAATCTGTGATTAGAAAAATGTAGGGTTGCCTTTCGGCCTTCTACCATCACCGTGAGATTTGTTGGTTTCTTGTTATGGGTGTACCATATAGGTGAACCAACATATCCCCTGGTGGCAACCCTATTTTGGCCAAACACTCCCAGGAACGACATCTGTTGGGCAAGTACCCTTCCCCCATCCACATACCACATGGAGGGACTATGTGATTAAAAAATACTGAAGGGAAAATTCTCCATATCTTAACATTGGGAATACAGACTTTCGATGTCAACTTATGTACCGCATTTAGCATCTACATAACAGATAAACTAAAGTATTCCAACCTCCATATAAGGTGAACCCCTACGAACCTGACAGAAATGACCTTACATAAGGAGGCAACCCTGCAAGCGGCTTGATGAGCTTCGAAGTTAAGACGGCTTTTAATTCAACTATTGTCCATTGAAATGATGAACATGAAAATGAAGTTATATAGCTTAAAACCACAATCAAGAAATGACTTTTAATGGATTTACACTATGCACCGTGTTTTAAAAATCTTGTTACTACAACAAAGCTTAAAGTAAAAATCTCTTTTAGCTTCTACACTAACAAATTAATTATTTAGCAAATCTATACTACATGGCTGTTTTCCTTCCGACGTCACTGTTTCCTCCTTCTTCTCCCATTTCCTGACAATTCAAAAATACTCTCCTGAAACCTATTGTTGGGTAAAAAATTACCACAAGACCTCGGCAGCATTCAAAAGCTCTGCTTGAGATGCAAACTGTTCAACTCAAACATATGTTGTCTTTATCCTATGTTTCCAATACACCAGTGTAAGGCCTTCCGAGGTTGAATCCCTTCCGGTGAATATTCTGCCACCGCAGTCCAGACCGAGCATCCTCTTGGACGACATCTGGGGGAGGGGGGGGGGGGGTACACGTACAAACCCCTGGGGAGGGAATTTCCAGCCTACAGACTTTACCGTGCCTGTGCCCGGCATAGACTCAAGTGCTTTCAGTGCCGTTTGTTGGATCTCGAATCGAACTCATTCAGTATCGAATCCTCTAAGTTGTCCCGTGTTTCATCAACTCTTTCATCATCTTTTACCTGTTCAGACTTCGTTCATCATGTTTAAGGCTGCTGTGTACTAACCTTACTGGATTCGCTCACCTCAATGTTAAACTATGGAGAAAATGTGTCCAAGGATTGCCGACTTGGATTGAAAGTTTTTTTGTTAAATTGCTCTCTGTAATAGAGAAAGAACTTTTACACCTTGGTGCATTTTTTGTTTTTTTAAAAAATGCAAATAATATTTTAAATTTAATTTATTCGGGGGAAAAAATCTGGTATAGTGTGTTTTAAACGCTCCTAAATTCCTTTGGTGGACGAAATTTATAAAAATAAATCCTGTTGCAAGATGCAGAAAAGTTCAGGCCATCTGAGAGTACCATTTTTTTTGACTTATCAGCATTTATGTAGCTGTAAGTAGTAGACACATTTACTCTATAGGTTAACATTGAGGTGAGCGAATCCAGTCGGATTAGTACACAGCAGCCTTAAGCAAGCAGAAAACTGACAGCAGATTTCGAGCTCAAAATATAAACAACTGCCCTAAACAGCTTGAAAATGTGGTTCCAGAGCTGGTTTTGATATTTCGACCTTGGCTTTGGATCAAATAAGTATTTTGATGAGATGATATCATTAGCATTGTCTTAAACATAGCTTTAAAAAATGTTTGTAAAATGTGTCTAAGAACTTCCGAGGTGTTTCAAGCGTGACTTTTTTTCTTTGTTGTTGTCATGAATGCTTCTCCTTGTTGTTGTATTTATGCCCCCTATCCGGGTAAATCCAAACCATGTCTACTGAAGGCTGCAGGGCGAAGGGAAGAGGCTTCTCTTTAGCTCACGTCTGTTTGGAACCATTAGAGTTGGAGACCGACTTTTTGCCCGGTTCCACCTCAATTTTGACAGAGCATTACCAGGGATGACATCTGGTGGGCTTGTATCTTCCTTCGAGCACCATAAACCCCACGGAGGACTTTCCAGCCTACAGATTTAACATGCCATACCCGGCTTAGATACGAGAGTATTTAATGGCGCTTGTCGGATTCGAACCGAGCTCTCCCCAGCGCCGAATTCTGACGCGATAACCACTAGGTAACCCCGGCCATGTTCCTTATAAAGAGGAAGAGTAGAAGAATTCGAGGAAAAGCTTAATTATTATATAAAACCCCCAAATTTCTATAATCACTGTTGGTTCATCATCATAAAATAGCTGTTTCTTGACTTCTATTTAGGATAAAAAAAAATTTATACAAATGAGGGCTAAATATTATTTTGGAAATATAAAATTACTGTCCAAAAAAGAGGGTTTTTTAAAAAGTGAATCAAGGTATAAAGATGAAGGAAACTTAATTTGATAACTTATTTTTATAGCCTTTATCAGAATGGATATACAGTGAAACTTCTCTATGGCGGCCAGTCACGGTTCCGAAGAAAAGTGGCCGTTTTGCAAGGTGACTGTCCTGAGAAGTTTCACTGTAAACACATTCATGTATAGTCTTAAATACTTTCCATTATATCTCTAAAATATCCTAAATTTGTTTAAAGCATTAACCGCAATCTCTGAAAGTTAATGAAGTTATTTATTTACTGATTGGCTCGAGGCATCTAGTCTTGAAGATTCTTTAGTTACATTTTTTTTGCCATTTAGTTTCGTTACGAAAGCTAATTTGACTAATCAAAGACCTTGGTTTTGGCTCCCTTAATCCAATTTTCCAATACTCGGAAAAAAATTTTCAGTGCTGTGTTAAAGGAGGATAGATGATATCTCAACTCTTTGCTCTAAATTCTTCTGTAAACACGTACCTTCTTCTTTTCCGAAGTTACTCGTTGTCTTACATGTTGATTAACATGTGTTTTCGTATGTCATGAATAGATTTCCTCAACTGATTCTTAAGCGATTTGAGCCTCTTAAGGATATATGATATATAATTTTCCCTCCCTTTTATTAAATCCCATAACCTTACGCAATATCTTTTTAATTTAACCATTTCCCCTTGTTGTCGTTGTCTCTAATGCCCCCCAGGCCGGAAGTATTCCATACCAGGTCTATATAGGCTAGCGGACTAAGGAGAGCATCTCCGGTTTATTATGGCACCACAAGGGTTGGAGTCCGATTGAGCCAGGTGCCACCTCAATTTGGACAGAGCACCCCCCCAGGGGCAACATTTGGGAGGACCGTACATGCTTCCACCCTCTCTGACCTCATAGAGTGACTTTCCGGTCTACGGATTGAACGTGCGCCTATCGGGCCTAGACTAGGGATGCGACATCGATGTCGATGTTTTCAAAACATCGATGTTTTCAACATCGATTTATTGAAGCCGATGTTTTTTTAACATCGATGTTTTCTGCTCGATGTTTTACGTTGTCTCGATGTTTTTTTTAAATTAAAAAGTACCGTAATAAAAAAAAATTACCACGTAGCATAATTTTCGCACTCAGTAAATGTAAGTCTGAATTCTGAAAAGGACGAATACAAAAGGGGGAATGATTCCTTAGCAAACAGACAAATGGCAATTAACAACCAATGAACCAATCAGAGCGCTTGGAATGTTCCTGACACTCCAGAACCTTCCATGGGGTTTTATTTTACAAATAGTATATACACGAGTGCATCCATTTAAGTTTTTGTTTTGTTCTGGTTTTATATAAGTTGACGTTAATATTATTAGTAAGATGCCTCCCAAAAGTACAGTTTGGAAATATTTTTGCAAAACCTCTGACAAATTGGAGAAATGCAATATTTGCCTTAAGTTCCTCAAAACTTCTGGCAATACCACGAATTTATCTGGACATTTGAAGGAAAAACGTGGCGGTATTTACAACGAGAATTTTGAGTCATCAAAGTAGCCGAAAGCAACCAAGTTTTTGTCATTTGTATCTGCCCAAACAGAGAGTAAAATTAAATCACCCCCTCCCCCCACCACTAACGGAAGTAACATTAATGTTAGAGGTTACTAAACTAGTTTTAAAAAAGGGATGTTCTAAAACATCGATGTTTAAAAAAATCGATGGTTTTTGGGCGATGTTTTATTAGCATCGATGTTTTAATATTGAATATCGATGTTTCAAAACATCGATGTTTTGTTATCGATGTCGCATCACTAGCCTAGACATGGAGGTATTGAATGTCGCTTAGCGGGATTTGACCCGAGCACCCTCAGCACCGAAAACCGATGCGCTACCACTAGGCTACCTCGAGCCCATTTCCCCTTGTCTTCCATTTGGTTCGATATTTTGATTTTTGTAACATTCCCCAGTTTAACATACAAAGAACTCTGAAATATGACATTTTCATTATCATGTTGTTTCTCCGAGAACCTTCAGCTTGTGCGTCGGCTGCGATTCAGGGAATTTCAGAGTACCTGTCGCAAACATGCTTTTTAGCTAGCTATTTCAATTATAAGCTGGTGATGAGCGAACTGTGGGACGCGAGCCACCAAAGGGTCGTGTAAAAAATGGGGAGGGGGCGCAGCGCGGACACTTTGATGTAAATTTATATCATGCTGAATTATTTAATTAAAAAAATATTCTGTACATTTTAATAATTGAAATATTTTTGTATATATGTTAAAAATATATGAAATGATATCTATATATATATAACACAATTCCGTAAGTGACTGACATATAACGCACAGACCAAACCGCTGGACCTAAAGGGCTAAAATTTTGCATGGTAATTCTTCTTATAGTGTAGGGATGCACTAAGAAAGATATTTGAAAAAAAATCCTAGATTTTTAGACCGCTGGACCTAAAGGGCTAAAATTTTGCATGGCGATTCTTCTTATAGTGTAGGGATGCACTAAGAAAGATATTTGAAAAAAATCCTAGATTTTAAAAAAATTAAATTTTTAAGCTGTTTTTGTAACTTTTTTAAAGTTTGCATTTAAAATAATAATTAGAGGGTTATAAAATTTATATGAAGAAAAAGATCATAAAAGTTCCTTTAAAATGAATTCTTTTTCGAATCTTTAGCACCATTTTCTGATTTTTGGTGAATTTTTAAAGATTAATTTTTAGAATTTTATTTTTTAAATGCTGATCACGTGATTTCTTTTCTTTTTGTGATACTTTATATTAATTTTGCATAGCAACGAAATAAATTGACAAAAAAATATTAAAATACGGTAAAAGTTAAAATTTAACCATTGGACTAATTGAGATGGAAGTTTTTAAAGAATGTAATTCAAATTAGTATGTTTTATGGATGTTAAATTAAACCTGTATATAGTAAAAAAGGTCCGTGACTGACTGACAGATAACGCACAGACCAAACCGCTGGACCTAAAGGGCTAAAACTTTGACAGTGCATTCCTATAATGACATGGATAGCCGCTAAGAAAGGATTTTTTTGAAATTCTATCCCTAAGGGGGTAAATTGAGACACTCGAATACGTTTGTGTGGAAAATCGTATTCTCTGCGTCTCTTCTTTGTGATCTTCGTCAAAAACTGTTTGAGGAAATTTTGGCTATTGACGGGGAAAATGTTCCGCAAACTGTACTATAGTAAATGCACTATATTCTTTAGTATGTTCTATTAGATTTAATTTAATATTTCCTTCTACATTATTTTGTCTATAAAAATATTCGTTACGATTTTCATTGTAATTATCCTGAAATGTACTCCGTAGCGAAGCACGGATATTCAGCTAGTTTTTAATAAAAGGTGTCAAACAGTCTTTCAAGGCTATACTTAACATTGCCTCTATTCGCTTCTTCCTATTTGTGTGGGACTGAGTGCTTAAAATAAATAGCTATAAAAACCAAACAACGGTCAAGATTTAACGAGGACGATGATACGAGAGTAGCACTCTCAAATATTTCATAAAATGTGAAACAAATATTATCTAAGGTCCAGGCTCACTACTACTCAGTAATATTTTTTCTATTTTAGTTCGATAAATTGAATGAAGTTCACATTTTTAAATGTTTTAATATGAAACTAATAGTCTTAATATGAAGGTATAGACACTGTATCAAAAATTAGTAAGGACTGAAGATATGATAAAAAGTACCTGTACTTGCTGTCATTGTTTTCATCAATTATTGAAACTTTTCTGCAAATAGGCTTCATTTTTTCAAATCTCTGCTTTAGAACTTCATTTATAAATCCTTCTCAATTTTAATTTTAATGATCATTCATTTTTACCTAAATCTAAATACAAATATATATTAACTAGCTGAATACCCGTGCTTCGCTACAGAGTACATTTTAGAATAATTACAATGAAAAAATAAGGAAAGGGATTTTTAGAGGATTTCCTTGTAAAATTTTTTTTTTGTTTCTTCATTGGGCGCAACCAATATTACGAGGTTCACCCGCGAACTCACGCGTGAGCAAGCTACGTAAAACTGACCTGTGGGAGAAACAATTTTTTCTTACATCCAGCGCAAGTTTGGCCTTGAGACTTATTTATTATCATGGTGAAGCATACTTTGAGGGGAAATTGCAGTTTTATATGTAGGTTTAATTTAATATCCATAAAACAGACTAATTTTAATTAAATTCTTAAAAAACAATCATCTCAATTAATCCAGTGGTTAAATCTTACCTTTTACTGTATTTAAAAAATTTTTTTTGGTCAATTTATTTCGTTGTTATGCACGCGACGCAAAATTAATTTAAAGTATCACAAAAAGAAAAGAAATCTCGTGAACAGCATTTAATAAATTAAATTCTAAAAATTAATCTTTAAAAATTCACCGAAAATCAGAAAATAGAGGTAAAGATTCGAAAAAGATTTCATTTTAAAGTAATTTTTATGATCTTTCTCGTGATATAAATTTTATAACCCTCAAATTAATATTTTAAATGCAAACTTTAAAAAATGTTACTAAAACAGCTTAAAAATTTAATTAAAAAAATCTAAGAAGAATTTTTCAAAAATATTTCTTAGTGTATTCCTACACTATAAGAAGAATCGCCATGCAAAATTTCAGCTTTTTAGGTCCAGCAGTTTGGTCTGTGCGTTACCTGTCAGTCAGTTAGTCACGGAACTGTTTTATATATATATAGAATTTTAAATACGAAGTTTCAGTCACACGAGATTTAGCAAAGACAAGTGTAGAAGGGGACCAAGATATTTTTTTATTGTTATTTTGCTGAGTATATTATGGACCTAAAATCTACAGTTCATCGATTTTTGAAATAGTTTGTCAAAATTTGCTTATTTCTTTTTGTTAACATTCTTCAGATTTTTATTTAAATAACTGTTGCTACTAAAAAAATTCTCGTTGGGAGTCGAGAGATTTTTTATTAAAAGAAACTGGGTAGCAGACAAAAAAATTCATCAATCCATCAGGGGGTGGCAATCCATCAGGGGGTCTCGAAATATTTTGGACGGGTCTTGGATAGTTCAGGTAAATTTACATCATATTGAATTGTTTAATTAAAAAATATGGTTTATATTTCCTAACACTACATATTTTTTATATATTTTTAATTTTTATGATATGTTAGAAAATATAAGATGTGGTATTCTTAATTAAGATGTTAGACAGTCTTACAGTAAAACTCCATCAGGAAAAAAATAATTTTTTTATTTAATTTTTGACTAAAATTGAGAGGCTTTCAGTAGTTTTTTTCTTCTAAATATTTAACCCTATCAGGTCCAATAAATCAATCCGAATCTTAACTTCACATTTAATTACAAAAAGGTAGTAATACAAATAACACTGTACTATTGGGCAGATTCACATACTTAACTGCTGATTGAACAACGGAATAACTTTCTTTCTACAGTTTTTCACATGGGATCATGAGATTTGCTACAAAAAAAGTGACGAGGGTAAGCAAGACATTTTTATTGTTATTATGCAACGTAAATATAAATCTAAAATCATTGATTTTTAAAATAGTTTGTCAAATTTGTTTATTTCATTTTTCTATTTTTTTATGTACATTATTTTAATTTTTTGAAAAAAATTGCTGCTACCAAAAATTTTTCATTTGGGGGCGAGTGGCTATTTATTAAGAGAAAGTGTTGCGAAAAAAGTTTACGCAGAACTGAACTAGACTACACTTTCTCTCGCGGATTTATCCCCTGTATATCACTTCCTGAGCGCGTTAAGTCCAAGGGGTTTAAAATTTCCCGTGAAAGGATTATTATTTCGAGTAGAAAGAGCAGATGCTTCCGAGTCTGTCGTCCAGACCAGTCGTGGAGTTGACTTTTAATAGCATAGGGGAGGACTGCTGTACGATTTTATGAAATGTGGCTTTAATGTAATAAATATTAATTCGGTAAAGTTCAGTGTGATGAAACAATTATGCTGTCCAGTATTGGAGCGAAGTATAAGCAAGTCGCTTTAAATGGGTTGTTGAGTAAACTAAGGTCGTCTGCACACGGGGCAACTCAAAAGAAACTGATAACTGACTCCAATCACAAACCAGTCCGTGATGAGTCGTAACCTATGTAATTGAATGGAGCCACGCACACGGCGCAACTGGTTACAAACCCGTCCGACGGGTTAGTCTGCCGAGTGTAAAATATTTTTTGTTTGCTTGTTTGTTGTTGTTTTGTAAAATATACGTCGCTACATAGGCTAATTAAGGAACAGACGTCTACTGCTATCAGACAAAACGCGTCATCGTTCTAGCATCGTCTACGTCAGCCATACTCAACCTTTTTTTGCCTCGGGCCGCATTCTCATAATTTCTAAATTGAAAGGGCCGCAACGTTATAGCGATATGACGAAAAAAATTCTTATAGGGAAAAACATTATTGGTTGAACTCCGTAGGATTAAAGATAAGGATGCACACCACCTGATAAATCAACAAATATTTTGTAAAATTAAAACAGAATAATAGTACTTATTATTTATTATCATACCATTCAATACTAGCTCAAACATTAACAACAGCGTATTTCGCAATATCATTTTTTTTCATCATATTTGTGTACTTCAAAATACATTATTCCAAAAAAAATAAATAAAACTCAAAATTAAACTTTCTTCCAATTGTTTATTTAGAAATTAGTGTGATTTTTGATATTGAAGACATTTTTTTACTATATCGGACAAATTGGGTTTATAAATGCAATTGCTAACTTCAATACGTCATCAAAGTGAGAATCAGTAAGTCGATTCCTGTATACTTTTTTCGCATATTTCATTTTAGAATAGGATGATTCACAAAGATACGTTGATGCGAATAAGGTGAGCAACAGAAAATAATATGATGACATGTCAAACATGTCATCATAGGGCTGTAGTGTTTCCAATGAAGGCGCAAGTTTACATGTAAAAATCTTTTTATTGGCCAAGAGCCAAGACCATGGAATTTATAGTTAAGTACCGCAGGTGTCAGTTTCAGTTAGATCTCAGAGAGCGATGATTGTTCACGTTATTATAAAACTTATAAAAATATAAAAAATTATAAATAAACTTAGAATGCCAGTTTTTTTAATTACGTTTCTAATAATGAAAAAATGAAAATTAATGTGTTCTGGGCCGCACATATTTGCTTGACGGGCCGCATGCGGCCCGCGGGCCACAGGTTGAGTACCTCTGGTCTACGTCCATCCGCTGACTGGGGTTGCCAGATCTCTTCTTCTTTGGTTAGGCTGAAGCGGCGCAGACGGGTGATAGTGTCATCTAGTGGAATATTCAGGTATCCTATGTAGGCTCAGGTACCCACATTTTCCTACACACACACACACACACACACACACATATATATATATGCATTTATGTATTTTTGTATGTATGTATGCATGTATACATACATACATACACACACACACATATATATATATATACAGTGGTGGCAAAAAGTCCTTAACACACTCACTTTTTTGCCTAATTTTTGTGTTTGACTTAATTTTTCGTTTTGAAATTATCGTACTATCTTAACTATTGTTATTGAGTCTAATGTATTTTTTCATGCTGATTCCAAATCTGTCTGTAGAATTCATGTAAAGTAAATAGCTTCATCGATATTTTGAAAAAACATGATAAGACAAGCAAAAGGTCTCTGTAATAATGAGTGACTGTTTTTTCAACCAATGAAATGCTCCCTTATTCCAACTAATCAGAGAGCAGTACTGATGAAGGGATGAAAGCAGAATGTTCAGCATGTTTTAGTGTATTGAAAGCAGTAGTGTCTTGCAGTTTGAAGTGCGTGGGGGGGGGGGGGAATTGGAATTATGAGTAAATTTTCATTTCTACCTGATAATAAAAGGCACAAAATAATACTTTTGAAGGAAGAAGGTTATTCTATGCGTCAAATTGCCGTTAAAGTACGTTCTGGTATTCTACTGTCATGAGAACTTTGAAAAGATATTCTGAACAAATTGTATAGCTGATAGGGAGCGATCTGCACGACCGAGAAAAACAACTTTACGTGTAGACAGGGTATTGCACAGGATTTCACTTTCAAACAGAAAGCTTAATTCACCGCAAATTTTGAAACAATGGACTTTGACATCAAGTGTGAATGTGTGCCCAAGAACTGTGAGAGGAAGATTGCTGGAAATTGGATTACGAGGCTGCAAAGTTCGTCCAAAACCATTACTGACCGATTTTCAACGCAAGGAGATTGGCGTGGGCAAGGGATCATTCATTATGGACTGTTAAAGACTAGGAAAACGTAATATTTAGAGATGAAAGTTAGTTTTGTATTTCTATTAACCAAAGTAGTGCCTATGTAAGACGACGCACTCATGAGGAATACAGCCCTCAGTGTCTGAAGCCCACAGTAAAGCACCCGACATAAGTGATGGTATGGGGCTGCCTGTCTGCTCGTGGTGTTGGAAGACTTCACATCGTGAGCGGAACAGTGAAAGCCAGGTATTACATTGAAATAATACAAAATAAATTACTACCAATAGAGGAAAAAAATTTTAGGGATCAGTCATAGATTTTTATGGACGATAATTCCCCCTGTGACCGAGCAAAGGGAGACCAGAATTGGTTTAAAGACAATACTATGAATAGGATGAACTGGCCAGAACAGTCTCCGGATCTTAATCCGATAAAGAACCCATGGCATAAAATTTGTTATGATATTTCAAAGAAAAATACCTTCAAACAAACGTGAGTTAATGGAAGCTTTAATATTTTCTTTTAACCATGTTGTCACGAAAGAACTTCCTGTGAAATTGGTGTATTCCATGCTAAAAAGATGTAGAGCCGTAATTAAAGCAAGCGACTGGCCCATAAAATATTGATGTTCAAACATGTAACAACCAAATTTTCAAAATGCATATTAAATGTACTGTATTTGTAAAAAATTTTGCGTTATTCTACTACGTATATTATGCTATTCTATATTGTGTTATTATGTACATACTACACAATCTTGTGTTCAGGCAGCTGTACTACAAAAAATACTTGCGGCATTAAAAAACTAGTGACAGAAATCAAATCAGCATGAAAAAATACATTAGAATCCATAACAATAGTTAAGATAATACGATAATTTCATAACGAACAATTAAGTCAAACACAAAAAAATGGACAAAAAAATGAGTGTGTTCAGGACTTTTTGACACCACTGTATATATATATATATATATATATATATATATATATATATATATATATATATACATATTTAAACATATATATATATATATATATATATATATATATATATATATATATATATATATATATATATATATATATACATATATATATATATATATATATATATATATATTTAAACCAGAAGTACGAGGTAACCGACAGGTCTCGTCATCAGGGAGCCTAACCAAATCAGTTACCTCAAGGGGAACTTTCTGAATAGGATGTAGGTTCAACCAAAAGACATCCCAAGGCCCCGAGTTCCCCAAAGAAAGGACCCAGTTAGTCAATAGAAAATGAAAAGACAGACAACTTACAGTAAGGGCTCAACGCACCATACATGCAAGTACACATACAATCCTAATGAAAAGACACATATGCAAACATACCCTAATTCAGTAGGTGACGGTTATGGCGAAACAGCAGCCCAATTTTTCCCTAGTAATTACGTCACTGTGGCAAAACCACAGCGCTACACCCCATTAAAGTTTAAGAAAATATGAAACCAGAAACGCTATCCTAAACATCTTAAAAATATACTCGAGTCTAAATGCCCTTTTTTTTAAACTTTTAAATTGCCGAAATTTTTAGAGAAATCGTTCTTACTTAGGTTTCCCTCGAAAATGTTACATGCCTCCAAAAAGTCTTCAGCGTTATTACAAATGTTTTTAATTCTGTACAGTTGTGAGTAAAAGATAATATTATAGATTTATAGTTCCCCTTGAGGTAACTGATTTGATTAGGCTCCCTGATGACGAGACCTGTCGGTTACCTCATACTTCTCGTTTAGTTCCGGCACTATTACAGAATCTTGCCTCTGGTGCGTGGATGCCCTGAGGAATTGATTTCTGTATTGTTTTTGTCTACATTCTTCTTATAATTCTAGCTCTTTTAAAATTAGTTATATTTGCCTTTTTCAATGTAAAGATATGCAGCAACTACGCAATCTTTTGCTGAAAAGTTACTTATGTTTTCAATGCTAGGGTAGGTTTTGTGTTAATTTGTTTGGCAGTCTATGCCCGCCTTTTTTTATTATTTATTTATTTTATTTTATTCTTTAGCTTACGTTGTTTTGTTTATATATATATATATATATATATATATATATATATATATATATATATATATATATATATATATATATATATATATATATATATATTCATTCACGGCACAGTAAGACGTTTTAAAAATAAATATTCATTTATGAACGACTAAAACACTATTAATTTGTTGATGGAAACCAGCTGGAACTGAATCACTGAAATAAAAAGACTGAGATAAATAAATAAGGGAAAAATACAATAATTAAAATGAAAGAAGTGTGTTTTTCGAAGAAACAAAGTGATGTCAACAAAACTCTATTATATAACAAAAAGAAATGATTTTATTCGTAGAATCAAATTTTTAAACACTGTGTCATCCCTAACATACTGAAATGTTGTTGTCGTATAACCCCGAGCTCGCACATACAGACCCAAGCCGGTTTTCGTATGCAGAAAATACAGGGAATAGAAGTTGGGGCTCCTTTAGCAGGCGGGAGACTCATTTTTACCCCACTTTACAACCATGTCTCAACGAGATTCGAACCCGCGGCCCCCGCGGATGCCTCAACCACTCTTCCACTAGGCATTTAAATGTTATACATGATATGAAAGTTTTCATATCATATGTCACTTAAAATATTTCTTCTACGGTCGATCCAAACAATAATCTTAGAAATTCAACTAAGAACTTGTGAGCTTGTGTAGAATTACCTATTTCCAGACTTTAAGGATGAGGGCCATCAAAATCCAGAGATAAGGCAAATGAGATTGAAGAAGAAAAAAAAAGGAGTAAAATTGGAGCCATGTGTTTGGAAACAATAATTTAAACTTTCAATGAAGAAATTAAATTATACGCTGCAAACAGGAATCTGTGACCTTCAGAAAAATCCCTGCAAATCCACGAATCCCAACACTCAGCTAGAAAAAGGTATCGTGAGATTTAAACGTACTTTGGAAGAAGACTAAAAAAGTAAGGCCGTCTGCGCACGGAGCAACTCAAAAGAAACTGATAACTGACTCAAATCACAAACCAGTCCGTGATGAGTCGCAACCTATGTAATTGAATAGAGCCACGCACACGGAGCAACTCAAAAGAAACTGATAACTGACTCAAATCACAAACCAGTCCGTGATGAGTCGCAACCTATGTAATTGAATAGAGCCACGCACACGACGCAACTGGTTACAAACCCGTCGGACGGGTTTGTAACCAGTTGCGTCGTGTGCGTGGCTCTATTCAATTACATAGGTTGCGACTCATCACGGACTGGTTTGTGATTTGAGTCAGTTATCAGTTTCTTTTGAGTTGCTTCGTGTGCAGACGGGCTTAGTGTCACTGATCTGTATTATTTTTATGTTAATTCCGCGAACCGTGATACTCAAGACTGCAAAACAACCAGCTGGAATACGATTCGTGAAGGGGATATCCTGCAGTCTCTAAAAGGAGATATTATTTATAATGTTTAGCACCATCGCTCTGAAAAATTCGATCCGCGCGTGCGATGTCGCCAAATGTGGAATCCTCTTTTCCTATTCTAATCTTCTCTTCCGTCACGGGGGGCTTCTCTTGGGCTGACGCGGCGAGAGTGCGAATGCATCCTGAGGAGTCTTTTTCGAAATCATGCGTCGTCATTTCAGGTAACTTTACCCGAGTAATTCGGTAGCCAAAACCTCCCCCCAACTCACACACCTCGACCCCCTTTCATAACACCCTCCGTCCCGACTCCCCTCCCCCCCCTTTTCGAAAACTCGGTTTCCAATCTGTTCCAGAACGCTGCCCACATCTCTCTGGCGAGGCATACCCAAAACTGTCATAAACATTTATGAACAGCGCGATGGAGTTTCAAGCGAGATATACTAGGGAAGGGGGCGTGAAGAACATAAAGGGGGATGGTTTCTGACCGTAACCGTGAAATGAGATAGGTTGACCCCCGACCTCCTCCCCCCCTCTGGATGGATGGACCTGTCATAAAAATTTCGCGCCCCCCCCTCGCCATATCATAAGCTCCCCGAAAATGAAGAGCCCTGGTTAAAAGTCGCGGTTTGACAACGAATTGTTTTTTAAACCCCCTCCCATCCTATAAATATGTATTAAGTTAAATACGGTGATGTGGCATTGTGAGAGACGCGGTTCGATGAAAAATGTAATGCGAATAAAGAGGGATTGAAATAAAGTATGCCTCTTTAGCGTTTCTCTCGCCAAAGAAATGAAGCGGTGGACTTATTTTTGTAAGATGTGATTGAAGGGGATATGTTTATGTCGGGATAGGTAATAGATAACAGAGAATGCTGAACCAATAGAGGCCGAGCAAATAAAATGGAAAAAAAATGCATAAAACTCCTGCTTCGCCTCTTAAACAGTTAGAAATTAAAATGTGGTTGTGAATCGAAAGATTTTTCTTTATCTTTAAGCTCCTAAAAATAAAAGAAAATTCCATCTGATAGTTCTTAGTCCCGATTAATTTCTATGATTTTTGAACTTCTGAATCAGGAAAGTTTATATTTTAAGTCCATAGAATTAATTTCAAAATAATTCAGAATTATTTGTTTGATTTAACTTCCAACTTGGGAAGTAATTTCATTCATAGAGACGCGCGGAGACAGGGTGCGCCCAACGACAAAACTGGATACAGGAGTGGCATCACGTCGTCTTTTCAGACGAGTCCCGGTTCTGCATCATGATGCATATATCCATGTCTGAAGGCACCGAGGAGAACGCACGTAGCCTGCTTGCATTCGATATCGTCATACGGACCCTGCACCTGGTGTGATGGTATGGGCAGCTATTGGGTACACGACACGAACATCTCTTGTTCGCATCGTCGGTATTCTGAACAGCCAGCGTTACATTTCTCAGATCTTAAGGCCGGTGGTTGTGTCCTATCTTCGAGGCCTCGGAGACGCCATCTTTCAACAAGATAACGCAAAACTGCATGTTGCCCGTAGTGTCCTGACCTACCTTGACACAGAGGGTGTTCGACTGTTGCCCTGGCCAGCACGTTCTCCAGATCTCTCACCAATTGAAACATCTGGTCATGGCTTACTGTGAGACTGGGCCGCCACCGCTCTCCAGCCACTGCGATCGATAAAGTGTGGCATAGACTTGAAGCAGCATTGAATGATTTGCCCGTATCTGTCATCCAAGCCCAGTTCAACTCGATGCCTATGCCGGGTTAGAGACATTTTAGCTTCCACAGGCGGCAGCTATGTGTACTAATTTCGGACCATGTATATCCCCAAATTGCCTACAAATTTAATAATATTTTGTTCATACTATGCTGTATACAATAAGTAAGGTTTTGTTATTTGCTTTCCTTCATGGTGTTGCAATTTAATGGCTAGCAGGGTATAAACACACACACACAAATATATATATATATATATATATACATTTCTTTGTACGTGGACCACCTACTGTGATTTCCTCCGCCGACGGCTTTCGCTTTGTTGAATACCGCTAACGGCCTTCGCTAATCATTCTAAATGATGTGTCCTCATCACCTATTATTGGTCATTTTCAAAGGTGCATTCCACTTCGCCACCTGTTTGTGTTCTTTTGAGCTTATTGATGGTCCTGTCGCTCACCTTAATTCAGTCCCAATTAAGAATGTCGGACGCGAGTCTGACAGATATGTTCAGTTTGTACCGATTACTAATGTGCATCACGTAATTTTGTACACAAAATAAGTTTATTTAGAAGACGACAAAGCCATTTTGTAGACTATTTTGCTGAGAAAGAAGACATCGTTTATTGCTGTGATGTGAATGGACTATTTCAGGCATTGGAACATGAACATAATCCACAGAGTGACGGCTGTTTATTGACTCGTCCAAACGTAGTCTCAAAGCAGTGCTCCTCCATATAGGCAATGTTTGTCCGTCTGTTCCTGTAGCATATCCTACAAATACAAAGGAAACTTACGAAGTTATAAGTGCTATACTCAAGTTAATTGAGTACACTACATTCAAATGGCACATTTGGGGAGGTTTGAAAGTCATTGGGATATTAACAGGTATGCAACAGGGATACACTAAATTCTGTTGCTTTCTCTGTGAATGGGAGAGCCGTGACAGAAAAAGTCACTACATCCGTAAACAGTGACCTCCAAGAAAAAACTTCATTCCTGGAACCAAAAACATATCACATAAACTATTGTGAATCCGCAATGTGTCTTTCTTCCACCATTGCACATTAAACTCGGTTTGATGAAAATATTTGTAAAAGCTCTGGACAGAGAAAGAGTGGTTTTCTTGCATCTTACGAGCAAATTCAAAAATTTAAGTGAGGCAAAGGTAAAAGAAGGGGATTTTGTTGGCCCACAAATTTTAAAGCAGTCGCTCATGATGAAGAGTTTGAAAATAAACTGTCACAAGCAGAAAAATAAACCTGGCTAGCATTGAAATAAGTGTGCTCACGTTTCCTTGGAAATGTGAAAGGTGAAAACTATGAACATCTTGTTGGTGATATGGTGAAATGCTTTCGTGTTATAGGTTGCAATGTCTTTAAAACTGCACTTTTTGGACTCACATTTGGGCTTCTTTCCTCAAAACCTTGGCGGAGTTAGTGATGAGCATAAGGAAAGGTTTCACCAGGACGTCTCTATGTTTGAAAAACGTTTCAGTGGACGATGGAATGGAAATATGCTAGCTGAATATTGCTGGTCTGTTATCAGGGAGACATCAACAGATGTCTACAAGAGGAAACGGCCATAAAAAGAAATCATTTTAGTGTTTGTGTTTTCTATAATCAAGCCTCTGTTACATTTCTCTGTAACCAATTTGTGTAAATATGAGAAGTGGGTCTCCTGCAAAAACGGTACGTGATGGACCATTTTAGTTTTGATATATTAATCAAGCACCTTTTGTTCATACAGAATCACACAGTTTCATCTAAAGGACAGAAAAAAAGTTGAAATTTGTTGTACAGTGTTATCACAGCCACGGTCAACTGTTGGTGATGTCGTGAAGAAGTGGAAGACTACGGGAGTTGGGACACGAACTGCATACGTTGGTCGTCCCCGCAAACTGACAGAATCGTGTATTGAAGCGTTAGGTTCGCGAGATACCACTCCAAATCATCAACAGTGAGTTTCAACAGGCAGCAGGGGTTACGGTGCACCCCAGTACTTTGCGGAAAGAACCCCAAGCCCTCAATATCCACGGATATGTTGCAGCACACGGTATGTCACAGCTGGACTGTGGACCACTGGAAAACTGTTTTATGGAGCGACGAGTCACGCTACATGCTCTTCCAGTCGGATGGGCGTGGTTGGATTTGTGGAATTTCAGGCGAACGTCTGCTACCCGAGTGCATCGTTCCAGCACTCAAGTTCAGTGGTGGTGGTGGTGTACTTGTTTGGGGGTGTTTTTCGTGGTATGGCCTGGGAACTTTGCATGTTGTTCCTGGTAAATTGAACGCCGACACCTACATGAACATTTTGGACAATCAAGTTCTTCCTACGCTCTGGCAATTTTATGGAATGGACGAAAGTTATTTACAGGACGACAACGCTCCATGTCATGTAGCAGCCTCTGTCAAGCAGTGACATCAAGATACGGATGTAAAACGTCCCTGGCCTGCTCATTAAACCCCATAGAACATTTGTTGGATGAGTTAGAGCAACGCTTACGGACAAAGGAACCACGTCCGAAATCCACAGCTGACCTGGCAACATCCTTGCAGCAGGAATGGACACAAATACCCATAGCTGTGTATCAAAACTTTGTTGAAAGTATGCCCAGATGGGTTGCTAGTGTAATTGCACCATTTGGGGGACCATCCACCTATTAAAGCAAGTAGTCGTTCCCTTATACCATCACATCTTGCTATCCGGTTCATTATTGTAGGGTAGTGTGTATATAAACAGTGCTTTTTATTCTGAGGGGTGCGCGTGGGATACGGCGTATATCCACCTTCTTTTAAGTATTATTTTGGCTTAACTTAACCAAAATTTTAAGAATCTTACGAATGAATTGTTTATATATAACAAAAATTATTTTTTTTAAATTGCGAGCTTTTAGTTCCCCTTCCACGTTACGGGTGAAAACACGGTATTAAAAATACGCATATTTGAGAAAAATAGTACACCCACTTTTTTTTTTAGAATAAAAGCACTGTGTATATATATATATATATATATATATATATATATATATATATACAGTGGAACCTCCCTTAACGGACACTCCCAAATAGCGGACACCTCTAATTAACGGACATTTTTACGAGTCCCAGTCCTTTTATATAGGACATTCCACGTTATTCCCTCTGGATAGCGGACACTCCGAATAGCGGACAGGTATTTTTGAAAAAATTTCAATTATTTTGGCAAACATTTCAAAATTTTTCCATCAAGCAAGCTAAATATATGTGCTTATACGTCTTTTCAATGAACTTTCAAATGGATGGCTGGAAAAATTCCGGACACGTCACAACATATCTTTTAAACAGATTTGTGGCGAAGATAAATCTGTAAATTCAAATGAATTAACAGGTTGGATTGGAAAGCTTAAATCTTTGTATAAATGATATGATGACAGAGACATTTTCAATGTCGACGAGACTGGCTTCTTTTACCGCGTCCTTCCGGACAAGACCCCATGTTTTAAGGGTGAAATATGTAGTGGCGAGAAAATTTCAAAAGAGCGACTCACTCTTTTGCTGTGTTGCAACATGCTGGGAGACTTCGAAACTCCAGTTGTGATTGGAAAAGCTGAGAAGCCTAGATGTTTCAAGAACATTGATTTACGAAAACTTAGTGTTTTGTGGAAGTCAAATAAGAAAGCGTGGATGACCACTTAGATAATGAGCAATTGGTTGGTGGAGTTAGACAACAAAATGAAAAAACGAGAAAAATCATTCTGTTCATGGACAATGATACTTCCCATTCTGAGGATTTAAAGCTCAAAAATGTTAATTTAGTTTTCTTGCCTACTAACACCACTTCGATGCTACAGCCACTTGATCAGGGAATTACCCGCAGCTTTCAAGTACGATACAGAAAGCTGCTTCTGAGACATGTGCTTTCACAGATTATCTCCTGCAAATCCAGCGAAGAGTTGGCAAAATCGGTATTTGTTTTGAATGCAATTTCCTGGACTACGTCAGCCCTTAAAAAGGTGGAACCTGAGTGCGTTCTAAAATGTTCTAAGAAGGAGGGATTTTTGAGTACAAGCTAAGTGGCAACTGACAGTACTACTGACAAAAGCGAAAAAGAACTTGCGGATCTAGTAGCCAATTTGGATTCAAATGTCAGCGTTGAAGAGTATGTCAAGATGACGACGATTTATCCATTGAAGAAGAAAACCTGCATGTTTCCAATTTCATTCATCGGGACATCACTGAAGCACTGGCCCTTTCTGAGGATGATGATGAGGAATCGCCAATGAAAGACTGCAAAATCAAAGATAATGCGGAGGCACTGAAATACAGCGAACAATTAAAGCAGTTCTTTCTGAACAATGAAGATTCGGAGGGACTAGCAAAGCTAAATCCTATGAAGATTCACCTTGAAAAACAGGTTTACTGTGTAAAAAAGAGAAATCAAATTTTGTTAACAGATTTTTCAGTAGTAATTAAAATAATTTAACTCCTATGTTATTGTATTTTGGGATTATTTAATGCAAGATAAAAGGATTAGCACACAATTAAAAGGTAAAGTAGTAAATATTTTTTTTTTTTACATACGTAATTAATTTTTCCTTTTTAATTAAAATTGCAGCCGTAATTTTCAATCAAATCTCAAACAGAAGTGCAAAAACTTTTTTTAATTAAAAGGTTGTCCTCCCCAATAGCGGACACCTCCTAATAACGGACAAAACTTTTGGTCCCGTGACTGTTCGCTTTTCAGAGGTACTACTGTATATATATATATCGGCGAATTTTAGTTATGCCTGTTTTCAGAATGCCCTTAAAGAGTAGTGTATCCCTGCAAGTTCGTCATATCTCACCGCTCAATATTTAGACGCTAGAGAGCAGAATCAATATTTATTTTTAATACATTTAATTCTACTTTTAAACTTTAAAATCACTCCTGAAAAATCCCGTTTTTCGAGATATATATATATATATATATATATATATATATATATATATATATATATATATATATAATTAATATATATATATATATCATCTGAAATTGTTGCTAGGATAAAATTTGCGTAAAGAAATCTATATGTATGAAACGCGTAGGTATGCGGCACAAAAATCGACGATATTTCTACACTCCGAATGACAACGGCTGCCACTACCAAATGCAAACATTAGCGGCCGTCCGCAATTTGCAATCGCGTGGCAATATGGATTTACGCACTGAAATCAGGAATGCTCGAAAGCGAGCTGCACGATCAAAGGAAAATTGGGAACAGTCTCAAGAAAAAAAGTGTAGAAGAAATAATTCATCAAGAGAGAGCATAAATGTTCGCGAGGTTACGCTTAACTGTCGCCGGTATAGCAACCGACAGCCAGTAATAGTTAATTTGTTACACTTTTTTCAGTACTTGCTGAATTTCTACTCCATTTTATAAGTGAAGAAATTTTCCTAACAATTTATTATTTGATATGATTAAGTGTAGATATCTGAATTGTGAACAATAGTACATACAGAGAGTGATGTAATCCCCGCTATATTTTAGTACTTGCTGAATTCTTACTCCATTTTTAAGTGAAAAAAATTTTCCCCAACAATTTCTTATTCGATGTAATGATAAAGTGTACATATCTTAATTTTGAAAAAAATTACATACAGAGAGGGATGTAATTTAAAAAATGATCGGTGTTGGGTTTCTCAGTCTTATTTTTAATTCTGTTCAGAAGTAATGGAAATTCACATTTTTAAATTACGATGTTTTAGAATCAGCCTTATAGAGAATACCCCTTAACAAAGTATATCTATGATGACAGGTAACGGTAACATTCCTTACATATGTTACTTTCAGTTGAGTTGTTTTTCAAAAGAAAATATAAAACTAAAAGCGAACATGCTGGTCGCGCAGCGGCTAGTCCTCTTGAAAATGTTTTATATCAGTGTTTACCCGAAATTATCTATATATATAAAACAGTTCCGTAACTGACTGACTCACTGACTGACATACAACGCACAGACCAAACCGCTGGACCTAAAGGGCTGAAATTTTGCATAACGATTCTTCTTATAGTGTAGGGGTGCACTAGGAAAGATTTTTGAAAAATTCTTTTTAGATTTTTTTAAATTAAATTTTTAAGCTGTTTTTGTAACATTCTTTTAAGTTTTCTTTTAAAATAAAAAGCTGAGGAATATAAAATTTATATCACGAGAAAGATCATAAAATTTCCTTTAAAATGAGGTCTTTTTCGAATCATTACCTCCATTTTCTGATTTTTGGTGATTTTTTAAAGATTTATTTTTGAAATTTAATTTATTAAATGGTGATCACGTGATTTCTTTTCTGGTACTTTAAATAAATTTATCGTCACGTGCATAACAAGGAAATAGACAAAAAAAAATTTTTTTCTCTTGCTAATGCGGCAGACGATTGGACATTATCCAAAAAATATTAAAATACAATAAAAATTATGTTCCTCAAACTATACTATATTAACTGTACTATATTCTTTAGTATGTTCTATTACATTTAATTTTAATATTTTCTTCTACATTATTTTGTCTATAAAAATATCCTTTACGATTTTTTTATAAATATATATATATATTTTTTTTTTACATCAATTGTATACATTGATCGTCGTATTTATATATATATATATATATATATATATATATATATATATATATATATATATATTTTTTTTTTTGGCATTAATTTCATACATTGACCGTTGTATTTAATTTGAATGTACTCCGTAGCGAAGTGCGGGATTTCAGCTAGTAAGATATACAAGAAGTCAATTTTTTTTGTACCATATCATTTTGTACATAGCAGCTAAAGTTTCAAATGTTTTAGAGGCAAGATATAATGCTCAGATGTTTATATTTTTACCTTCTGGGAGCAGAATCTATTCAGGGTGTGGATGCACGTAACTGAACAAATACATATGTGTATAAGAAGTAAATGAGAACGAAATTAAATAGAGATTTTATATAGACACGAATAATTTTCCACTGCTCCGCTGAAGCTAATTAAGTTCCCAAACTTTGAAAACTATCATAAAGCAATAAATTTTGACTCAGTCAATTAAGGAGGCCGAGCAGTTAATGCAACTCTCTCTCTCTTCAACTCAATAACAACTCCGGCAAATAATGACAACGCGTCAAAGCCTTTATATTCCTAATAGTTTTTCTGGAAAAAGGAATAAACCGAGGGAGAGAGAGGGGATAGAAAAAAAAAATTATATCCTCCGGCCATAAAAATCATAGTAGTAACGCGGATGCGGAACATAACTTCCGGTTCGTTTGGCGCGGTCGTGGCAAAAATAGGGATTTTCCAGCGCGATGATTGGACGACGCATTCGGAATTTTGGCGCGCTTTTTTATAGCGCGCAATTTTCCCGGAGATACATTTTTTGGTGATTGGCTATGCAAATGAAGCACGCTTCCAGGTCGTAAACGGACAGCCATAAAAACGGGAGCGATATCGAGACTAGAATAAAGTAAAATGTAATCGAAAAAATAGCGCACAGTAAAAGATTTTTTTTTTCTCGGGACACGCTTCCTTGGACTGTAACGAAACTTTTTCGGATGTTTATATTATAGTTTATATGGCGGGGGTCTTTTGTGACACATTTCATCTACATGCACATACTGCCGTGTCTCGGTATCTGCGTTTTATAGGCTGATATTTGTATCATATTCTTTGGATAGTTATGTCTTTAAATAAACGTATGGGACCTTTACATTCCCAGCTATCATAAAAATGAAATAATATCGTGATTTGTTTCAGTATAGTTTTCAAATGATTACTTTGCCGTAAAGGCTTTTTTTAAAGAAGAAGTTATAAACGCTTTAGTTTTGCTCCCATTTTTAAGCGAAGTGTTGTTAGGGTATTCATATTTAGCGGTACAGCGTCAAAATTCAATTTGACTTTAGCCTGAGACTGAAATGTCTTAAGAATATTTTCTTAGTTGAAATTTACCATTTTGAGCATGATGATTATAATCATTTAGGTACATCTTTCTTTGGTTAATTAATATATATATATATACACAGATGGTTATCAAAATAATGGAAACACTAAGGAACACCAAGAAAACCTTTATTAACCCTCCGTTAGGCACGTGACATTTACTAACATGTTTAGGCGCATGGTCTACATTTGTAGACCAAGATTTATTACTGTTTAAAATTAACAAAAAAAAATTCTTCAATAAAAATTATTGCATTCCTTTCTTTTAAGTATTTTAAGCAGTAATAGTAGAATTTAAGAAAATTTAATTACGTTTCTAGCAGTTGTTAGGAACAGTGAAAATTTGTTCTTAATTTTTAATGATTATTTTACATACAAAGGAAAAACTAAAATAAAAGCAACAAAAGTAAGCAAAAATTGAATTTTTGAGTACTAAATTTATATAAACACACAATACTTACAAATAACATTTGTATTTAACAAAATAGACAAAGTATTGTATTTTGTATGTATTGTATATATGTAATTTATATTTAACAAAACGTAACGTAATCAGGCGCGTGGTCTACAAATGTAGACCAACCAAATAAACCACACGTGTACGCACCCGTTGAGAAACGAAACGATACTAGTTGAGTAAAACAATATATTTCGAACAGCTACTGAGATGGCAGTGCGTGAGGGCACCATATATTAGAAATTATGTTACTTAAAATATACCTGGTCTACGATCGTAGTCCACGCACCATAACGGAGGGTTAATATGGGGTAGGATCACCTTTGTGCTGTAATACCACCTGATTCACCTTGAAATTAGATTATACAAGTCATAAATAGTGGTTAAGAATATATTATACCATTCATCAGGGAAAAATCATGAAAGTTCCTGTAGAGATGATGTGGTGGATATCGATACCTGGCTCTATCCGCTTATACAGATCACACTGGTAGGATGATTTATAGTCGGGGGGATTGTACAGGAAAAGATAAGATATTTGACCTCTTTTTCATGCTCTTCAAACCAATATTTAATAGATTTAGCTGTATGTATACGGGGATTATCATACCGGAGAACACCATCTCATGAAAGAAACAATGTTTGCACCATAGGATGGACTAGTGAGCTAAAATTTCGACATATTCCTTCTCATTCAATCTCCCTTTTAGGGTTACCATAGGGACTGAAGAAAACCATGAGATGCCAACCCAAACCCTCATAGATCTACCTCCATGATTGACAGTTGAGATGAGACAGCCAGAATCTTACGCTTGTGCAGGTGTTCTCCCGACATACGCACGTCCTGTTGCGAGGAACAATGTGAATAATGATTCGTCGGACCAAATGTGTTTTTCGATATATTTTTTCGACCAGGATTTGCGCTCATGGCACCATTGTGGACTATATTTTGTATTGGCATCTATTACAAGTGGCTTGGGAATAACTACTCTTCTGTAAATGCTTTGTTTGTGAAGTTCCCTTCTCCTCCAGTGGTTGATACCAGAACATGCAGATGCCAATTGAGCTCTTCGGTCATTTTGGTTGCAGTTGTTTTCTTTCATCGTGTCACAATCCGCTTCAATACCTCGTCCGTCTCTTCAACACAGCTCTCACTTTCGTTTCCTATTCTGTTTGGCAAAGGGTGTTTTTCCGTGCACTCTGTATGCTATCACGGCTTTCGATACCATAGCTCAAAAAACACCGATTAGCCTGGGGGTTGCAGTAACAGATACTCCAATTTAAAAGCGCTCAAACAGTTTTCCCTTTTCGCAAGGTCTGCAAGGTTTGACATTTTACTTATCACATCTCCAACTAAAAGGAATACCAGCAAGACATATTACATATTCAGAAGAAGAATATCTGTTAGTGAGGTGACTACTTCAATTGGCATCTGAATAAGCTACTAAGATGATTTATCTGTATTCGATAAACAAAGCTTATACTCTTTAGTATTTATTACATAATTCATTAAATCTGCAACATTAGTCCAATGTTGATAGATATAGCAATTTGAAAATGGTGCCATCACATTTACAGCATATGCTATGTCTGGTCTACTGCGACTGGCAATAAAAGATAGGCACCTATTAACGTTTGATAAGGATATTTATTCATTATATCATTCTCAATTATGGCATTATCCTTTACAGCTGGTAGTAACTTATAACCCACTTTAAAAGGTAATTTAACATAACTCTTAGGCAATTCAGAAAACTAATTATCAATGTAAGTATTTTGATGCAAGTAAATTTTATCATTACAATTTTCAAAATTAACGCCTAATAGATATTTAACTCTTCCTAAATATTTCATATCAAGTTTACTTTCTATTAATTTAACACAATTCGTTAAATCATCTTTAGTTTTACAAAAAATTACCATATCATCAACATACACCAGTAATATTACATTATCACTTTTATATACACAGTTGCAGCACTTATCCCCTTGTACACCAATTGATTGTAAAATACTATCCAACTCTGAATTCCATTGTCTATCCGACTGATCTAATCCATAAATAGCCTTTTTTAACAAACATACTTTTTTGGGCTGATTAGGTATTTCAAACCCAGGTGGCTGTTGCATAAAAATGACTTCATTAAGTTTGCCATATAAAGAGGCTGCTCTTACATCTAGTTGAACATACTCCCAACATAATATTGAAACTAATAAAATAAACAAAAATCTAATAATAGAAAAAATGACGACAGGTGAGAATATATCAGTGTAATCTACACCATGTTCTTGTTTAAACCCTTGTGCCACGAGTCTAGCTTTGAATTGTTTATACAAAGAACATATTCTGTTCGTCTATTTTAACCGTGTAAACCCACCTATTACTTAACACTTTGGCATTAATTGGCTTGTCAATTATTTCCCATGCATTTCTTTGCTTCATAATTTGCTTCAAAGCCTTATTCTACTCACTTTTCTCGGGAAGGTTTTGTGCATCATGATAATGTTTTGGTATTTCTATGTTACATACATCGTCCTCAAATATATCGTTTACTTGATCATGAGAATTTGATAGGTTGGCTTCACATTCGTTATCGGTTAAATTATCATCTTCACTATCAGTTATACTGAAGGGGTTTCGACGCAAGTATTACCTGACAGTTTTAAAGGTTTAAAATTAAACTTACTTTCGTCAAATTCATTCATTTTCATGACAGTATGATTTAGCTTGACGATTCGATCTTAATCTAGTTTTATCATATGGAGAATAATAATAAACATCTATTCTGTTACTTAATTTACAAGATCGTTCTATTCTATTCCATTCTGCAATATTAAGGGGCTTAAGGGGACAGGGACGTGAAAATCTTTCAAAAATTCGAATTTTCAGTTTGGTACTTAAAAAATTGGGGACATTTCCCTGATTCGAAAAATATATAATTTGTACTGTTTCCGTCTCTAGAACAGGGAAAATTTTAAAATTAAACTTGTAAACAAAGATTGCCACGCCCATTTAAAGGGACAGTTGCTTGTTTTGATTCCCTGTCCTTTCAAACACTTTCATTACTATCGTCATTTTAACTGCAAACTCAATGATTATTAACGGCGCACTTCTTATCGCAGATGTATTCCAAGCTGTGTGTTTTTTTCTGACCTTCAAATCGTGTTGTTTACTCTTGCCTTGTGCGTTTTACTTCGCTTGCTTTCATCGTGTTCGCTGCTTTCATCGCATTTTCCTGCTATAATTTTTTTATATTATTTTATACCTTATTTTGTTTAATATTTATCCAAGTTTACTTCCTTTTGCTATGCCTCGAATAAAAAAATTCGGTAAAAGAAAGTATTATGGAGGTGTAAAAAGAACTGTAACAAGTGAAACGAATTACGATCAAATGAACGACAGTGCGTCAGGTAAAAAAATACATGTTTCTGAAATCGATGAGAATGCTTCTGTTAAAGGAAACTTTAATATTATTGTTAACATAGACATTCTAAAAACTTTAATAAATACAGTTGTACTGTGTAAAAATTGTGGTTCTGAAAACAGTTTCGATGTGTATGAAGATGTTGGCAGTCGCAAAGGTCTGGCTACAAGTTTAGTGTTGTTCTGCATAAACTGTAGACATTCCACATCCTCTATGACATCATATGCTTCCAAAGTTTATGATATCAATATGCGATTAGTGTACTCAATGAGATGCCTTGGTAAAGGCAAAAAAGCTGCAGATATATTCTGTGGAATGATGAATTTACCTCCTCCTCCTGCAAAGTTTGAACGGTATAAGGAAAAATTGATGAATGCCTTATATAATGTTAGTTCCAAATCAATGATCAATGCAGTAAATGAAACTATAGAATCACAGGATGGTGATACAGACATAGTTACTGCTTTCGACGGGACGTGGCAGAAAAGGGGGCATACATCATTGAATGGAGTTGTGTGTGCCACTTCCCTTGAAAATGGAAAAGTTTTGGATATAGAGTGCCTAACTAAATATTGTTTTTTGTGTAAATCCAAAAAGGAAATCCCTCACGAGTGTGAAAAAAATTTTCAAGGATATAGTGGCGGAATGGAAGCCGCTGGCGTTCTCAGCATTTTCCGTCGCTCAGAGGTCACACGCAATGTACGCTATGTGAAATACCTGGGCGATGGAGACTCTAAAGGATTTTTATCTGTTACAGAGGCCAAAGTGTATGGCAATGATATTGAAGTCGAAAAGCTGGAATGTATTGGCCACATCCAAAAAAGGATGGGGGGTCGACTTAGGTCTTTACGAAAAAATCTAAAAAATAATAAACTTGCTGATGGGAAAATTATTTCTGGTCGTGGACGACTGACTGACAATGAAATAAATAAACTGCAAAATTATTATGGTTTAGCCATAAGACGTAATACTAACAAGACAGTTGATGATATGGCTAAATCCATATGGAGTATTTATTTTCATAAATTGTCAAAAGATGACAATCCACAACATGGCCTGTGTCCTGTAGGATGTGACAGCTGGTGTGGCTTCAATCGAACTAAAGAAACTGGTGAGAAGTATGTACATAAAAACTCATTGCCCGAAGCAGTTTTAACTGCCATAAAGCCAGTTTTTAGAAGCCTTGCTGATAAGAAGCTTCTAGAAAAGTGTTTGCATGGCTGTACACAGAACCCAAATGAGAGTTTTAACAGCTGTATCTGGGAAAGGGTTCCAAAAACAAAGTTTGTAGGCATTAATACACTAAAAATTGGTGTTATGGATGCCGTAATATGCTTCAATGATGGTATGTACAGCCGAACAAAAGTGTTTGAAGCAATGAATATTAATCCTGGCTCAAATATGAGAGCTTCACTTCGCAAAATTGACAAAACTAGAATTTGCGAAGCTGAGATCAAAGTGCAAAAGCACACAAAAGAAGCCAGGAAACATAAAAAAATTATTAAAAAACAGGCAGATAATAAAGAAATACAAAAACAACAAGATTACATGCCTGGAATGTTTTAAAAATATTAAAATTTATAAAAATTGGGTATGTAAAGTGTTTTTTTAAGTTTTCTCAAAATGATATTTTTTTCATCTTTTGGTACACTTTTTGAAAATACTATTGCAGCTATACATGTGAAACTTCACTGTATTATTAAAATAGTAGTTTTACATCTACTGAATTGAAAATTTTTTATATAAAAGTTATAAAATGCTTTTAATATGAAATGAAATATTTAAAAAAAAGCATTTTTTGCTATATAAATTTTATAATTTTTTAAAATATATATGTATGCCTTTATGAAAAATATATTGTATTCACAGTGTTAAACACAGTATATATAAGGTCCATGCAAATTTTGAAGGTAAGATCTTATTTAGTTTTTTAGTAAAATGTACCTGAAAAGACACTATAATTTTTCATGGTAAAAAAAGTATGTTTTTTTGCATTGTTATATAAAATATCATTATAAACTAATATATGTAAATTTTACACCAAAATGCTCACAATTACAGCATTTATCTGTGGTTAAAAAATTATTATAATATTTAAGTAACTAAAAAAGTTATGGCTACATAAACAATAGCAAAAATTTCGGCTTTTCCATTTGTCGAAAAGGTCCCTGTCCCCTTAAGTTTAAATTTGCCATTTACTTTTTCTAGTTTTTCATCGGGTTTAACGTTAACTACTTCAGTATCCTTTCGTTTTAGATTTCTGTTACACATGTCTCGTTATCTAATTCATGTTCAAAAGGGCATTTTATTTCATTGTCAGGGTTACCAAATATATATTTTCCATTTTTACTTATTCCGAAGAGACTGTTAACTCCATTTTTGGTCTCCTCAATTTTGACGTGTATCGTTTCAACTGTCCTTCTTTCCTTTGGTATCCAAACCCTATATCCTTTAGTTTTCGTTGCGTAACCTGTAAGAATCCCTAACTTGCAATTTGCTTTCAATTCATTCCGTTGTACTTTAGGAATATGTACATAGGCCAATGACCCAAAAATTCTAAAATGCTTTTACGGACGGTTTGAATCCAGTAAAAATTTCCTAGGGGGTTTTACCTTTAAGTAATTTATGTTCACTACGATTTTTTACATGTACAATACAATGTGAAGCTTCAGCCCAAAATCTTGGTTTTAAACCACTATCGTACAACATTGCTCGGACACCCTCAATTACCGTTCTATTAAATCTTTCAGCCACTCCGTTTTGTTCAGGAGTGTAAACTGAGGTTCTTTCAGCCTTTATCCCTTAACCATTAAGAAAGTTTTCGAATTCACGATTACAAAATTCTAAACCGTTGTTAGTTCTTACTGTTTGCAGTTTAACACCTAGTTGCCTTTCATATTTAGCCAAATATTGCTTAAAACACTTAAAAGACCTCGTTATTATGTTTAATTGTGTATACTTCAATATTACGCGAATAATCGTCGATGACCGACAAGAAATATTCAGCTCCTCCGACTGATTTTACAAGGCTTTTACCCCAAACATTCATGTGCACTCTTTCTAAAACATTTTTTATTGTTCTATTATAACTTGTTTTAAAGCTAGCTCTATTAGGTTTTGTTACTTTACATGTATTACAAGACTCAATTTTACCTTTTAATTTTCCCATACCTTTAACACTTATTTTCACTCGTATGTTTTATCAATTGCATATTAATATGACAAAATCTTCTATGAAATAATGCAGTATCTAAAAGAGTAGTATTAAATGCCTTTTCAGCATCATATTTCTTTACGTATGGATAACCTTTCAAAATATACAGTTTATCAATGCTAGGTACCGTTAAGAGATATTCACCATTTTCATCATACACAATTATTTTATCACCCCCCAATTTTACAGTCATTCCAGCTATATCTAAATTTGCCCCACTAATTAAATTTCTTCTCATATTTGGTGCATAAAACACATTAGCTAACTTAATTCTAACAAATTTGAATTTATCTTAAACATAAAATATAATGTCTCCAATACCTAATATATCAGATTTACTACTTTTATCACCTACAAGGACTTGAGAAGGGGTCAGGCTCCGAAAAGTTGAAAACCAGTTCCTTTCTTTACAGAAATGGGATGTCGCGGCTGTATCAATCAGCCATTCATCCAGCTCTTTCTCATCTGTTGGTGTGCTGAATTCTTCACAGTGTTCAGGTTTATGAGATGATTCACTATAGAACGTCCACTCTTTTCGATGTCGTAGTTGATATGGTGGTTTTTGTAAACTCTCAGAGTCTCTTTTCTTAAAGAAACATTTGTTTACTCCGTGTCCTTTCTTTCGGCAGTACTCGCATATTATCGTGAGTCTTTCGGTTTCCCAGGACGGTTCCACTGTGGTTGCTTCTATAAGAGTTTATTTTATGATGTTTATGATGTCTACTAGTCGATGTAGCTGTATATGCATCAGCAATATCTTGACCCATGTCTTTCATCTTTTGTTGAATTCTTCCATATTCTAAAATTAATTCCTTTTCGACTCTGGTAGTAGTAAATTCTTTATATTCCAACCGGTATAATATTTGAACAATGTTTTCATAATCCGCAGGAAGTCTTATTAGTTGAAAACAGGCTAGGACATCAGGTAAAATGAAACCTGCTTTACATATTAATTTCCTAATGATAAATAATCCCAATGATAATTTCCCAATAATAATTTCCCAATTTCCCAATGATAAATAATCAGCATTTCTTGTTCCAGCCCCTTGGTCTGATTTTAATGAAAATTGTTTTGCTCTGCTTTTATTCATTTTAAGGATACTTTCAGATAAACAGAGTTTTAGATTTATATTGATATTACTACGATTTCTCCCTTTAGGTAAACGTTGACCTTTTTAGAGAAGATTTTTTTAAAAATCTTAATCCTTTAAAGTTGCGTTACTGCACCTGTGTCACTTTATTACGCATAGTTATGACGGCATGTATTGTAGTTTAAATATATATCTTATAATAATATAAAGAGAAATACGCGATCTGAAGGCATATCTACCAATTTTAAAGATTTCACATTTTATAGGGCGTCTTTAAATATCTACGCAATTAAACGAATTCTATAAAACATTTGCTTAGTTCAAAAACGTTAAAAATGCTTCTCTCAGCAAATTCATCGGTAGATAATGCATTTATTAACAATAAATATGTCACATTTCACTCTCGTTTCATACTCATTAACTGAAAAAATAAACAAAAAAAACAGTCATGGGTTACAGATAAGCTTTAGCTTCAAATAATAGATTATCAGCGAATTTTCGTATGATAGCTGCCCCATTGTTTTAAGCACCAAAGTTCTTTATCTCTGGAACTTAGACGAGAGGGCTGCAGCTTCAAACAACATCAGTCGTGATTCATGAAGCAAAACGCTCCTAATTAACAAATTTTTCATTAAAGTCGCAATTACAAAAGATTTTTTTTTGGTACCCGACATTAAAAAACTCTGTTTTTAATAATAAAAGACGTAGGGGGTAGCGATACAAACAAAAGCCTCAAAATTCCCTTTCACTGCTGTTACACATACCTACTAGGGCTAACGAAACGCAAAATGGGGACAAAACGGGGCCTCGGGACATAAATCATGGCAACAATGAAGCAACTCACGAAAAAGAAATTAATGACATGAGAGAGCGAAAAAAATGACGTTTAAAGCTTCTTGCTAACTTCTTTTAAATGCCGGTTGGTTCCGGTCTTGAATTTGCATAAGAGCGGCCCTCCCTTCCCCCCCTACACAAAAACCATGATGGCAATTAATTACAGATTCCTTTTCTTTTAAACTGGGAATAACTTCTCTACTTTCTGCCCTTTTTTTTCAAAAAAAAAAAAAAAAAAAAAAAAGGGAAGAAAATGTGCTGCCAAAAAGGGATGAAATTTTGTGTTCTTTTTCCTTTTTTTTCTTCCCTCGGTCAATTTTAGTTCTTTATAGGATTACCATATTTGGCGACATATATCGAACGCCGAGCTCTTTTCAGTGAAAGCCAATTTGATGTGATGGTAACCGTGGAAAAATATATCGTAAAAGGTCTGCGAAAAGGAACTGTTGAAAACCCGGTCAGTATAAAATATTGAAAAAAGGTCCTGGATGCAAAATTTTGCATTTTTTTCTCTTTTCTTTACACGCATTTTAAAATGATTTGAAACAAGTAGCCTTTGTTAAGAGTATTTTTTTTGTTTTGTTTGTAGTACCTTTTGTTTACAGGGCAGAGGGAAAATAATTGGTATACCTATAAATATATTGGTAATAAATATATAAATATATAAATATACCTATATAAATATATTGGTATACCTATTAAATATACCTATCACATATTACGGGTACCATTGCAGGAATGAGTTTCAAATTTGCAGCCAGTGGGGGCGCGGGGTAGCCCGTCGGTAGCGCGTCGGCTTTCGGTACTGAAGATGCTCGGATCGAATCCCGACAAGCGCCGCTAAATACCTTCCTGTCTAGGCCGGATATGGGCACGTCAGTTACATATCCCGGAAAATCCTTCTATGAGGTCAGTGGGTGGGGAAGTTACAATCCCCCAGATGTCGCCCCTGGAGTTGCGAGGTCAACATTGTTGTGGCACCTAGCCAAGTTGGACTCCCACCCTTGTGGTGCTATTCTAAACCGGAGCCGCACTACTCAGCCCGAAGCCTATATGGACCAGGTCAGGAACTTGCGACCACGGGTCATTAGGAATATTAACAACACCAATGGCCCTTGGGCAGGTAATTACCTACACCTTTACACTATCGATTCCTAAATTTACGGGTCTATGGACAGATGGCTTCTCAATAATCATAGTCAAATAAAAGCAAATGTCAAATAGCGACAAATGTTTCGATCTGATTAACAGACTGTCATGAGCCCTGAGACCATTGATGACGTGATTGCCGTTATAAACTATTCACAAGTGCGAGGAGCATTGGTATCTTTGATATAATTAGGGGGAGGGGGTTGAAAATTCTAGAAGATACGAGCTGGGAGGTGGCGAGACACGTGGAAGGGGGAAAGTTTTACGACCACAAGACCACGTACGGGTCGCACTTGCCAACGAAGCTAACAGGTAAAGGAGGAAAAATGAGAAAAGACGAGAAAATAGAACAGAGTAGATGAGAAAAGGAAAGATATATAGAATTAAAGGAATAAAGGGAAATATGGGAAAGATATTAAGAATTAAAGGAACAGAGAGAATAGATTTAATACATGCCATTGTATTTCCAGGCAATAGATAAAGATAATGAAGACATATCATTGACTAAACTTACAGGCCTGTATATAGGTGTGCTGCTCAGCTATCACGGTCAAATATTTTTAAGAGCAAAATATATTGTGATGGTCAATGGACGGACACTTGGCTGCCGCTCACTGCTTGCAATTTAGCGAAGCTTTTTTAAAAATTTTTATGACATGACCAAAACTGCTTTAAATATATGACGGTTAATTTACATCCCATGCTTTCTGTATGAATAACTAACTGCTCGTAAGTTGGGTGACATCGTTCTTCGGATTTTCACTCAGTTTTCATTGTGTCTCTTCTCCATTAAGTTTTTCGATTACACTTACAGTCTATAGTTCGTGATGATACTGCATATTTGAATCCAAATTGAGTACTACTCTTTGTCGGAATCGTTTAAAAGTGCGGTGATTCATTGGTTCGGGGAGCTACCGTCATCTTGTGCAACACGAAACTGTTCGTTCAGTGCTCGTACATTTTGCTTAAAATAGGGAACATAGATACGCGTCTCACGTGCTACGGCCAAAATTTACAGTTAATGTTATGGAAACCAAAAATATTTGGACCTACAGAGTTATTTCAATTAAACAAGTTATTATTTCTGGTCCGATAGTGGAAATACTTAATTCATGAAGAATATAATAACCTATGATTTGAGAAAAGGCTTTTCGATATTGAAGAAATACCAGTATTTGAGAAACTTTTTTATTTGGAAGTTTTGCCACTAATTGCTCGGTGGTATGCGCTTCGTTGTCGACCACATATCGGTTGTACTTTTTTGGACCGAAGTTCTTTTACGCGGCTTACAGTAGAGTGAACTGGTAGAAATCGTCACGTAAGGAAAAAGCGTTATGCCCCTTCCAGGCTACCTTCCATAGCTTGCTATTGCTGGTTTGTGGCGTTCGCTTTTGGCTCCCTGTCACCGTGAGTTCAATCCTCACTGGTGCGTTGTTTCACCTCCTGCACTCGCGGATGTTCAACTCCGGCTTTTCTGCTATTTAAAATTGCAACTTAGTTTTAATTTAATGTTTTCTCCTAGTTTATTAATTCTTAATATTTATTCAATCTTTTTTTATTTGGTGATAATATGAATACAGTTAATTGTAATTTTAATTCTAAGCTTTAGCTTTGTGGCAAAGTTTTCACTCGTCATTTCAGTTTGAAAAGGCATTTGAAAGAAAATCGTAACCTGTTTGCAATAAATGAGATTTTAAGGTATGTGCCTATCTTTTGGACACTTTTTTTGAAAAATGTGAAATTTTTATTAAAAACATATTTTTAGTTAAAACAAGGAACAAAACTATGGGTTGCCAAACCTTCTATAGCAAAATCTAACCAATATATTTCCTTTTTTTCAACAATATATTAGTAAATCACTTATCTGTGTTATGAAGCAAACGATTACCAATACCTCTTAAATTTACTAGAATATACCAAATTTTGTATATACAACATGGTTTTCTTTAAAAAAATTGAAAGATTTTTCAATAAAAATAGTTACTCTTAAATTAATAAATACATAATTACAACCTATATTTTGCTTAATAACATACCATTAAATAAGTAGAACCTTGTGACATAGTTTTATTTTGGATGTTTTTTTGGTTAATTTCTCCTAACGAATCTCGTAACGATGATCAGAAAAGCAGAAAATGACAGAAGATTGTAATGGAAGCTAGTTGTATTTGTTAATACGAGATGGCGTCCCTATCTGTCATATTTGAACAAGAGATGGCGACAAAAAAATATAGAGCAAACAAGCTGTCTTGATCCACTCCTCTCCAGGCGACCTTTCCCTCTCTTTCTCTTTGTCTCTGTCTATTAAATACGGTTGTATGTGTGTGTGTTCGTGCGAGTATAGAGATTCGAGCAGCAAGCATTGTGTTCGGTCAGATGTATAACTTCAATTCTAAACACGTGTAAATATTATTTAAACTTATTTTTTGTTTGTTATTGTTTTAATTCACACGGAATTTATATTGTGTCATTATTGCAATTTTATAATGCAAAGTCGAGAAACAGAAACTGCAGCAAGTGTAAATAATGCAAACTTAGAAAAGTAAGTTAATAAATCCTAAAATTGAATCTCAAACATATGCATCTTATTATAGCTACCATAAGCCAATAATTATCATGATACAATATAATGATAAAATTTAAAAAGAATTTTTCTTATTTAGAATTTTTTGCATATAATTTATAATTTACTATTTATATTTAATTTTTAATAAAGGACTATTTTTTCCTAAAATATTAAAGGAAATTTATTGATTAAAATCCTTACTTTACATTTTTGCTTTGAAAAAATGATAAAAAATAAAAATAAAATATACAAATTAGAGAGAGAGAGAGAGAGAGAGAGAGAGAGAGTTAGTTAGTTAGTTAGTTAGTTGGTTGGTTGAATAAAAGACGGCTGCGCTTTTTGGCGTGACAAAAATACACTAATATAATCAATAGAAATCTACATATTAAATCACGTTTAGAGTTGAAAAAATATCGTAAGGAACTTCGTTCCTGACGGGGGTCCCCCGACCGCACAATTTTTTTTTTCTTTCTTAGATACATTTAAGTATACAGTAACATAAAGGAAAATGTAGATTTAAGTGAAGATTCGTATGCGAGACAATATCATCCACAGATGTCACTGGCTTTTCCAGATATTCGGGTAATGTGCTAGAAGGAGGATTATTGTCAAGGTTTCGTTGTGAGATGGTCAGCTCGGATACTCAGAAAACAGGAGGTCCAGTTTCGACCCCCAACTCAACAGTTTTTCTAAGATAATGAGAACGTGTGACATTGTCGTCGTCGTTCAAAATGTTACAGAAGGATTTTACTTGTGTCTTGGCGTTCAACGAATCAAGGTTTCACTGTATTTTGATTTCGGCAATGAAATAAATGTACAACTTATCTAGTATAATTATAATACATGTACAAATATCACACCTCTTTCAGCCACTGAGCAATTAGTGACGAAACTTCCAAATATAATCAGTTTCTCAAGAGGTACTGGTATTCTTTCAATCAGGAAAGGCCTTTCCTGAAATCCTGGGTTATTCTTCATGAATTGAGTATTTCCATTATCCAACCAGATTGCATAATGTTATACATAAAATATATATATATATATATATATATATATATATATATATATATATATAAAACAGTTCCGTAACTGACTGACTGACCAACTGACTGACTGATTGACTGACAGATAACGCACAGACCAAACTGCTGGATCTAAAGGGCTGAAATTTTGCATGGTTATTCTTCTTATTGTGTAGGAGTGCACTAAGAAGGATTTTTGAAAAATTCTTAGATTTTTAAAATTTAAATTTTTAATCTGTTTTTGTAACTTTTTAAAGTTTTCATTTAAAATAATAATTTGACGGTTATAAAATTTATATCACGAGAAAGATCATAAAAATTCCTTTAAAATGAAATCCTTTTCGAATCTTTACCTTAATTTTCTGATTTTTGGTGAATTTTAAAAGATTAATTTTTAGAATTTAATTTATTGAATGCTGATCACGGGGTTTCTTTCCGTCTTGTGATACTTTAAATTAATTTTGCATCACGTGCATAACAACGAAATAATTTTACAAAAGAAATATTAAAATACGGTAAAAGATAAAATTTAACCGCTAGACAATTAATTTAATTTGAATGTACTCCGTAGAGAAGCACGGGTATCCAGCTAGTGTTTTAATATATGTACAAATTATCTATTATAATTTTAGTAATTCCCTAGGGGTGCGTCTCATTCCCTAGGTATGATAAATCCTTTATTTTCCCTTCCTTTATAACTATATTGCCAATTCAGGCAGACTTTTGAACATGATGACTTCATATTAATATAATGGTTTATCTCTTATCTATGGTTAAAAGTCCTATTGCACGGGCCCATAACCGAAATCTGGACTTTGATTAGTTGATAACACTAGATTAAAGCAAGGGGGGGGGGGGACTGAGACATCACCGATAATAAGCGAACTCAAGCTTTGAAAAAGCGAACTTGCTCCGTGATAGTCACAACCCCCTCTCTAAAGAATAAATAAACCTTTAACTGCATAAACGCACTGCAAAACCGAGAATTAATGATGGCAAGAGTTCTAAGCGCAAGGGGGTGCAGTTATTCCTGTATAATGCTCCTTTCTTTCGCGAAAGCTCTTGCGTGGCGTGTACGCCACGTTTACCAAATATATCGCGGCGGTAACTCAGTCAAAATACCCTCTCTGAAGTCGGGAGGTTATCTAAATACACAGCTTCAGAAATTTGTAAACTATATTTAATACCGAGTCACTGGAATCACTATTTTAGTTACGTTGTTTTAAATTCTTGGAGAGAGAGGTTATAATTCCAACTCTAAATAGTCACTAAACGTATACACGTGTATTTCTGCTTCAGATTGGGTATTCTGACTGATATTTACTATATACAGGGTGTCCATAATTAAATTTCCTTACTTTAAAGTTGTCTACAGTCGAAACTGTTGTTCAGAAAGTTATGAAATTTTGTGTTGGACATATTGAAAGGATGGGACTTTGTTTGAGCGAATAAAAAAATTAGTTCAAAATTTCACCACCAGAGGGCGTTTTTTGAGGAATTACAAATTTACGACTGGTTCTTTACTTAAGATTTCACCATCTTTTTATCCATAGGTCACCCTAACACAATAACTCATACTCATTAAATTTTACAATCTTTAAAGTGATTGCAAAGTCGATCGGAAACTTGTTCGATAACTAATTTTCGGACAAAAGATTTGAAGGAACGAAGAAGAAACAAATATGCAAATTAATTTTTGTCGTCGTAGAGCAGAAACTGTTATAAAACCTAGAAACTCTCACGGAGATTTTGTTTTCAGCGTGCTTGCTATTGCTAATCAGAATACCATCGTTACGATTACCAGATCGAGCTTTGTTAGTAAAATTGTTTTACCAAAACGATAATTCAGCACTAGTTGCTCTATGAAAATTTCGAAGTTTGAAGGGGATACGAAAAAGTCCATTGACTGTTAAAGGTCTTCGACAAGACAGCGTTTCACGACATGTTCTCAGTATTTCACCGGACACACTGCGGTCAACTGTAGAACATGCTATCTTACGATTTCAAATGGTAGCTGAAAATGATGGCCGTCATGTTGAACGTGTCTTGCTATAATGCATTTTTTTAACTGTAGTAAATGTTGGATAAATGTGTAATTCCTCAAAAAACGCCCTCTGGTGGTGAAATTTTGAATTAATTTTTTTATTCGTTCAAGTAAATACCCATTCCTTCAATATGTCCTACACAAAATTTCATAATTTTCTGAACAATAGTTTCGACTGTAGACAACTTTAAAGTAGGGAAGTTTAATTATGGACACCCTGTACTAACACACTGCCGATATAATATACATGCGCCTAATTATTAAATGGATATTACATTTCTAGACTTTCAGGGAATGAATATAAATGTAACTTTAAAAACTCTTTAATAATAATTTAAAAAGTTATATACACTCATGGACAAAAAAATTAGCGCACCAAGAAGGAGTCGTCAAAATGAAACGATATTTTACATACGTAATGACTGCTTTGATATAAGTAAATGATAAGAAAATCAAAGAAAAAGGATTATTTATTTCAGAGAAAAAGGCAAAAGAACGGAGGAGTTAATACTCCGTTGGACCCCCTCTAGCGCGAATGCACGATGCGATACGATCGGGCATTGAGTCATACAAGTTCTGTATGATGTCTTGAGACATTTCGTTCCATATTTGCTGTAACCTTGCCTCTAGTTCGTTCAAACTGGTGGGATGCCCAACTCGTCGTCCCAAATGATCCCAGATATGCTCGATTGGAGACAAATCTGGGGATCGGGCAGGCCAAGGAAGGGTAGTAACAGTGCGGAGACAGTCTTGTGACACCCTTGCCGTATGAGGCCGAGCATTGTCTTGTTGAAAAATGGCTCCTGGAAGCCGTTGCATGAGTGACAACACATGTGGTTGCAGGATTTCATGAACATACCGCTGGGCTGTCATGGTGCCACGGAACAATACTAGGGGTGACCGTGTATTGTAGGCAATGGCACCCCATACCATCACACCAGCTGTGGGAGCGATGTGTCGCTGTACAGCAAAGGCAGGATTGAAGCGTTCACCACGGGCTTTCCACACACGAACACGATTGTCATCACTGCCGAGATTGAATCTGGATTCGTCGCTAAAGACGACCTGGTTCCATTCCGCTGCAGTCCAGTTTCCTCGTGCGCGGCAAAACTCCAAACGGAGGCGTCGATGGGTGGGCGTCAAGGGCAGCACACGTAATGGGCGCCGCGATACCAACTGTCCTTCAGCCAGGCGCCTTCGTATGGTTCGAGAAGACACAGAGGCCCCTAGTGAAGGTGCTACCTGTGCCTGGATGGCGGCCGATGAAGCAGTTGGCTGTACGCGTGCATTTCTTACGATGTGGCGGTCTTCTCGACGACTGGTCTGTCGAGGGCGTCCTGAGCCTGGTCTTCGTGTACATGACATCTCTCGGGTCCACTGGTCCCAACACCTCCTCACAACACAATCAGAGCGGCCTAATTGACGAGCTACTCGCCTAGCTGACCACCCAGCTTCCATCATCCCGACGATTCTCCCCCTCTCGAACTGCGACAACTGCTTATATTGTCTTCGAACACGGCGTAATGGCATGTCTATCTCAGCTCTTCCTTTGTAAATGATTCAGCACACTCAAACAAGCTTTGGTTACCTGTTTTATACTCCACAGAGTACGATGTTCAATGCCCTCTACCGGCTATACGTAATGCGCAATCACGCTGCATTTCTAATCATTTGCATATCTCCCTAACATGTACCTTCATTGCAAGTTTCGTTACGATCCCGCAATTATTTCTTGGTGCGCTAATTTTTTTGTCCATGAGTGTATTTCAAGTTACTGACGCTTCATAATAGTCGCTTTCCTGAGGAGACAAAAGATCTCACGACGTGTGCATGCAAACATTACCACTGTCGATAACTGAAAAAAGGAACTACGTACAGAGGTAAAAAACCAAAGAAGAAAGCTTTATAGACTAATAGAGTAAAATACATGAAAAGGAATTTGGAAAAAATAATATAAAATGAGACATACTAGAAATAGAAAAATTATAAAAGATAACAAATATATTTTTAAAATTTGTTTTTTGTCTCTTTGCTTATAATTTTTCCCTCTCCGGTTTTTATAGCCGAACTATACTTTGTAGTCGATCTGCGTGAGATTCTACAGATTTTGTGAGATTCTGTATTTATGATGACAGGTAATGGTAACATTAGTTATATATGTTACTTTCAGTTGAGTTGTTTTGCAAAAGAAATTACAAAACTAAAAGCGATTTTACTGGTCGCTCAGTGGGTAGTATAGAGTTTTTTTAAGTATAGTCAACGAATTTCAATATGTGCACCTATTATGGCACGGAGAACATCTAGTCGGTAACTGAACTCAGCCCATTTGTGTCCCAAAATGGATTCCGTAACATATGAAATTGCAGCAGTTATGCGTATTCTGAATTCTTCAACACTGTCCACTTTTGTTGAATAAATTTTGTCTTTTACAAATCCCCAAATTAAAAAAGTTAAGAGGTGTAATGACTGGAGATCGAGGAGGCCATTGGATGGGACCAATCCATCCGTTTGGAAATTCCTCATTTAAAATGTCTCGTACAATAATACCTCAATGAGACGATGCACCATCTTGTTGACAAATTATTTTGGGATGTAAATAGAAAATATGCGGGACAGCAAAAATCTGAATCATGACTAACTAAATATCTTTTGTTACCGTTTGTTCGTGGAAGAAGAATGGTCCAATCATACGACCTGCCCTTAATCCGCAGTTCTTTCGATATCGTCTTCGGACGTGCTCAGTCTCTCATCACATTTTTAGCGATTATCAAGAACACTTCCCGTTTCCAGAAACTTTTTATGCCAAATTAAGATGCTGTAACGACTTGGAGAATCTTTTCCAAGTTTCGTTGCACTAACATAACAGATTCTGTTTTGAAATACCAGCCAACAGATATTGATATTCTCTGATGGAGTAGCCATTTTATAACTTTCACTCTCACGGACTAATTAGAGCCATATGTTGAACCTTTTTGACACAGAAAAAACTCTAATACTATATACAGTAACACATCTGTGAATTTCCAGTTCCTACCTTGTATACTTATTTTGCTATAAATTTTTAAAATGTGTCAAAGTTTTTGGTATACACCCAGTACACTCACAATCTACTATTCATTCATTTTAATAGAAATAAGTCAAAACTTGCTTATTTTTTCTATTTTTTAGGAACATTTTCCTAATTTTTTTTTTAACTTTCGCCGCTACCAAAAAATGTTCATCAGGGGGTCGAGTGATTTTTCATTTAAAGAAAGTGGGTCACGATCAAAAAAAGTTTGCGTACCTCTGGTGCTATACTTCAAATTTATGTTGACGTTTTTAAATTTATAAAGCATTTTACAGCAAGAGTCTATTATATGTAAGATATATGTAATTAACTTTAAATATTCTCGCATAATTTTAACGACAAGAAGTAAATAAAACAGAGGGACCCCCTGCGTTTCGCAGCATCCGGGGAAAATTCCCCCAACCCCTATAATCAGCGAACCGTGAAAAGTTCTAAGAACATTTGCAAAAACACTCGACATCATGTAACAAAATAATCGAGTGCCCTACTGAGTTGTTGTTTTGGATAGAACTTGGCTCTTTTTCTAGCGTTTAAAAGGAAGGAATTTTTTTTCCCTCTCACAAATCTTATTTTTTAATCCAAAGAATTTATATCAGCAGGGGCAACATATCCATATTAATTGTAGTGACAGTTGTGGATATCAATGGCGGGTGTTTTTTCTCAACTATAGTGGTTTCATACTTGAAATGAACACGCTGTAAAGAAAAGTATTATTTTTTGTAAAAAAAAATAATTTCGTACTCGGGAGAAATAATTCAGACTTTTAGATAGGAGTAATAAATTTCCCACTGTTTTCACACATCATTTTCATTTTTAAGGACTGTAATACTGATAGAAACGAAATGTCTGAAAAATAGTAAAATAATTCTTAGTTAAATACATTATACTATAATCTATATATATAAAACAGTTCCGTAACTGACTCATTCATTCACTGATTGACATACAACGCACAGACCAAACCGCTGGACCTAAAGGGCTGAAATTTTGCATGGCGATTCTTCTAATAGTGTAGGGGTGCACTAAGAAAGATTTTTCAAAAATTCTTCTTAGATTTTTTAAAATTAAATTTTTAAGCTGTTTTAGTACCTTTTTAAACTGTTTTTACGTTTGCATTTCAAACAATACATTGAGGGTTATAAAATTTATTTCACGAGAAAGATCATAAAACTTCCTTCAAAATGAAATTTTTTTCGAATTTTTGCCTCCATTTCCTGATTTTTGGTGAATTTTTAAAGATTAATTTTTAGAATTTAATTTATTAAATGCTGATCACGTGATTTCTTTTTCTGGTACTTTAAATAAATTTATCGTCACGTGCAAAAAAAAAAAAAAAAAAAAAATAGACAAAAAAATATTTTTTCTTGCTAATGCGGCAGACGATTGGACTTTATTTTGTCTATAAAAATATCCCTTACGATTTTTTTATAAATATGTTTTTTTCACATCAATTGTATACATTGATCGTCGTATTATTATAAATATATATATATATATATATATATATTTTTTTTTTTTTGGAATTAATTGCATACATTGACCGTTGTATTTAATTTCAATGTACTCCGTAGCGAAGCGCGGGTTTTCACCTAGTATATCATATTTCTCTTTTGCACTCCTATTTTCCAAAACAAACCAGAGAATCAGCTTTTTACAGTTCGGTCGGCTCTCGGCTCCGAGGGCGCTTGGTTCGAATTCAGATAAGCGTCATTTTAATACCTCCGTGTCTAGGCCAGATATGGACACGTTAAATCCGTAGACCGGCAAGTCATTCTATGAGGTCAAAGAGGTTGGGAGAGGGTACGATCTCCTCAAAAACAATGCCCCTGAGGTTGTTCGGCTAAAATTGAGGTGTCTCCTGACGAAATCGGATTCCGATCCTTGTGGTGCCATTATAAACCGCAGTCGCACCCCTGAGCCCGCTAACCTACATGGACCTGGTCTGGAATACTTCCGGCCAGGGGCATTAGAAACATCAATAGCAACAAGTTTCTGCAAGAAATGAAAGTGATTTGAAACTACTAAGTTATGTTTAGTAGAATTGTAAAGTTTAAAAACAAGTAGGTTTTTCTTCTTTTCTGTACCTACATTTTCAACGGCGCGTCAGAAAATCAGGACAACTTTTCAAATATCCCCCTTTTTAAAATTTATACTTATTTTAAGGCATTTGATGTTTGATTATGAAAATGGAAACTTTAACAGAGAAGGTTAAAAGGATTCAATAAAGTATAAGACATTCCTGTGTTCTAAATCTAGATTTCTAAAGTAAGTCAGAAAATCGAAACGCGCTGTCATTTATTTAATGCGTTATCAAAGCATTATAATAATGAGTTAGAGGAATGGAAAGTGAAAGAGTGTAACTGAGTCGGATTAAATACAGCGTGAAATATTTGGTCATTCTTCTGTTTTGAATCTTGGTATCAAAACATTCCAGATCCCTTGTGGTAATTATATTAGCGCCTATGATTGGATTATGGAAATATGGGGAAATAATACAAAAATAACTTTGTTAGACCTACTAACGTACAAAATTTATGAATGTTCAAATCATTTAGTCACAAATGGAATCAAAGAAATATAAAAATACAAAATAATACAAATAGATTTAAGAGGGAAAGGCATGGCAAAGAGACTGATTTACATTTTATGAAATGCACACACACACACACGAAAAAAAAAAAGGAATCCAATTTTTTTACTCATACTCCCCTCAGCAAACAGCAAGCCAATCTCCCCCCCCTCTCTCTCTCTCTCTCTCTCTCTCTATATATATATATATATATATATATATATATATATATATATATATATATATATATATATATATATATATATTTATATATATTTAGAATATTTTTAAAATTTTCTAACTATATTAATCATAACATAATTAATGGGATCTTCTCCATAAGCAGAAGATCCCATTATATGGACGTCTAGTTTCGCTGAATATTCAGCGAAACTAGATCTCATGGGAACTGATATGTTATCGCATTGAAATTACATAAAACTTAATGCATGTGATCGCATATTACTTTTTTATATTTCAATTAATCTCTGTGACGTTAACTAATTAAGAAAATTGATAATAGTCCTGCCTGTGAGATCCTAGGTTCGATTCTCGTGAATGCGAAAGTCAGTTTTTATATATGGTAAAAATTCTTGGCCTCAAAATCTTTTGCAAAGTTAAATTATTTATATTTATTTTTAATTTTTAATTTTTAATTTTTTTTTCTTTTTTTTTTTGGGGGGGGGGGGGGGGGTTAGAGGATAAACTTTTATAATTTCATCAAAGAAGGTTGTTTAGTAAGATATGATTTCTGAATGAAGGAAAATTAAACTTAATAGCCATTATATGTCTAAGGGTTACATTCACAACCGTGTTTTGTATAATTATATGGCGTAATGAGCAGCTTTGGAGCAAAAAGCTAGTGTAGGATTCACCTACCTGTACTGTTGAGTTCCCTACTCCGATTTCTCCTTCACTAAATATATATATTTTTTCAATTAAGGAAATGAATTATGGGTTCAAAATTTTTTCGGAAATCCCTTTTCAGTTATAGTAATTATGAATACAGCGACAAAAATATAATAGTTTTTCTTAATATGACCTGTTCTGTCACAGTAGATCAGCTGACGTCATCTTGATCAAGACTTCAAAGTACGTAAAACCAATTTTTGGGGGTAATTTCTCCCCTTGTCTTTAAAAGCTGTCTCTCTAAAGCCAATCAAATAGAAAATTCTTTGTTTCATTAGTTCCTTTAGCTCTTGTATCCCTGCCGAAAGAAATCACAGGTGCTACACAAGATCTGTCGGACATCAATTGTTTACGTTTTGTGTAATGCAATTTTTATGTTTAAAGAATTTTGATGTATTTTTGACTGTTAGAAGGATCGGAATCAAGATGGGAAATTTCTCCCCTCTTATCTTAAAACTGACTACCAAAAAATCGAGGTTCAGTTACCCCATGCTTCCAAATTATGAAGTCCTAATAAAATGTTTTGTATTCTGACATTAATTATAGATTGTTTGATTTTTGATGTAAATTCAGTAGCTAGATCCAAGAATCATTGGTTAGGATATTTCGCCCTCTAACTGTGCGAAGAAGTTTATAGAGGTTGCCATGAGATTTACAGTGTCCCTTTTTCAGTAATGCTATGGGGGAGATATTTATATTTTCTATGCCACATCTTGCCCGAATCGTATTGCACTTGATAGCAAATGACCTGCTGACGGAATAAAGAGCTTTAACCATACTTCACAAGTAAGAGGATTCTGATTTCAACGTTATTTTGCGAGCCTCTGCAACATGGATTTTGTCATCTTTCCTGTCCGTCCTCGATCTCTAGCTTAGAGTCATAATTTTTCTGTTTAAAATTTGAGTTTTAAGTTTGCCGAATATAATTCAAAGAAATCGTGGTGTTCTTATCTTTAAAGTGACTTTCAGTTACTCCATGGTTCTCCTTAATAATAATAATAATAATAATAATAATAATAATAAATAAATAAATAAATAATAAAGAAAAATAAAAAAACACACTTGAATTTGACCTATGGACATATTAAAAAATATTTTGAAAGAGTAACGCGAGTCACTGTAATCGATTGATAATGTTATTTTCTTTTCTTTTTATGTATTGCACATTAGGATAGATTTTTGTATAAGGAAGTGGTAGATTACAACAAAAGTTCTCTCTAAAATACTTTATTGCCCCGAGTCTCGATATATACTGAAGGTTGATCCTCGTAATCCTTTATTACAAAATAAATCTCCCAGGCAATGCCGTGTCGTTCCATAATAGTGGAAAACTCTACGACAGGGGATGAATCTACTGATGAAGCATGGTATATAGAATTCAGCATATCGGAAAGACATGCAGATCGAAAGCTGTTACCAGGCCCTAATTTTCCATTAGGCCTGGTAGGCCCGGGCCTAGGGGCCCCCCAAAATTTTAATTTTAAAAGAAAAAATTCCCAATTCAATCTTTTAAAAATTTTGCCATTTTTAATAGCAATTTTTTTAATATATCCTTTCAAATTTGAATCATTGATTGATTGGTTCATCATATGTATAGTTATATGTATAGTTCATCATATGTATGTTATAGTGTATATAAGGGATTAATAAGTTTTTCTGGTTGCATTGTATTGGTGTTTTAATGATGAAGTTAATATGTTGTATTGCTCTTTGTTATTTGATAATGCTCTAGGCTTATATGCTTCAAATAGCCAATTCTTGGTAAAATGGTACTTTCACAATGATTCATGATTATTATTATTTTTTTTTGTGTGTGTCAATTTTGGAAATTTTACGCCCACATCAGTGTTAGGGGTCCACCCATCCCGAGTTGTGCCTATAGTCAAGAATTTTCTAAATCGGGCCCTGGCTGTTACTACATTTATTTAATCCAGGATCCTTCACTTAGATATGTGCCCGCTGAAAATGGACTGATAAACCCATAATTCAAAAGGCAGTGAAAGGTCGCTTTCTCTATGAGCTATTCAGATGCAAAATTGTTTTCGGAAACAATGCAACAGTTTAGGCCATGGGAAAGATTCGGATAGAGGACGCAACAATAGCCGCACAGCCACAACAACCTAAAATTAAATATTCTTTACAAATTATGTCTCCACGGGCGATGAGACGCGAACAGACATCTAATGACTCGTGAAGAGCATTTCGGGTTCAAATGGAAAGGAATTCCACAAGAAAGGAAACCAGCAATCACTTTAAGCAAATTGGGAGGGATTCAGTTAATTTTAATTCTTTTGTGCGCATGTCATTAATAGCCTACCGTCTTTTTTTTTACCCTGGCAGTTTCAGCTTTATTGGCTTGTTGATTTAATCAACTTTGCTCATGATTGAATGCTTGAGCTTGTATCCGCTCCCTCTTTGTCTAGTGTTCGTGAAATGAAAAATGGAACGAATTGCGTAAATATATGTATCGTTGGTTTGGAAAATGATTATTTCTAGCGTTAATAATTATAATGGAAATCGAAGTATGCAGCTGTATTTAAAAAAATTAATGAATGTAGGAAAAATCATAAGATCTTTTCATACGCTCAGTGGCCAAGTTACTCTTCACACCAGATTAATTTACACTGACTAGCATTATCACAGATATCTTTGAAGTAAGATAGTTTAAACAGTTTAATAAGTGAATGCCAGAGAACTAAAAACAGGTATTGCTCTGAAAATGTAATAAAAATATGACTTCAGGCCGTTACTTTGAGCTCTTGCAGTTGGGCTGCATTTGTTAATTTTTCACGGAACTAAGGATATATGAATATTACTAGCTGAAAACCGGACTTTGCTACGGAGTACATTCAAATTAAATACAACGGTCAATGTATGCAATTAATGCCCCCCCCAAAACATAAAAAAAATATTTATAAAGAAATCGTAATGGCTATTTTTATAGACAAAATAATGTAGAAGAAAATATTTAAGCTAAATCTAATAGATCATACTAAAGAATATAGTACAGTTAATATAGTACAGTTTGAGGGACATAATATCTTTTACCGTATTTTAATATTTTTTTGGATAACGTCCAATCGTCTGCCGCATTAGAAAGGAATTTTTTTGTCTGTTTCGTTGTTATGCACGTGACGATAAATTAATTTAAAGTACCAGAAAAAGAAATTACGTGATCAACATTTAATAAATTACATTCTAAAAAATTAATTTAATAAATTAAATTCTAAAATTCACCAAAAATCAGAAAAGGGAGGTAAAGATTCGAAAAAGGTTTCATTTTAAAGGAATGTTTATGATCTTTCTCGTGATATAAATTTTATAACCCTCAAATTATTAATTTAAATGCAGACTTAAAAAAAGGTACTAAAACAGCTTAAAAATTTAATTTTTAAAAGTCTAAGAAAAATTTTTCAAAAATTTTTCTTAGTGCACCCATACACTATAAGAAGAATCGCCATTCAAAATTTCAGCCCTTTAGGTCCAGCAGTTTGGTCTGTGCGTTATATGTCAGTCAGTTACGGAACTGCTTATTATATATAGATAATGGAAAAATACGTGACCAAATAACTTATAAGTCTGTCACCGTGTCAGTGGTACTCAGAGATACGGATTCGAGACGTCAATAGATCTCCAAATCTCCCCCAGATTGAAATATAGCTGCTAGAATATCGAATGCTCGAATATTATTTTTTTTATTTCCATTGTCGGGTTACAAGACTATATAAAAATAAAAAAAAGAACAAACAAACAAAATAATAACTAAAACGTTCGTGAACCCAAGAGTCTCCTAGCTATCCAATATCTCTCCCATACTGGAGCTGGAGGTAGAGCTGGAGGTAATGTTCCCCATGGAAACATTAGTCTTTACGGAATTGGGGTGTGTATGCATCTTTTACTTTGCATTAGCGTTGAGCCCATACTGTAAGTTGTGTTTGTCTTTTCATTTTCTTTTTGACTTATTGCTTCCTTGGGGGACTCGGGGCTTTGGGATGTCTTTTGGGCTTACCTGCATCCTATTCAGAAAGTTCCCCTTGAGGTAACTGATATGGTTAGGCTCCCTGATGACGAGACCTGTCGGTTACCTCTATGTTGTTTTATGGCTCAGTTCCGGCACTTATACAGAATCTTGCCTCTGGTGCGTGGATGACCTGAGTGCTTGATTTCTGTTTGTTTTTTGTCTATATTCGTATTATTTTTATCTATCTCTGTTGGATTATTTATATGTATGTATGTATGTATGTATGTATGTGTGTGTATGTATATGTGTATGTATTCAGAATATACTAGACACACATCGGGACCTACATCTTAAAGGCTATTGAAGGTCGATTGTTGTACAGCTGCTACGCCGGAACCCCCAGAACAACTGAGAACTTTCGACAACATTGAAAACTTTGAAGAGCATAAGAAACCTCTCAAGAATATTTAAAACATAAGCACATATTAGAGTATAAATAGAGAAACCGCAAACCCACCAGCTCAGTTTAGTTTCAGCAGCCTGTGATATATTTATCTTTAATTTTTTAGTGTTGATATCAGTGGGGTTGGGAACGTTTTTTTTTTCTCAGTCTGTACCTCAGTCTGTTTGTTTAAGACAAGAACAGTAAAATTCACTTTAGCTGATTCGTGGAGGAGGTTTAAAGTATCTGCTATAATTATTATTGAAAGATACGTGCTTCTAAATATTTTTTTAGTTAGTTTATCAGGCATTTAACACAGTTTATGGATGTTAAAAAAGACAGTCAAATTTTTTAATTGTTTCCACTGCTTTTTTTTCTTTGAATCCACATCTGTCGTTACGCGAGTGGTATTTCCTATAACAATATATCGCTCGCTCCTTTAAACAACGTAATACCTCAAAAATCGGCGATTTTTAGTTACGCGTGTTTTCAGAATGCCCTGAAAGAGTAGTATATTCTTGCAAGATCGTCATATCTTACTGCTCAATGTTTAGCCGCCAGAGAGCAGAATTAATATTTATTTTTAATACATTTTATTCTACTTTTAAACTTTAAAATCATTCTCCTGAAAAATCCCACTTTTTGGGATTTGACGTTGTAGAAATGTTTGGTTTGGAGAGCTACGGTCAACTTTTTGCAACACAAGGGCTAATTAGACCGGGACCTACTGCTTAAAGCCGATTCCGAACGACTACAAACATCCATGCTAAGAGTGGGATTCGAGCCCACAGAACCCGATACCGAATGCCAACGCCATAGCCATTAGGCCATCGTCCGGCACGATATTGAAAGGAGTGAGCGATATGCAAACGAATTCACCGGTTCCTCATCGGAATTCGTTTGCTTTCACATATCGTTGGTCACAAAAGTAAAGTTAAAGGGTGATAGTCCCCCATTTTAAAATCTTTTTAAACTCAAGTAAATACCTCCTACACATGAACAAATTAAAAAAAAAATAATGTTGTCAATATAAACAATCTGCAAATTTTTTATAATTGTTTTTCTGTTCATTTCATGATATGAATTATCCGCGATATAAGAGATTTTTCAAGCAGAGTAAACTTCCCCTCGAGTAAAATAACACGTTAATTTTCGACAGAGGCTGGAAATAAATTTCTTTTATTTGGAAAGAAGAATAGCCTTGACATGTTGAAGCATTTCAATATACCAATCATGTGCATATCAAATGTGCATCATAGACAAAATAATGTAGAAGAAAATATTCAAATAAAGTATACCGGTCAATGTATGCAATTAATTTGTATGTTTAATATCCATAAAACATACTAATTTGAATTAAATTCTTAAAAAACTTCCATCTCGATTAGTCTAGTAGTCAAATTTTATCTGTTACCGTTATTTATTATATTTTTTGTCAATTTATTTCGTTGTTAGGCACGTGACGCAAAATTGATTTAAAGTATCACAAAAGAAAAGAAACCACGTGATCAGCATTTAATAAAGGAAATTCTAAAAATTAATCTTTAAAAATTCACCAAAAATCAGAAAATGGAGGTAAAGTTTTGAAAAAGATTTCATTTTAAAGGAATTTTTATGATATTTCTCGTGATATAAATTTTATAACCCTCAAATTATTATTTTAAATGCAACCTTTAAAAAGTTACAAAAACAGCTTAAAAATTTAATTAAAAAAAATTTAAGAAGCATTTTTCAAAAATCTTTCTTAGTGCACCCCTACACTAAAAGAAAAATCGCCATGCAAAATTTCAGCCCTTTAGTTCCAGCGGTTTGGTCTGTGCGTTATCTGTCAGTCAGCCAGTCAGTCACGGAACTGTTATATATGATATGATTAACTCTGCTTCCCTCGTTTTGTGAGTGGTCTTCTGAAATAGGGCGATACATGTTACGGTATAATAATCGCTTAAACCTTGAAATGGTATTTTTACATGTTCCTAGCATATGCTTTTAATTATTTTCTTTCATATCTATTTGTAAGTTACAAAGAAGCAGAGCTTAAAGAAAGTCACACAAAGTTATACCATTTTTTAGCTCATTATTTCTTTCCACTTCAAACAAGTCGGTTTGCAGGAGAATTGAGCAAGAACCGCCAGCTCGCTAATCAGGTGTGCTTGCCTTTACACTGAACATCCGTGTCATGGTCTTCCTTAGCAAATTTCTGAAAATGGTATAGGCTCTATTTTATAATTAAATCAGCTACTGTTAAAAGGGAGAATGTGTCCCTCTGGTCGATTTTCATCTATGTATATAAAACAGTTCCGTAACTGACTGACTGACGCACAGACCAAACTGCTGGACCTAAAGGGTTGAAATTTTGCATGGCGATTCTTCTTATAGTGTAGGGGTGCATTAAGAAAGATTTTTGAAAAATTCTCCTTAGATTTTTTTAAATTAAACTTTTAAGCTGCTTTTGTAACATTCTTTAAAGTTTGCATTTAAAATAATAATTTGAGGGTTATACAATTTATATCACGAGAAAGATCATAAAAATGCCTTTAAAATGAAATCTTTTTCAAAACTTTACCTCCATTTTTTTTTATTTTCGGTGAATTTTTAAAGATTAATTTTTTTGAATTTAATTTGTTAAATGCTGATCACGTGGTTTCTTTTCTTTTTGTGATACTTTAAGCTAATTTTTCGACATGTGCATAACAATAAAATAAATTGACAAAAAATATTTTTTTTTCTTGATAATACGGCAGACGATTGGACATTATCGAAAAAAATATTAAAATACAGTAAAAGAAATGTTCCTCAAACTGTACTATATTAACTGTACTATATTCTTTAGTATGTTCTATTAGATTTAATTTGAATATTTTCTTCTACATTATTTTGTCTATAAAAATATCCGTTACAATTTTTTTATAAATGCATTTTTTTGTTTTATTTTGGCATTAATTGCATACATTGACCGTTGTATTTAATTTGAATGTACTCCGTAGCGAAGTACGGGTATTCAGTAGTTATTCATGTACTTGAGTAGACAAAAAAGTTTTGAGTTAAAACTGGATATGCAGATACCTTGCAATATTGTTTTATAGATTTTTGAAATTCTTGTATATTGTTAAAATGGTACATGTGTCTCTACTCGGAGATTTTTGTGGGTTGGTGAAAACTTGTAGTTTTGTTGCATACCCATTAAGGCTGCTGTGTACTAGCTCTATATGATTCGTTCACCTCAATGTTAGCCTATGGAGAAATATGTTTAAAGATTGCCGACTTGGAATTAAAGATTTTTTAAAATTGTAGTCCGTAAAAGAGAAAGAAATTTCCCACATTGGGGCATTTTTTAAATGCAAAGAATATTTTAGAGTTTAAATTATTCGGGGGAAAAAAATCTGGTCTAGTGTGTTTTAAAGGCTCTTCCACTCCTTTGGTGGAGGAAATTTTTGAAATGAATCTTGTTGCAAGGTGCAGAAAAGTTCAGGCTGTCTGAAAACACCATTTTTATTGGATTACTAGCTGAAAACCCGCGCTTCGCTACGGAGTACATTCAAATTAAATACAACTGTCAATGTATGCAATTAATGCCAATATATATATATATATATATATATATATATATATATATATATTTATAATAAATGCGACGATCAATGTATACAATTGATGTAAAATAAATATATATATATATATATATATATATATATATATATATATATATATATATATATATATATATATATATATATATATATATATATATATTTATAAAAAAATCGTAAGGGATATTTATTTTTTTTGCATAATATCCAATCGTCTGCTGCATTAGAAAGAAAAAGAATATCATTTTTGTCTATTTAGTTGTTATGCACGTGACGAAAACTTTATTTAAAGTACCAGAAAAAGAAATCACGTGATTAACATTTAATAAATTAAATTCTAAATATTAATCTTTAAAAATTCACCAAAAATCAGGAAATGGAGGTAAAAATTCGAAAAAAATTTCATTTTGAAGGAATTTTTATGATCTTTCTCGTGATATAAATTTTATAACCCTCAATGTCTTATTTTAAATGCAAACGTAAAAAAAGTTTAAAAAACAGCTTAAAAATTTAATTTAAAAATATCTAAGAAGAATTTTTGAAAAATCTTTCTTAGTGCACCCCTACACTATTAGAAGAATCGCCATGCAAAATTTCAGCCCTTTAGGTTCAGCGGTTTGATCTGTGCGTTGTATGTCAGTCAGTCAGTGAATGAATGAGTCAGTTACGGAACTGTTTTATATATATAGATCAGTATTTATGCAGCTGTCAAAAGTAGACACATTTTCTCTAGAGGTTTACCTCGAGGAGAGCGATGTCAATAGGGTTAGTACACAGCAGCCCTTGTCAATAATTGAGTCAATTCATAGCAATCTTATAACGTCTAGTTTCTTGAAAGAAAACTATGTTATTCCCCAAAAGTTACAGCCACCAACCTTTAGCAGGACAAAAACTCCAAATTATTTTTAAAAATGTACCTCAGAATAATAAAAAAAGGAGAAATGATCTAATAATGATGATAAATTGGAGGCGAAATTTTTCTTCGAGAGCATTCTAGTCCTATCTCAGCGATGCCAAAAAAATTTAGCGACGCATTGTGATAAAACAAAAGTTACCGAAAGTTTTCTCCCGAATACAAATACTTCCGAAACAAATATTAATGAACACTTTAAAAAGTTCCCACTGCAACTAGAGAGTCACTAAGAATTTAGCAATCATGCAGACAATCTCAATAAAAAATTTCGAATCTTTTAAAAAAGGGGAGAGACGAAAAGATTGGTTCTCTACCGGAATTTTTTATCCTCTATTCCTCATAAACTGTCGCAGCCTTAAAGAATTAAAAGAATGGAGAGCTTCATAATAAACAGAAAACTTTTTGCGAAAAGGCTCTCCTAAAAGTGAAGCCTTCAAGATCTTCGAAAGAATGATCATCCAATCTTTATCCCAGGAGGCCACAAGTCTAAATTCTTCATCTTCCCGAAATTTCTTTATTTTTATTTTTTTTCCCTACGCAGTCCTCCATTTCGAATTTCTGCAGGGAGACACACAAAAAAATTGCTGGGAAAGGAAGCAGGAACTGTTTTTATAAATATTCTTGTGCGTTTATGCAGCTCTTTTAAAGGGGAAATAATAACAACAAATAGTGGTAGAGAGCCCCTGAGAAAAAAAAAATGATGAAAGCTCTTTGATTGATATGCAAATGAGGTGGGTTCACTTGCTCCCTGATGCAGAACTCAAGAAACTGATGCATTTTCTTTCCGATTTTTTATTCTTATCAGAGAAAACAGAATAAAAAAAGACATTTTTAAAAAAGGGAGGGGGGGGAAAGGGGGAGGAGTTAAATTTTCATTCTTTTTCTATCCTTCATTTTTAAAGTCTAAAGACAGTGAGCAAAAGCAATGAATGCTTCTAAATCTCAGAGTGAAAGTGGTCAAAGGCATAGTTTTCCGAACGCTCTGGAGAAGTTTGCGAGAGAAGTGCGGCACTTTGAGAAATATTAATGCTCGATGTTTCCCATTCTCTTTAAAGCAAAAAGTGCGTTGAATTTTTAAATTTTTGTTTTATATATTGTCAGAATATAACACAATAAAAATTTTAATTATTTGATGCTTTGAGAAACAACAGCAATACGTAATATATACGTAATATTTTTTGATAATTTCCAATCGTCTGCCGCATTAGCAAGACATTTTTTTTGTCTATTTCGTTGTTATGCAAGTGACTCAAAATTAGTTTAAAGTATCACAAAAAGGAAAGAAAACACTTGATCAGCATTTAATAAATTAATTCTAAAAATTAATCTTTAAAAATTCACCAAAAATCAGAAAATGGAGGTAAAGATTCGAAGAAGATTTCATTTTAAAGGAATTTTTATGATCTGTCTAGTGATATAAATTTTATAACCCTCAGATTATTATTTTAAATGCAAACTTTAAAAAAGTTACAAAATCAGATAAAAAATCTAGTTTTAAAAAACCTAAGAATTTTTGTCAAAAATCTTTCTTAGTGCACCCCTACACTATAAGAAGAATCGCCATGCAAAATTACCCTTTATGTCCAGCGGTTTGGTCTGTGCGTTATCTGTCAGTCAGTCAGTTACGGAACTGTTTTATATATATAGATAATGACACACCACCATTATTAATTATCCTAAAATATTAACGTCAGACCACTTTAATTATATTCCCCGGATTCGCTGCTTTTGATCTCGTTTTTCCCGTTATAAAACTACACACAATTGTCAAGATAAATTCTTGAATAGTATAGGTTTCTTTTTGCAACCCAAAAATATAATTTGCAGTTCATCTGTAGGCTTTATTTACATATATATAAAGCACACGTTGAAACCGTTTCCCTATCAATGCATTTTAAAACGACTTTAGAAACACATTTATCAATGGTTCTGGCTGAAATGCACTCATCTCATTTACGGTATTTTTTTTCAGCTGGTTCCTCTCAGGAAAATGGCTAGTGTACTGGATATTTCTTACCTTTCCGGAACATGGAATTCGTGCAGTAGAACGATATATCTCCCTTCCGAGGCAGTTTTTGCATTCGCTTTCGCTGCACTTTTCATGATTTAATACCTACGACTAAATATCTTATTGAATTGGGTTTCTATTTAATAAATCCTTAGTTTCAAAAATGAAAAGAAATGAACTTTATTAAATAAATGTGTTTAATTTTTATCGCGGAATTGTTGCTTTGTGTATACTAAAGTTAAGTGAGAAAATACCTCAGATAGGCCTTACATAGTCTTTGACAACCAGGTTTTTGGTTTTGTGAATGATTTTTACCTCTTATAAGAGCTATGCGATCTTTTTTTTCTTCCCCTATACTCATTATTATTTTCGGAAACTAAAATACTATCTCTCCGATAAAGCTTGTTATCACCGAATGTTGTTTATATTCAAATAGATTCAGTCAACTCTCGGGGTTGACACAACATGGCTGTAATCGAATCATGTTGTGACTCACGTACATTTTCACATGATATTTACTGACGTTATGTCATATTGTTATCATATTATCCATAAGTACACTACAACAGTGACCTTTCTAATTCGCATTGTCTATTATCATTATAACAGGTGCTCTGTAGATGGCTGACTCCACTGTTATCTCGAAGATTACATAGGCCAACGAAAAATGACTTTTTGAAAACTTTTTTAACGTTAATAGCTGATTCTTATGCAATTTTTGTTGCTGAATCCGTATCTGACCTCAGTTTTTTTCTATCTCCCACAGTTTCGTCACAATATGACTTCATTGGAAACTAGAAAATTAGCCGAACATACCATAGAAAATAAAAATAAATAAATGTTACAATATGAACAAACTTTTATTCAAGTATAAACATGAAAATACCTTTTTATTACATAGATTTTATGTGTGCTTTGGCTTATATTTCCTTTCCTTCTTCTGCTTAAAGCTCCTGATATTGCTTTTTCGCCTGCGAATCGCTTGCTCAACTTCTCGGTGAAGTGACCAACAGTAGTGTCCCATCATATTGGTATTCCAGCCGCCCTGATACCGTCTTTCCATCAATTTAATATCTTAATGAAACCGCTTACCTTGCTCCTTACTGACATCACCCAAATTATCTAGGAAAAAAAATAAGGTGACTGTTCAAAAAGGGAATCTTGAAGCTCATCAAACAGCCTAACTTTTTGAACTTTTCCAGCACGTTGGCTACAATAGAAATATTATGTGGGTCTTTTTTATTGCCCAAGAACTTCGTCACAATCTGCTTGAATGATACCCAAGCCTCCCTCTCTTTTAAAGTAATTTTTTATTCAAAGTTGGGATCGAACATCATTTTTCGGATGTCAGGCCCAACAAACTCGCCTTCTTCCAATTTTGCTTCTTATAAATGAGGAAACTTCTCACAGAGATACTTGAAACATTCTCCATCTTTGGGTAAGGCTTTCACAAACTGTTTCATTAGGCCTAATTTCATGTGTAGAGGTGGCAGCAGAATGTTTTCCGGGTCCACGAGATTCTTGCACAGAATGTTCTCCCCAAGCTTTAAAGATTTTCTTGCAGGCCAGATTTTTCTGGACTAATGTTGATCCCTTGCTCTACTGTCCCATTCACATGAGAAACATGGGAATTCGGTAAAGCCACATTGCTGGCCAAGGAGCATGCATAGCACTTTCAAATCGCCACATATCTAACCATGAGCGAAATAGTTTATTTCATTTAAGGCCTAATTTTATGTGTAGAGGTAGCAGCAGAATGTTTTCCGGGTCCACGAGATTCTTGTGCAGAAAGTTCTTCTCTCCAGGCTTTAAATATTTTCTTGCAGGCCATATTTTTCTGGACCAATGTCGATCCTTTGCCCTACCGTCCCAATAACATTAGAAACATGGAAATTTGGTAAATCCACATTACTGGCGGTTAGTTTATGACATTGAATTCGCTAAAAATGCCATTTCTTTAAATATTGAGTGTTGAAATATGAAAAAAATGGTGGGTGATTTTTTTACTGTCATATTCGGTTTCAGCGCACTAAAAATCACAAGAATAAGGCAAATTTATTCAAAAAGTTTTTTCATCGTTTCGGCAGGTGTAATTTCGTGTGAAGGGTATTTTTTTCAAAGGAAATAGTTATTTTCTGCCTTCTTTAGAAATTTACGTCCGAAAAGGTGGAAGGGAATGGAGGTTCCAGAATTGAGCTTTATCTAACATTTGATACATAGTTAAGGTAAATTGTGACATGAGACCTGTAAAGTCAAAAGGGTGTCATTTTAGGCAGCTAGCTGTTCACTACCTTTAGGAAAGGTGATTTTTTTTTGTATTCATTCTAAGTAATCACCTATGATATCATTTCTAGCACCTTAAAAAGTTCGCAATGACTAAGTGATAAACATCAGTCATTTTTTACATTACTTACTTACACACACACCCACACACCCACACCCACACACACACCCACACACACCCACACACACACACACACACATATATATAAATGTGTGTATATATATCTGTGGCTTGGTACAAGAAGTGCCTAAGTCCGTTTTCTCCAAGAGGATTTTGTTTGCTTATGTCTCTTTAAAAAATATTATTTTCAATGTAAGAAGTACCCAAGTCTGTACAACGGTTTAAAAAACACTTTTAAAGCATCGGACAGACTTGGGTACCTCTTAAATTGAAAATAATATATTTTTTTACAGAGACATAAGCAAACAAAGCCATCTTCGAAAAAACTGACTTAGGCACTTCTTATAACCAAGCCACAGATATATATATATATATATATATATAATGTAAAATATAAACAAATCAAATAAACAAAAAATAAAAACAAGCATAGACTGCTAAATCCCTTATAGAGAATCTATGCTCACTTCTACCCAGACTTGGGTGTATATAATTTGAAGTGGCACTCTATTTGAAGTTGAAGCAAACACAGTTTATACATGAAACAATGTTTATTGAATTCGTTGCACATATAATTGGCTTTTACAGCAATAAGCATGCGTACTACTTGTACGGAATGTATAAACACAGCTTTCAAGAACAATATATTTTTATACTCACGAACAGTAAGTCAAACCAGCAGTACTGCCATGTAAACTTCTGGCCCGCTAAGCACTAGCGCAGGATAACACCTTTTTAACCTTAACAACCTCCCCTTTTCATTAATGACGCTGCGTGGTATTTATACTAAGCGCGTATGCCGAAATTAGCATATCTAAAGCAGCTTCTTTAATTCACTCAAAAGTTCGATTCTTGTGAATCGAATCTTGTGTATACCTTACACTGGCCTCCCTCGAAAAAAAAAAATTAGGTAATTGAGGTCTGAACGGCTTCAGTTAACTAATTGAAAACGCGTGCTGGTCTGACTTTTTACATAATGGGTGGCAAAGCCAAAAAAACCTTCCACACGTTGTGTGGAGGAAAAACGCCACTACCATTTTACAAAACTGACCCCGAAGGGTCCAGGTGACACCATCAAACAGTGGATTTGCAGAGTTGCGGATACTGGGATGCCAACTGCGCCCTAAAATATCTATTTTAATTAAAAGTGACAACACAATTGCACAGCATGACATTTCTTGACTGTATCTGCTCTCCCCCAATTTATAATGTACATGTGTTATTTTTTTGTGAAGTTAGTACATTAGTGGTTAATTGGTATATTGTGCAGTATGTATTTTTTTTTTCTAGTCACTACATGTCCCCTTCAAAAATTTATAAAACAACAGTATGCAGTATTTTTTTTCAGTGGCTCACCACTTCCCCTCAAAATGTTTACAGTATATACACTGGGGGAACTGCAAACCAATTTGGTTCGGTTTTATTAAAGGGTGGGAGTTAGAAAAAGATAATTGATACAAGACTTGTTCATGAATGCAGCAACTTCCTTGCACCAGTCTGTCCAATCCGTGGGACCTCTCTTGATGGTCGCAGTCCTAGTAAAGGGATTCGTTGACCGTGTGGGCATCCTTTGTGCAGCAGGTCGTAGGTCCTGAGGCGCTGGTCCGGCTTGACGATGGACAGGAGGTCTCTTGGGAGGAGGCCAACCTTGCTGGGCGGCTGAAATCTTCCGTTTCCTGTACTTATGCAAAGGAGCTTTAAAATTGTCATTCTTCCTTTTTATAACCTTGTGTACCTTATGTGTGCCACGTTCATCCTTAGATGGAGGTTTTGTAGTGCACACTTTACCTTTCTTCGTACTTTTGCTTGTATCGGTATTAGATTTTAATGCAGATTCTATTTTGTCAAATTTATACGCCACACCAACGTGTTTAGTTACTGGCTTTATCTCTCTACTTGTGTCATGTTTTTCAACAAACTGACTCTGTTTTTGGTATTGGTGCTTATGCGACTTCTTGTTTACCGCCTTACTTACTTCAGTATTAGCAGTTTTAATGCTGGAACCTGAAGGCGCTTTTTCACATTTTTTATCCCCCTTAACTTTAGTTTTATCCTCTTTTGACGAAAAAGTCTCTTTGAAACTTGCGACATCAGAATCGTTATCATTTATATTCGTTAACACTGCTTCAGTTTTAGGAAGATTAAGCTTTTCGTACTGGTGCGTTTTAATGCAAACGACGTCTATAACTTCCGAAGCATCAGCTAAACTACTTACAGTATAACTCTGTGTCAACTTTTCATCCTGATTCTCAGTCTGGTTTTCATGTACTTTATTTAAAACCATATTATCAACCTGGCCTACACAATCCTCATTCGGATGGAAACTTGAAATAATATCATCATTACCTAGCGAGTTCCTACTATCGTTTAAAGAATTTTTATTGTCGTCAACTAATAAGTATTCACTAACTTCCGTAACGCATACTTCGTCATCTACTAAATTTCCTTCATTAACAGATGTGTGAATATCATCTAAAATATCAGGTATAGCATCAATAATATGAGGTATAACATTAATAGAAGTGTCAGATGATTTATTTTCTAAACCACTAGCATTAGTATCGGCACTATTTTCAGAAATTTGTACTGGAATTACCTCATCATTCCAGCTAGACTCACTTTCTTTATAAGCCACAAAAATACCCTGACTTTCACTATTCTCAAAATAATGATTACTGCTCGGACAAAATAATACATTTGACCACACAGTTTCAACAGGTTGAACCATATTATGTAAATCAACTTGCCAGTGCAAGTAAGGTGCTTGCATATTATTTACTTTAAGAGCACTAATTTCATTATAACGCCGTGCGCTTCTATTATTTCGCCTGCGGTACTGCTTACGCTGCTGGTTTGAAACTCGCAAAAAATTTTGGCGCGGTTGTATAAAACTTCTCGTACCTGAATGACGGTACGGGGTAGCGAAGAAATGCCTATTGTCATGTTTAGCTAAAGCTTGAAGGAGGGTAACCTTGCTTGTAATTGTTTGATTATCTAAAAAATCTTGAACACTTGGCTTCAAACGTTGGATAACTATTTTTAAGATTACCGCTTCCGTTACCCCTTCTAAATATTCCTCACACTTGGAAATCTTTTCTGTAGCAAAATCTAACGCAGACTGACCTTCACGTTGCCTTAGCGAATAAATTTCCGCTTCAATTTCACTTTGATTAAAGGTCTTTGGAAAAACACTAAGAAACTGTTGCTTGAATGACAAATAGTCAAAAATCAGATTACTGCTTTGCATGCATGTGTACCACTGAAATGCACTACCTCTTAAAGCGGCTAGAGCAATTTTAAGTTTATCCCCCTCTGGGGTGCATTGTTGCTGAAAGTAATGCTCAATTTTCTTTAGGAATTGGCTTGAGGGGCCGCCATTGAAGGTGGCTTCGAATGGCTCAAAATGCTGAACCATAATTACCCGAGGAAAATTTCCAGCAGGATTTTGTTCTACAACACTCATTTTTAAATAGTATATAAGTACTTGCAACAATTTTATCAATATAAGTACACAGTACACAGTTTTTAATTTCAATTATGTTGTTCGTTACAAATTTAACGCTAACTACCAGGGTATATATATCTTTCGGGCGCCAGTATAGAGAATCTATGCTCACTTCTACCCAGACTTGGGTGTATATAATTTGAAGTGGCACTCTATTTGAAGTTGAAGCAAACACAGTTTATACATGAAACAATGTTTATTGAATTCGTTGCACATATAATTGGCTTTTACAGCAATAAGCATGCGTACTACTTGTACGGAATGTATAAACACAGCTTTCAAGAACAATATATTTTTATACTCACGAACAGTAAGTCAAACCAGCAGTACTGCCATGTAAACTTCTGGCCCGCTAAGCACTAGCGCAGGATAACACCTTTTTAACCTTAACAACCTCCCATTTTCATTAATGACGCTGCGTGGTATTTATACTAAGCGCGTATGCCTAAATTAGCATATCTAAAGCAGCTTCTTTAATTCACTCAAAAGTTCGATTCTTGTGAATCGAATCTTGTGTATACCTTACACCCTTTAACTTAAAACCTACCCTAGCAAAGAAAACAAAACTTTTTCAATAAAGGATAGCGCAAAAGCTTCATATCCTCATAATGAAAAAATACAAATATAATTAAAATAAATAAACCAACAGAGTTATATAAATATAATAAGAATATAGACAAAAAACAAACAGAAATCAAGCACTCAGGGCATCCACGCTCCAGAGGCAAGATTCTGTAGTAGTACTGGAACTGAACCGTAAAAAGACAGAGGTAACCGACTGGTCTCGTCATCAGGGAGCCTAACCAAATCAGTTTCCTCAAGGGGAACTTTCTGAATAGGATGCAGGTAAGACTAAAAGACATCCCAAGGCCCTGAGTTCCCCATGGAAACATTAGTCTAAAGAAAATGAGAAGACAAGCACAACTTACAGTAAGGGCTCAACGCACCGTACATGCAAGAACACAAATAATCCTAATGTAAAGCCAAAGATGCATACAATTCCGTAAGTGACCGGCTTCCGTAATTACCGGCAGTAATTACCGCAATTACCGGCGATTAGAGGTGCTTAAAATTTATTACTTACTTACACACACACATATATATATATATATTTATTTATTTATTTTATATGTGTGTATGTACACTGGTGTAAGAAATTAAGAGAATTTGCATACTTGGTCTTTTATCTCTAGAACTACTGTACCGATTTTAATGAAATTCGATATGTAGATACATTGATACAATACAAAACAAATAACCATTCAATAATTGTAATTTTCACGCATGATCATGCGTAACACTCGTTGGAGTCGGAAGGTATGAAACAGCGGTTGCAGAATAAACAAAAAAAAGTGGGTTAATAGATGGATTAATAGGGGGTATGGTCCCCTCTTACAGATATACAGGTCTCGCAGCGTGATTTCATACTTGAAATAAGGCAGTTTATCATTTCCCGTGGCAATTGGTCCCACTCGTTCAGCAACGCTGTTTTCATTCCCTGGATGGTTCTCCGAGGGGGGTTGCGAGTTGCAATTACCCTCCCCAGAGCGTCCCAGACATGCTCTATAAGGTTAAGGTCTGGAGATCTGGCTAGCCAATCCATCCGGCGAATATCCTCACTCTCTAGAAATTCGTCGAACAGCAGAGCTCTATGTGGCCTCGTGTTATCGTCCATTAAAATGAACTGAGGGCCAGCTGCACCCCTGAAAAGGTGAACATAAGGCTCCAAGATCTCATCCCTATACCTCACACCAGTCACAGTGTCTCTTTGAGAGACATGGAGAGGTTTACGGCCATCCAACATGATGCCTGCCCAGACCATTAAACCTCCTCCGCCATAATGGTCTATTTCGCGAACATTGGAGGGTAGTTAGCGGGTCCCTGGTTATCTCCATATGAACGTACGGCGAGAATCGGTGTTTAGGCTGAACCGGGACTCATCAGTGAAGAGAACGGTTGCCCATTGATCCATACTCCAATCTCTATGCTCTCTGCACCATGATAAACGGATTCTCCTGTTCGTAGAAGTGAGCGGGACGCAAACAGCAGGGATGGATCTCGATGGATCCGGTATCCTGGAACTGTTTCCATAAGTTACACACGACGTTGGGCGTTAAATTGAACTCTCTACAAATTTGGACTTGAGATTGGCCTGTTTCTAGCCCCCCCCCCAACAATTCGCCACCTCATTCCATCATCTAAACGTTGGTGGTTACTCATTTTTACTGTTACAATTTGAAATTAACCGATTGCTGCAAAATATCACCATCTATTAACCCATTTTTTTTGTTTAATCTGCAACCGCTGTTTCATACCTTCCGACTCCAACGAGTGTTACGCGCGATCATGCGTGTGTATTACAATTATTGAATGGTTATTTGTTTTGTATTATATCAATGTATGTACATATCAAATTTCATTAAAATCGGTACAGTAGTTCTAGAGATAATCGATCAAGTCTGCCAATTCTCTTAATTTCTTACACCAGTGTATAATTTAATGTATTAATATCTGATGAAAAGCAATTAACCAATTCAGGTTTTTGGGTAATAAAAAGTTTAGTACTGAGTCAAAGTCTATAGGAGATAATAAAGAATCTAGTGTTGCATTTAATCAAAGGAAAATACCACCAGTAGAGTTTCTGTCGCTCATGTTTTTGAGGCATCAGAGAGAAACGGCTAACATGGTAAACATGACGTCTGAAAATTGGATGCTCATATTTGCAGATACCTTTGAAGCATACATCTTGTGTATCTGAAGGACCGAATATGAAAAGTTCAGAAGAAGATGACATGCGTATAATCACCACTCAAACAGATTTCTGACACTGGGAGAATTCATAATTCTAGTGCAAGTGAACCGAAATAGCCATGGGAAATAGCTAGAAGATATCAATTTCAGTAGAAAATATTATTGCATGATATTTTATTCTTTAATTTCTGAATCCACATCAAGACAGTGAGGCGGCTTAATTAAAGGAAATAATTTAGAAGTATTGGTGAAAATGTAGTACTTTAAACACGCTTTCACGTCTCTTAACCTCTATCACATCTTTTAACCTCTCACACACGTACGCATGCATATATATGTATAAAACAAGTACTTATGCTGATACCGTAGTACGTACCGTAGTACGTAGATACAGAAGTATGAACTTAACGCTACCAAATTCATGCGTATAGGCCTCTAAAAATTTGCAGATTTTCAACACTATCATTATTACACTCAGCCAGAACCTCACTTTAAAATACTGAGTTGATTAACTATCAATTAGGGCCCGAGGTAGCCTAATGGTAGCGCGTCGACTGAAGGTGTTTAGATCGAATCCCGACAAGAGCCATTAAATATCCTCGTGTCTAGGCCAGATATGGGCACTTTAAATCCGTCGACAGGAAAGTCCTTCTATGAGGTCAGTGGGTGGGGAAGGTACGATATCTCCCGATGTCACCCCTTGGGGTGCTCAGTCAAAACTGTGGTGGCACCTTGCCAAGTCAGACTCTGACCCTTGTGATACTTTTATAAACCGGATCCGCACTATTCAGCCCGCAAAGCCTATATGAACCCGGCCGCATATTCCCATTCCTTACATGAAATCACGCCATTACATCGTTTGGCGGCTGCTGATTGGTCAATTGAGTTTACATCGGTATTTGTGTATTAGGTACGCTGATGCTTATGAAAGCATGCCTGTTTTTCACGAATCAAAACTTCCATCACTATTTTTGAACGAAATAGAATCTTTTTCAAATAATAGTATCGTAGTACGCAGTAACGTTCAAAATTTAACGTATTACAATAAATGGTCAAGCAATTTGGGGAATTAAAATTTTAATTAAAAAAATAGACAATTTTTTTTTAAAAAATCAACATTTAGATTTAAAAATAAATAAATAAATAAAGCTTTCTTTTTTTAAAAATTCAACATTTAATAAAAAAAAAAAAGAAAATTATCTTTCCTTTTTTTTAATTCAACATTTAAATTTAAGAAAAAAGTTAATTTTGAGTAATATTTACTCTATTTTATTCTACTCCTAAAATTTTACAGTGAAATTACTACGGAAATTGGTAATTTCTTAAAATTTTTCATGCACAAAAAAGAAATATGAAGGCATTTATGGCGAAAATTTCTTTTACATATAGCTTGTCACTTTAAATTACTTTTACATTAATAGGTGGCGCCACTTTAAAAAAATTCACGTTCGTTGTAAAATATGGCGTAAAAAATATATATAAAAATGAAAGCAACTAAGAAATAGATTTTATCCCATTTAAAATGCGCTTAAGATCAAATATTATGCAATTATCGAAATGAAAGCAACTAAGAAATATATTTTAGCATTTATCTCATTTAAAATGCGCTTAGGATCAAATATTTTGGCAACTACGGATGCAAACTCAATTGACCAATGAGCGGCAGCAAAACGATGTAATGGCGCGATTTCATGTAAGGAATGGGAATATGCAACCCGGCCTGGAACTCCGACCAGGAGGCATTAGGAAAAAACAACAACTACCAATTAAAGTGCCGGACAAAAACAACTGATTAATAAATTCTTTTGGAGGTGAGAAATGGATGTAAATTTTAAAGTGCTTTGCGAATTATATGGAACACGAGGGTGACCTATCTTTTTTTTTTCATATGGCTTTGTTTGGAAATCAATCCATACAAATTTCAGGCAACATAAACAAACAAGGGACAGCGAACAATAAAATAGAGAAAAAGAACAAGTAACAATAAAACAGAGAACAAGAAAAAGAAAATAAATACAATGAATAGAGATGGTCACTTGTGGGAGTAAAAGTGTGATCTATTTAGTGAGCAAAATTTCGACAGCTCTTTAGAAAGGTTAGTCTGTACCACCCTACCTTAAAAAAATCATGAAAATTTACGTAGTTATCGCATCCGTTTTATATCACATAGATTTACATAGTTTTTTAAGTTTTACATAGATTTCACAATGATAGGATTCAAGCGGTTAACTTCACCGACACGACCTCGACCGAATAACATAACCTATAACCAAAACCACACGACTAACTTTTAGAGGGGATCAAAAGTCTTTCGGAGGGACCTAAGGAAAAAAATTAACAGGCTAGACAGACTTAACTTAAAATTGTTTCCAACAAACAAAGCTTGAAGTAATATAAGTTTTAAAAGAAAAAAAAAAAAAATAATACCTCTTCAAGTTAGCAAAACCGAACTGAGAAAAGAATGAATCACTCAAAAAGAAAAATACGTTATAGTAAATGTACTATATATATAAAACAGTTCCGTAACTGACTCACTGACTGACATACAACGCACAGACCAAACCGCTGGACCTAAGGGGCTGAAATTTTGTATGGCGATTCTTCTTATAGTGCAGGGGTGCACTAAGAGAGATTTTTGAAAAATTCTTCTTAGATTTTTTTAATTAAATTTTTAAGCTGTTTTAGTAACTTTTATTAAGTTTGCATTTAAATAATAATTCAAGGGTTATAAAATTTATATCACGAGAAAGATCCTAAAAATTGCTAATGAAATCTTTTTCGAATCTTTACCTCGATTTTTCTAATTTTTGGTGAATTTTTAAAGATTCATTTTTAGAATTTAATTTATTAAATGCTGATCACATGATTTCTTTTTCTGGTACTTTAAAATAATTTATCGATACGTGCATAACAACTAAATAGACAAAAATTCCTTTAAAAATTCCTTTAAAATGAGATCTTTTTCGAATCTTTACCTCCATTTTCTGATTTTTGGTGAATTTTTAAAGATTAATTTTTAGAATTTAATTTATTAAATGCCGATCACGTAATTTCTTTTTATGGTACTTGAATTTTTCAAAAGAATTTTTCAAAAATCTCTCTTAGTGCACCCCTGCACTATAAGAAGAATCGCCATGCAAAATTTCAGCCCTTTAGGTCCAGCGGTTTGGTCTGTGCGTTGTATGTCAGTCAGTCAGTCAGTCAGTCAGTCAGTTACGGAACTGTTTTATATATATAGATAAGAAGTAGTTCACAAATAAACTACGTAATGGAAACAAAAAAATTAATATAAAAATTGTGGCATGAAGAAAGGACATACTCGATAAATTGTAAAAATTCTCACGCTTCTCATGTTGTTCCAATCCTCTTGGTGTAGGAAAGCCTACACCTTGTCCAAAGGACCTAGGTCCTCAAATCCTAGGTCCTTGGCGAAGGGTAGTAAGAAGCATCACCTTAAGGCGAGGTACCACTAGGGATGAAGTCTGACTTGACCTCGAAGAACATTGGCCCCGTCATTTTGAACCGAGTCAAGTGACGAGACCAGAACACTTGACCCCGCACCTCCAGAGGTAAATTTGAGAACTTGGAGGACATTGTAATCACGTCCTATTTCACGTGCCCCGGCCACCATTAGTGAACACGGCGGTGGATTTGTCAGCGACGAGCATCGAACCAGGGACGTTCAGATCACCGGCGAGCTGCTTTTGCCAACTGGGCCACCGCGCCCCTACGCCTCTCACCCCGCATAGAAAGTATTTTGTTCATAAAAAAATTTCATTTACGTGTGTTTTGTATGAAGATCGCGGCAAAGCACTTTCTTGAATCAGTAATCTTTGTCAAATTTAGTCGAGTGGTTCCATATCGTAAAAACTTCCGCAGTTAATTTTTCGTAATAAGGGGAATTAGTTAATGTAGTTCAAACCGAAGTTTCTGCAAGAAATTTTGTTAAATAGGAAACTTTGTTGAAAGTTCATTATATGGAAATTCTATCTTGAGGAAAAAAAAAATTTCTTTTCAAGACTATAACGCGAGAAAATAATACGTTTTGAAAGTTTTTTTTTTGTCATTTCATTTAATTACTGAAATATGCGTAACTCACGCCATTGACAGAATATGTAAGCCAAAGGGCAATGTTTGTTTTGCTGTCTTCAGGATTTTGCAATGATTTTCAACTGCAAGTCTAATACGTACATATCAAAGAGAAAAGATTCCATGCTTATGCCGAATATTCTCTTATGCATGCATTCAGATGATTATGTATTAGATTTGTGGAAAAAAAATTATAAAATAATGCATAAAAAATCCCTTAAACTTATTCATTCGATGGCTTTTGCTGTTCAGTATTTTTTCCCTCTCTGTTGAATTATTGAGAAAATTTTTCCCTCTGTCTTCGGTTATAGTCGGGAGAGATCCACATCAAAGAAATATTTAAATCCGAAGCGTTATGATTTGCGTAAATTTGCATGGGGGACCCCTGAACTTCCTCTTTTTGATATTTCTCCTTTTGACCCTCCCCTGTCATTTTCTTACCCCCCCTCTTTCTCTGCGTCGTAATCGAATGAATCGGAAAGACACGTCAAATGGGGCAAACGAAAAGGAGGAGTCCACTGAATAATCTGGTCATGTGGAAACATGTCATCAGGGGTAAATTTGAATTTCAGTTCATTACGGACTTTTAAGTGTCTTTGAGCCGCACATTTTCTTTCCTGACCTCGCGCTTGGTTAGCAAGGGAGAACTTACGCAAAGGGGGCAAAGTTTTTTTTTTTTTGTTCGATAGTAAAAAATTAAGGGGACAGTGGACCTTCAAACCCAACTTTTTTTGTTTTGAATGGATTTGCTTGAAATTTGAATATGTGATTAGTACCATAGATATGTAAAAGTGGTTAAAATTTAATGATGAAATATTAATAATTTATGAATTATGAATTACTAGCGGCCCGTCCCGACTTTGTCCGGGTTGAACAAAATATTATACCAATAAATTTCAAGTTGACAGCCAATAAATTGTAAATCTTTTTTTACCTTAAAAATAACCTTAATAATACCTTAAATTAATATTACGTTAGTTAATAATTAAAGTTAATTTTTTAAAAGAAAAAGGCTTGCCGGAGAACGGCTAGATTCGAACCGCTAACGTCATAACAGAGCACAAAAAGCGGTAGAGGACAGTAGCGGTAACAATGGAGATTGTTAGGATTAAGCCCCTAACTTTATTTCTACTGATCAGATATACATAATATATAGCCTATGTCCATCTGGAATAATGTACCTTTCAAACAGTGAAAGAATTTTTCAAATAGGTGCAGTGATTCTGGAGATTACCCTCCACGTACAAAATCGCTCTCTCTCTTTATATATAAGTATAGATTAATTATATCAAAAATTGGCCTAATTAAAAATGTTCCATGCGCATTTCTTTTGCATATAATATGGTAATTTTTTTTACAGGATACCTTATAAAACTAACAATGAAAGTTATTGTTTGTTTTAAGCATTCATTAAAAATATAAAGAGAGAAAAAATAATAATAGTGAAAACACCCTTTTTATTACGCAAAATACCTACAAATCATCTTTTCAAGTACAAAATTTAGAAATTCTGAGCCACGAAGCATAATTTTTTTCAATAAGATTTATTTGATATACAGTCAAGTATATAAAACTTAAATTTCAAAGCAATACGATAATTAGAAATGCTCCTGGAGCAGTTTGAATATTCGTATGACATGAAAATTTTTATTTTGAGAAAAACCCAATTAAAGTTATTGCTATTAGTAACCACATAATATCTAAATTAAATACAAATGCCTATAACTAGGAAAGTAATAACAGAAATTAAAAATTCTTTTTGCAACATATTCGTACTCGTCCGTAGTGTCACGATTCAATAAAATAAAAAAAATCGAATTTTTGGACTAATTTCACAATTTTGAAAGTCCACTGTCCCCTTAAAATGCCAAATGCTCGAGCCTTCTTTCAGACTTTAGTGAAATTTATCTTTCCCCCTTTGTTTGTACAGTCTCTCAAATAAATAAACGAACAATGGAATCTTATGAGAACCCCCCAAAATTTTGCTTTTACTCGGAGTTTTTAAAAATAAAACATTATAAAAAATTAAACTTTTTAGAGTATAATAAAAAAAAGAAATAATTGTATAATAGAAATTATGAAGGTTGATATACAAGTCTGATATCCATTTTTGGAAAAAAATCTTCCTAATTCCGATAACATGATATCCATGTATGAAAAAAATATTGTCAACATCGATAATATCATATCCATTTATATTTGCATTATCGGAATTGATAAATATTTTTTTCATAAATGGAAAATTTCAGACATTTAAAGCAACCGTCATGATTTCTATTATAATATCTATAAATTTAAGTTGCTAAGCCGATTTTTCGGGCAGTCAGTGAGAGAAAACTACTGCATCAATTTACGTCATTTTGGTCTTAAACGAAAGATTGCAATCTGCAGATTTGTCAAATTTGGTTTTTGTAACCGCAATTTCTATTAATTAGCGATAATTTACAATTAAAAATTGATTTCTGCGCATGCTCAGTGTCATGTTTAAATCTGTCTTTAGAAACTCACTGTTTCTGCGCATGCTCAGTGACATGTTTTAATGATAAACACGTTTATTCCGAGGAGTCTCTCTAGATATCGCTCTGCCATTTTTATTTTTATGATAATTATGTTTGTGAAATATAAGATTATACCTGATGGAAATTGCTTATTTAGCGCTTTTTAATTATCGATAATTTACAATTAAAAAAATTGCTTTCCGCGCATGCTCAGTTTCATTTTTAAATCTCGCTTTAGATACTCGCTAAGCACGAGGCCGCTTAAACACATAAATTTGTATCTGCGCATTTTTATGATTTTCAACATTTGGCAACGATGTGTTGAGTATAATTTGTGTATTAGTACATTCATTTACTATCTCTAAGCCGGCCGCCTGGCTGTAGCATAAGTCTCACAAATCTTCAACTCAATTCAATTCAATTTACTATCTAGCCGTCATGTTTTGACGGGTACCAAATAGTTATGTTTCTTTTTCTATTATAATATTATTTCGTTTTCTTTATGTTTCTTTTTCTTATTGTAGTTACTCCAGAAAAATTAATTTTTTTTATAATGTTGTATTTGAAAAAAAAAAAAAAACTATAGGATTAAGTAAAATTTTTTGGTTCTGATAAGGTTTCCGCTGTTTTTCCGATTTGAATTTATTCGAGAATTTATTCGAAAAAAACACATTTGATACGTAGTAAAATATACAGAAAACATAAATTTCATTTTATCTTGTTGGGCCTGCTTATCAGACAGTAAATGCAATAACTTTGGAACTAACATTTCCGGAACATGAAATGAAGTTTGGGAACATCAGACTGATAGCCGAAATAAATCAGTCCTATGGAAACTTCATTCCTACTTGTTCGTGTATCTGAATGGTTCGATGTTGTTGTAGAAATTATGCCTCCTGTTCGGATAAATCCCGACCAGGTTCACTGGAGGCTGTAGGGCGAAGTTTGGTTGGTTGAGGGCACTACGGTCATTTGCCGCTATACGAGGGTTCATTAGACTGGACCTACTACTTAAAGCCGATTCCGAATGTCTAGAAATATCCAATAACTGAACTCGAACCCCCGGACTCTGGTACCGAAAGCCACCGTCGGGTGCCGGGTGAAGGAATGTGATTCCTGCTTAGTTCACGGTTTTGGGGAACCTCGAGGGGGTTGGAGGCCGGCTTTTTGCTCCGTATGGTTCAAAATAATGTAGTGGATGACTTAATGATTGTGTGACCGAGGGCAGAGTTGCGTCGTAATTTTTTTGTTTAAAACTTAGCTAATTAAAACACCAAATAGCTTGGCTTATTTCCATGTTTTTATTAACTCGCTTTCTTGTTGGTTTGTGTGTGTGTTTGTGTGTTTGTCCAGTACAAATCTTTCAATCGATTTTTAACTAACTTCCCGACTAGCTAGACATTTGAAACGTTTGGAATAGCTCAGAACACGATGACGATGCATTTTTTGATACTTTTAGTCATCTTTAAGCAGAATTGAATTAACTTTCAGTTATTTTCAGTTAATTTTGTTTTGTAGACTGGTGCAGCTATCTATCGGCCGAAACGGGAACGAAAAGTTAAACGCAAATTAACTTCCAATTAACTTTATTTTCTTTCAAGTTGATGGGATAATTCATCAAAAACTTTTTTTAAAAAGTATTTATTAATACATAGAATTGTCAAGTTTATATGATTCAACAGAAAATTTAAAAACATGGTACATAAAAAGTTCTTTTTATCTTGTAATTACTTTTACTCTTAGTACGTCACAGGAAAAAGTCACAAGGAAATGACACGCAACCTTTATGTGTGAAGCTATATTTAAATCTTTTTGTAGGAGAGGCGATTTCTGGAAAAAAGAACTTTCCCTGACACATGAAATGTCGAGTTATGAATATTTTTAGTATTCAATATTAATTTATTTAAACTATAAATCCTACAAACTTTTAACTACAAGACGTCATCAAAGCTTCTTATGCCGTGGACATTAATAAGACATTAATAAGTTCATAGTGATGGGGAAATAAACCAATAATCCAGCAGTAGTTATAAAAAATTTATTTAGGTGAATAATGTGATGGACTGAGATTCAGTTATTTATTAGACAAATCCCGATCATTCCTTTATTGGTAATGATTTAAAACCAACCGGTGCATTCATTAAATGTAACAATATCGTTGACCAAAAGCTAATTAAACACATCGTTGTTGATTAAACGGGAGAAAATTACTCGTATGCCGGCTTAATAAAACAGCATGTAGAAGCGTAGCCATCTGTGTGCAATTATCTCAGAATCTTTTCTAGTTTAAAACAGGATTTTTCTTTCACTTGGAGTATTATAGATACCCAGAATGTTATGTAAAAAAAATAATAAAATAATGTTTAAAATGAACTCTACTTCAAGATAACATCTGAAGGAACTATTAATAAAGAGGTTACAAGTGTTTAAACTAGTAAATTGGGATATTACAAAATAAAATATTAATTATTCTAATCGTATTTTAATCACTGACAAACTATTTCAGAAAATATTAAAAGTGGATCCCATGAACTTTTAACATTTTAAGAAATTTTTGCTGATGTTAATTCACACAAAATTTTAAAATTGACATGAGTAATTGAAGCCTCTCGATTATAAAATTTAGATTTCAGTCTCTTAAGCACTCGGGAAACAAAAAAAGTAGCTATAACACTCTAAAAACCAAACAACAACTATCTACAAAAGTTAATTTTTTTCTAAACATGAGATACCTCAAAATTAAAACTACTATTTTCTGAACCATGAAACAAATTGAATTTTATCTTTTCGATTCGATCGATTCGAGCTTAATGTCTGAGAAGTTAAAACTGACCACTAACTATTAGTTGTTAAACTTGATTTATAAATTTCATATTATCCTTTCTGGTTGTATTTTAACCTTTCTTCGCCTTCTTAATAATTAAAGGAGAAAATGACGTTAATTATGACATATAATAGAATTAAATATAAATTATAAAATTCATGTTGAGACATTCAAATTTAACAAAATGTTTTCTTTATCAGGAATGTATGATAATTTATCAGGATTTTATTTTTGTCCGTCGCTTTTCATAACTAACTAGAGCGAAAGAAAATTTTTAAAATACAAAATACAATAAAAGGGTGTTCGTTACAATATATATTTCTTTTCTCGTATTCAATTTGAACATCTCCAATTTGATATTGTCAAATGAATGCATAGGGATTTAGGAAAAAAACTGATAGCAAGACAAAAGGTACTGCAATTTTTTTTAAAACCAGAATAGATCCCCAAGACTTCTTCATTTTTTGTAATATATTTACTCTGTAAAATAATAATAGTTCAAAGAAAGTAACCTCTTGTAAATTTCTAAATAATACATATATGTGTTTATAAAAAAGACGTACAAAACAATCCATAGATGTTGTGAAGAAGAAAAATCTCGCCAGCAAACATAATCAAGAAGTTAATGAGACTGAACTGTGCTACTATTTCTACCTATATTCACCATTAATCATTGTTTAGAGTAAATAAATAAATAATCACCTAAGAACTAAACAGATGGAGTATTTTCATTCATGTATGTAAACCTTTAACGTAAGACACAAAAATTATCAACTTCATGGAGGCAATTAACTTCGAATAAAAGAAATTTAGAAATAAAATAAAATTTATTGATATCAACCTACTTCATTCACGTTGACCTTGACACAAGTATGGAAAACAAAAATTATACGCTTATGTATTTTTTTTAACCCAGCTGTACTTGAAAACGACACAGTCTGTTGAATCTTTGATAATGAAGCATTTTGGTGGTCATCTTAAACCTTTTTTTCTGGTGAATTTTACAAGCACTGATTTTAGCTTGCTCAATGCAATAGTTCTGTTAAGAGGCATGTAAGTTTTAAACAGGGTGACTACACTACGTAGTTTTCTTTAAGTCTTCTATTTCAATTAAACAAAACTTCTACATAAACTTAAACAAATAAAGACAAAGAAATTTATGTGTTTTAATTTTTAAATAATATTTGCATTATCAAACTGCTATATTATTCTAAATAGTTATAAATATAACAATAAAGTGAAAATAACATTTTTAAAAATTTAAATTTTGCAAATTAATTAATTTTTAATTAAATATTCCCATTTTACTAAGTATATTATTCTTTTCTCAATTAGGTGAATGTCTTACATGTTTTGGATAGTTAAAGTTTAAATAAGGAACAGAACTTAATTTGCTAAATATAGCAACCTAAGCTTGAAAAATCCTTTTATTATATCGATAAACCGTGAAAATTTAAAATTAGTTTATCCTGAAAGGTGTTCAAACAAGGGTGTTGACAATTTAAAAATATATTTCAATTATACAAATAATTACCTCAATGTAATCAAAAATGCAAATTTAGTAAAACTTTTGTAAAGTAGTCACCTACCTTCATCTATAAGAAATTGTAGATTACAATAGAATATTTCCTGTCTTTATCAGCGAAATGGGGATATTTTGAAAGTGATTAAAACAATATAATACGTATGAAAGTATCCCAGTTACTTATATTTTCGATTCAAAACACGCTATAAATTTAGATGCATTATCTGTTACAAGAGAGTGCATAACAGAAGAGTACAAAAATAATAATCGGAGAAAAGACTTTGAAAACTTGGGGTGAAACTCAGCAACAGAAATTGAATACAATCTGATAGCAATAGAGAGAGTAAATTACACAGCAATTGACATCGACCTTCGCAATAAAGGAGTTGTTTCAAGTGAAGCTGCCCGCCTCCGTGCTTTAAAAACCCATACAAAGATGATAGCTATGATTGTCACGGAAATACATATCACAGAGAACAACATCTTCGATGCTATTTTGGTAAGAAAAATCTTAGGAAAAAATATATAATGGTAAATAGAAGAATCTAATTCTTCTTCCGATTTACCACTGATTTCTGTCAACAAAATTGGATAAAACCGAGTTGAAGCACTTCCATCCGCAGCCTTATCTTCGTCAAACTTTATGGGAATGTTGAACTGATATTTTAAAGTGAAATCTATTATTACATCAGTTAATGGCTCAACATTAATATGAGGTTCAGGCAAAGATGCTTCATTTCCCATGGCCGAATTGAATCGAATGTAATCTTGATCATTCCAATGGGCATGAGAAGATACCGAGAATAATTCTTCGCTAACATATCGATAGCGATCTATTGCTATAAATGTGGTGTTGGAATCTACCGCACAGATATTGTCATTCCAGTGAAGAAAAAACTTGTTGGTTCGAAAGATATACTCTTCCGGTTGCGATCTGTAAATATCTTCTGTTCCATTTGGAGTAATTGTTAAACATCTGCAAGGCAACTTCTCAAACATTCTTGTCAGCGTTCTATTTTTGTAAACTGGAGAATTTACAAAGTGGAACACACCGAAAAGTCTCAGACAAAGCTCATTTCGTAAGTACTGCAAGTATGTTAAATCAGGATCATTCTGGAGTTCTTCAATAATTCTTTGGATATCCATTTCTTCATCAGCCCTGAAAAAATTTTCAGGTTCCACTGTAGAGTTTTTTTTAATACTGTAACCGTCAATCACTTGACCCAAAATATCTTTAACAGTTGTCTTATGAACTAAATTTTCTTTCAATATGTCAGATGACTTGTTTAACTCGTTTCGAATCTCCTTCAGATATAAACTCCTCATGAATGGGATGTTCAGGGTATATAAAAATGCCGATTCATCCGCTACAGATTCACCTGGAATGAACTTCAAGCTTTCGAAAGTCAAAGAATTCGTTGAATCGAGTCTATTCCATCGTAAATAATCCAATTCTGACCGGTCGTATACAAATGGGCCAATTTCATCGACTAACATAGGTACATCAGAATATAAGAATTCATCGCCATTGGTGATATTATAAATGTAAAACTTCTGCTTTTGCCGCAAGGGCTGGTTATCCCACTTGTTGTAGATTTCCAACTGGTTCGCGAGGAAAAAGTCCCGTTCATCACAAAGTTCGCTCAATTTCGAATTCTTTACAATGAGTACTGTAAGGAAAGCGACAACAGAAGTTAAAAATAAAGTGCTGAGGATAAGTCTAAGGCACATTCTTGAATTAGTTTCTAGAAATTGTGGGAAAAATAAACGCAGCACCACAACATAAGATAAGAAAAACTAATCTTCCGAAGTCCTATTTAGCAGGTCAAAAGTCACATTTACAGGGCTGCAACAGTAGAAGAAAAAAAAATAGTTCTCGTGATTCTGCATGAGTAACGCAGCATTTCGCTTTGTCAATATTTTCCAGGTAGGTGGTGATAATGTTTTCCCCCGTTAAAGGTGGTATACAAACATGCAATCAATGGAACTTGTTTCAGTTAGTCTGTGCAACGCACTAAAAGTCTTTTGGCGTTTTTTTAAAAATTATTGTACGTATACTTAATGAGGTCATGGTTAAAACTAAAATAGTTTTTTTTTTTTAAAATTACTACCTAAGTGATTAAAAAGAATACATCATCTTCCGTAAGACCAGTTTCCTATCGACAAATCCACAATAAAAATTTCTTTAGTGAATATTATTTGTAAGTAAAAAAATATTTTTAAATACACCATTCAGTCAACCGTTCAGAATATTATTTTTGGAGAAATGTGAGGCTATTGAACTCAGAATGACTTAGAAATTATACAATTCTATTACTTCCGTGAATAATATGATTTAAAAACTGGCGTGCGTCTAAAAAAAAAATCTTTCTCGTTAATCTGATAACATTCCTTAGATATAGCCACATAGAAAAGAATTTTTCAGAAATCGATATTAACATCACCTTTTTTTTTCTTGAGAATTATTTAAGGTGGTTGTACTCCCAGATTTGAATGGTTCTGGTGATTCTGTCAGACTCCTAAAATCTGAGAATATTCTTTGCGAAAAAGTAGAGAATTTGAGTATTTGCTTAGAATAACATTCTATTGGATGTACTAAGTTAAAATTTCTCCCTCCTAAAGCATTTAAACATCAGAATGGATCTCGGGATAATACATTATATACAGCGATTTGCCTGTTTCTAAAATTTATTTCTCTAGAGATTAATCAAACAAGAAATTTTCAATAAAAGCTGAGCGTGTTTGATATTTCGTCCATTTTTTTAGGCGACGGGAAACATAATTATAATAGTGTGAACATTATCAACTAAATTTATTTAGCAGTTAGCGACACCTGTTTTCTTTCATACACATAAATACATGCATAATATATGTAAATACACTAAAATATATTTTTAAGTGTGCGTGTGTGTATAATCTGATACAATTTGAAGACGATGCATATTTATGGATATAGAAAATATAAAAATAAGAAAAATCTGAAAAAATGAACTGAAACCACCTGAAAAAAATTTCATATCGGGAAATGCTTTTAAAAATAAAATATTTATTCATATCAAGGTAGAAAAAATAACATTGAATATTATTTTTATGAAAATATAAATTTTGATTTTTTTCTGTAGAACCAGCTTTACCTAGCTCCCTAATGTAATGTTCCATAATAAGATTCATTCCATTCGGACATTGTACTGTTAAATGGAATATCCGAAATCACTTCATATTTACAAACAAACTGAATACATCTGGCCACTAAATACTATTATAGGAGATATTGTTCATAAAATATAGTTAAGAAACAAAACAAATTTTTGAGATTAGATGATACAATTCAGCTTTTTAAAATTTAAGATAAATTTATGCTTAAAATAATGTTTTACATTATTACTTTTAAACTGTGAAATCTACTTTTTGAAAGAACTTTTGTAGACGAAATTACTTGCGATCTATAATGAAACAATAACCACAGATTGTCAACTTTTACTAATAACTTAGGGAAATCTACCTTTTTATTTAATTATTTTATCGATATAGGCAGTATTTTTGTCGTTGTTAAACATCTTATTTACAACTTCTATTATATTTTCCGTCTCCATCCTCTTTATATGAGCAAATTAATAGATATATTCAGATAAATTCAGAAGTATTATTGAATTATTTTTAAGTCTAATACAAAGGTATAATTTATGTGTAGGTTGAGACTGTGTGTGTTTGTTTCTACAAACATTATACAGGGGTATATTTTTAGAAGGGTAGATAAGATAAAATGACAAGATAAAATAATTCAAATAACTTTTAAAGGGAACAAGTGCCGTACCTACTAATGACAATGTTGGTTGCATCTATTTTCGATACGCAGTAAAGTATTGTGTTTGACGGAAAACTAAATATTCAAATGCTTATGTATTCTGTATTATGTCTTCAGTGTTTAAAGGTTAAGAAAGCATGGAATACACTATCTGATATTTAAGGGCATTATTCTAAGGTAATTAAATCTAACGTTATTCTTAGGAGCTGAATATGAGATATAGACTTGAAGTAGCAGGAATCGATTTTTATTTAATAGCAATTTACCAGTGAAAGAAATTTTTAATTCTGGGCTTTATTGAATCTGAAATGCAAATGAATGCTAAGAGAGAAAACATACGAAATTTATAAAGTATATGTGCGACATTTAACAAAAGAACAGTTTGATATTTCAATACGTTCTATTACTAATAAATAGATCTACACCCCAGAAAAATCATGGATTCAGACTCTCCTGATTTCAGACTCTTGCCCTTACCGACATGAATTCTGTTAGATTACATTCCATATATTTTGCGCAGTTTCTGATGACTTCTTTTCTTTTCATCACTAGCTACTAATTATGAAATGCATTCCTCCTGCTAAGAATGTGTCTCTATCAACACTGTAAGAAATAAAATATATCACAAAATCTGCATAAAAAGGAAAAATTATTTATGTAAGAAATTGCAAGTTACTTCGCAGAATTTTTTAAAAGCGGGAAACTCGATCAGAGTTCTTGACAAGCTAACAATCGTGATCTAAGAGATGAAATATTTGAGATCGACAAAGTATCATTTGGGTTATCTGATACAAGGTAGGTATGTGTTCCGTCAAGTTCATATTAGTGGTAAGCTTTTAAGAAAAATAGAGAAACAAGAAAAGTGTTCCATTGCTATATTTTCTTTTATATCAGTCTGTTCGAAATGACAAACATCAGAATAATCACATTTCAATTTCGTTGAGAAGGTACTAAAATTTCCCAAGTCGTAAAAGCAATGGAAAACGTATGTCCTATATAGGGAGAGTGATTTTTACACCACGCGACACCAAGAAAAATGTTGTGGGTCACATGACTGCTGGTAGGGTTATCACTTAAACGCAAAAATGAGGAGAAAATAATATACGGTAGAGCAGTGGATTTCATCTACGTGAAACGAAGAAAAAGTGTAGTTATAAATTGTAATAAATACACACACGTAGTAATAAATACCTACACGTGTAAATCTTATCTATTCAATTACAATAACCACAACTTATCATAATTTGCATGATATAATATCTAAAATGTCTACGAAACCTCGCAGCATGAATCCAACTGTTTTGATTCACTTGAGTTCCTAACGGTTTGAACTGCATCTATTTAAATACTCTAAAGCTTTCGAGGGATACATCTCGCACATGATTCCTTCCTAGCCTCGTGCCGTGTTTCTTTTGAGCACACCACTCTAAAGCAGATAGGCTTTCAAATGACTAGCTGTCGAGCAAATGTGGTCTTCATTGGACCTCTTAGCAAAGTAAAGTCTTTAATTAAGGGATGAAACTGCTGCCATCCTATCTGGAAGTCCGACAACCATGCATTAGTCTGAAGGGTGCCAGATGAATGGCGCTTACAAGATTCTCTTGTGCCCAAAGTCAAGTGAAGTTTGCGGAGGCATAATAGTGTGGGGAATTGCATGGTTCTCGTTGGTACCCTCAGTTCCGGTCACGAAAACCCCAGTTTTAGGCAGTAATTTATATTTTAGACAACATGTCAGAAATCGATGATTTACTTTTTTTGGGACAACACACGCCGTCCATTGATAGAGGGTGGTGCAGCGTGAATTTCCTTGAACCCACGATCGGGTCTTTCCGTAGGTTCAATCTCAATCTAATAGAGCAATTTTAGACTTTAAAGTAGAGTATATATATATATATATATATATATTGTGGCGGACAAAAATCTGCATCACCTGCGAAAAAGTGGAAAAGTGTGCAAATAATGTGTTTCATGTGTATGTTTATGTACAGCTCATATTGTTACGCTAAAATAATGTTATAAGATTAATCTTAATCAAGTTTTATTAGGATTAATAAATTATTTACACTTAATTACTCAGAAAAAAAGAAAAATATTTAAAAATACAATATTTAACAAAACATGGAACGAAGCAATTGATACACAAATCTTGTAGTTAATGCAAATTCTACATAACTGCAGTCATATTACATGTACTTAGATGTGTATACAAGCATAAGGATCACATTAATATTTCGTAGATCCTCCACGAGCTGCGATGACAGCCTTGCAGCGGTCCGGCATATCAACTTCTGAATGTAATCTTGGACAATTTCATGGATCCAAACCCTAATAATATTTTTCTGCAGTTTAATCTTAGTGTTGTGAAACAGAAGAACTTTACCGGACACTAATGGCCCTAGATGGCGTTAGGTGTCCTATAATAGAACCGCTTGTTTACATCCCTTTTTTGATATTTTTTATACTTTGCTTGCTGTGCGAAAATGAGGTGACAGCTCTTTTTGCAGAGAATCTGTTACTACGCAGAAAGCGCTCTGTAAGTTTCGCTATGTACGGCGCGTCAATTTTTATGTTTATAAAGGATATATTATGATGATGTATATTCTTTTATTTGAGTTAGTTTAATGTGTCGTTGCCGTTTAAAGTACTGCTGAACTACCCAGGTAAGTCTGAAAATGATTTCGTTTTCCAGTATGGGTTGATTCTTTGTTTGGGCAGTAAAGAGTGTGTCATTTTTTTGGTTTCTTTGTTTGCCTGCATATATCAGGTCGATATAGACATTTAGTATATTAAAGTTTTATCTCTAAGTGTTGGGGAAATATTTTATAGTTACCTTTTCCTAACATTTAAGTGGCGTCCGCGACAGGACTCTTTCGGTTTTAACTGCTCAAATTAATTATTATCTTATCAAGTGTAGAGTTAGTTTTTGATAATGGAAATTTTAATACTTAAACGGAAGGCTTTGCGCTCTTCTTTTACAAAGACAGTCAATGTTTTGAAATCAGAATTTGTTAAAGAGGACATTGACTTAGGTTTAATAAAAGATAAGTTTACTAAATTGCAGAATTTGCATTTAGAATTAAAAGAACTAGATGACCAAATTCTTGACTTGATGATAGAGGGGAAGGCTGCGGAAAAGGAAGTCTCAACTGAAATTGAAACCCGCGAATTATATTCCGATGGTTTTATCACCCTGACCCGTCAAGTAAATGAGAAATTAGAAATTCCTGAGGAAACGGGTTTCGAGACTAGGTCACAGGATGGTTCTAACATATCGTGTCATAAAATTAAAGCATATAAACTTCCGAAAATTGAACTTAAGAAGTTTGACGGTGAATTGCTTAATTGGCTTCCCTTTTGGTCCCAGTTTAAAAAGATCCACGATGATCCTGATTTGCATGACAGTGACAAATTTTCTTATTTGGTTCAGAGTATGAAGTCGGGATCGCGGGCTAAAGAGTTCATTGAAAGTTATCCGGTGACTTCAGAAAATTATGATAAGGCTGTTACTGCTCTTAAAGAGCGTTTCGGGAAAAGTGAGTTATTAATTGAAGTTTATGTAAGGGAATTAATTAAATTAATTATTTCTAATGTGAAGGCAGATAGCAAAGATAAATTGCCCCTTGATAAACTTTATGATAAAATTGAAGCTCAGTTGAGGGCTTTAGAATCTTTAGGTTTGAAATCAATAGATAACACATCGTGGCTGTATCCGATGGTCGAATCGAGCCTTACGGAAGAAGTTTTAAAGGCATGGCAGAGGAGTTCGCTCTTTAACCAGCCTGAAGGAACCGACGTTTCTCGCCTCACAAATTTGATGAAATTTTTAAAAGCTGAAGTGGAGGGTGAGGAAAGATTAAAACTGGCACGTAGTGGGTTTGATAGTGTTAATCACAAAGAGGAACATCATGATAGAGCAAGGGGTGAAATTAAGGGTAAGTTTAAATTTAAGAAACCAAATATTCCTACTGCCTCAGGTTTCCTTACAACTAAAGATCGTTGTTGTATATTTTGCAGTAAAGCACATGATAGTAAAAATTGTTACGATTCACGTTTTATGACTCTTGATGAAAAGATTTCTAAAATTAAAGAGAAAAGGTGTTGTTTAAAATGTTTAGAACCCAATCATGTCGCAAGAGTCTGTAAACAATTTGTTCGTTGCTATGCTTGTGGTAAAGCGCATTTAATTTCTCTTTGTCCGGAAATGCATACTAGAGGTGAATTTTCAACAGAGAAGCCAGTAATAGAAAACATACAAACAGCTACTGCCAGACAAATGTGTACCGCGGAAGTTGCGTTAATGACGTTGCAGGTAACAGTCGCGGGAGTCAATAAGATAAGAAATGTTAGAGTGCTCTTAGATTGTGGGTCCCAGAAATCTTATATTTTGGGGTCATTGGCAGTGGAGTTAGATTTACCAATAGTATCTAAGGAAACAGTAGCTCATACTTTATTTGGGGGTGCTAGAACCGACCCAAAACTGCACAATAAATATCGAGTAAAGTTGTGTTCCTCGAGTCAGCAGAAATATCCAGATTTAGAGTTTGACTTTTTAGATCAGGATGTAATTTGTGGGGATATACCGCGTGTATCGAGAGGTCCAATATTAAAAGAGTTAAAGCGTAACAAAATTTGGTTGTCTGATGTAGGATCAGATTGTCCTAAAATCGAGATGCTCATTGGCAGTGATATTTATGGAAAAATTCTCACGGGACTTGTAAGGCCATTAAATGGAGGATTAACTGCGGTTTGTACAAAATTAGGTTGGGTCGTTTGTGGTGCATATGATGAATTTTCTACTTCTAAAGAACAAAGTGCATCATTGTTGTGTAGTTTAGCAGTCCGGGACTTTAAAATTTCCGATCTATGGAATTTAGAGGCGATCGGAATATTAGATGCTCAGCAGAACTTAACGAAAACTGCCGAGGAAGAAATTGCCCGCGAACAATTTTTGAATTCCCTCACAAGAAACGAAGAAGGTCGCTATTGTGTGGGTTTACCTTGGTTAGGGTATAATGTAGAGTTGCCATCAAATCGCCATGTTGCTGAAAAAAGATTGTTCAGTGTAACACGAAGACTTAAGTCTCTGAACAAATATGAGGATTACGATAAGGTTTTTAAAGAATGGATAGATGAGGGTGTAATTGAAGTAGTGCCAGAGGCTGAACTTAATTCTAAGGGTCACTACCTTCCACATCACCCCGTGTTCAAAGCAGATAGTAGCACGACTAAAATAAGACCTGTTTTTGATGCGTCGTGTAAAGTTAACAGATCACCCTCCCTTAATGATTGTTTATTTAAAGGACCAAACTTGATTGAAGAAATCCCTTCAATTTTACTGAGGTTTAGAGAAAAATGCATTGGGGTGACCTCTGATATTAGGCGTGCATTTTTACAGATAGAGTTGAGAAAAGAAGATAGGGATTTTTTGAGATTTTTATGGTGGGAGAAAGAGGGTGTCTTTAAGGTATTTCGCCATACCAGGGTAGTTTTTGGAGTGACATCCAGCCCGTTCTTATTGGGGGGAGTTATTGCGTTTCATTTGTCACAAGTACCAACAGAACAAAAGTTTATCACCCAGAAATTAGATAGGTCTTTTTATGTCGATAATTGTGTAACTTCGGTAGATAACGAGAAAGAGCTCGTGGATTTTATAAAATGTTCTACTGAAATTCTAGCCGAAGCAAAAATGGATTTGCGTATGTGGATCTTTGGTCCAGTAGAGAAGGATGTTGGTTTCAAACCGATAGATTTGAATACAGAATCCCCATTAAAGGATCCCGTGCCAGTGTTAGGGGTTATTTGGGACAGAGAAGAAGATAACCTTTCTATTGACATTAAAACTGCATCACTTTCAAAAAATTTGTCTAAAAGAGAAGTCCTGTCTGTAACACAGACCATTTTTGACCCGCTAGGTTTTTTAACACCTGTTTTATTGCCAGCAAAGCTATTACTCCAGGAAATTTGGGCGATAAAAGCGGACTGGGATACTTCGTTACCAGAGAATATGAAAACAAAATTTTTAAAGTGGCATAGTAATTTGAAAATTCTATCTAACTTGAAAATACCGCGGCGAATAGGGTTCGGTGATAAAAGTTCTTGGTCATTACATGTGTTTTGTGATGCCAGCCAACAGGCCTATGCCACAGTAATTTTTCTGAGGTGTGAACACAACAGAGAAATATTCGTTAATTTTGTAGCGGCTAAATCTAGAGTCGCACCCCTAAAGAGAATTACCATTCCTCGCCTAGAACTTCTGGCGTGTGTCTTGGGTGTGCGCCTTTCCAAATATGTGACGGAAGCGCTTTCACTAAATGACATTCCGAAACATTTTTGGACCGATTCCACCACAGCCTTATCTTGGATCAAAAGAAATGATATATGGGGGACGTTTGTGGGCAACCGAGTTAGGGAAATTTGTTCTGTCACAAATGTAAATCAGTGGTCATATGTCCCGGGTCAATCAAACCCGGCTGACTTGCCTTCCCGAGGTTGTTCCCCTCTTCAGTTTTCTGAGCTTGGTTGGTGGAAAGGACCTATTTGGCTAAAAGAGCCTAGAGATAATTGGCCAAAACTAGATGTTAAACCCGATGAGACTTTAGTTTTTTCTGAGTGTAGGAAAGGAATAAATTTAAATGTAAATATAAATGTATCAGTAATTCCTGAAGAAACTAAATGGTTTGAGAGATTCTCCAAATTTTCAAAAATGGTAAGAGTTTTAAGTTGGGTAAAAAGATTCATCAAAAATTGCCAAAGGCAAATGGTGAATAAAGAACCTTCCCTGTCAGCTTTCGAGGTGCAGGAAGCTAAAAACACACTTCTTTTGCTGCTTCAGATGGAGAGTTTTCCTGAGGCTGGAGACGTAATCCATGGCATTTTAACGCAGAGAGATCAGAGTGGCCTAAGGAGAGTAAAGACAAAAATTGTCGAACGGGACGATAATTATGCTTTTAGATACCCTATTTTGCTACCTTCTAAGCATCATATTGTTGAATGTTTGATAAGAGAATATCATTTAAGAAATTCTCATGCTGGAATACAAACTCTTACTGTTATAATCCGAGAGGAATTTTGGATAATTGCCGCCAGACGCACAATAAGATCAGTTGTCAAGAAATGTGTACGATGTAAGAGATTTTCAGCAAAACATATGACAACAGTACCCATTCAATTGCCATTAGACAGAATTCGAGACGCATCTACATTTGAAATTACCGGTATCGATTTATGCGGCCCTCTGATTCTCCGATCTAAATCAAAAGCCTGGGTAGTTTTATTTACATGCGCCGTTTACAGGTGCGTGCATCTGGAACTTGTGACGTCCATAAGTACGGAATGTTTTATCCAAGCTTTGCGTAGATTCATAGCGCGAAGAGGCCGACCGTCTGTCATTTATTCAGATAATGGCACGAACTTTATCGGAACTTCGACGGTACTGAGAAAAGTTGATTGGGAAAAGGTAGTTTCTCAAGAAACGTTAAACCCAATCAAATGGAAATTCATTCCTCCAACTGCTGCGTGGTGGGGCGGATGGTGGGAGCGATTAATTCGTTCCACCAAGAATCTGATCGTGAGAGTCTTGGGACAAGCGTCAGTAAATTATGAGGAGTTGCTCACTATTATTTGTGATGTTGAAGCAGTAATAAACTGTCGACCCCTCACTTATATTTCCAATGACTCTGAAGACCTTCTGCCGTTGACACCATCAATGTTTCTACAGGACATTAAAGAATCCGGTACAGCTGACTTAGATTTTATAGACAAAAGCAAACTCCTAGTTCGACAGCGTTTTTGTCAAGAACTTCGGGAACAGTTCCGCAGTCGGTTTCGCAAGGAGTATCTTGGACAGCTAGTGCAGAAACATGGACAGAAGGACTGTGAGATAAACGTTGGAGACATAGTGTTAATAGGTTCGGAGAACCTTAAAAGGATTCACTGGCCAGTCGCTCGAGTTCAAGAACTTTGTACCGGCAGAGATGGCCGCACCAGAGTGGTCAAAGTCAAGACCAAAAATAGTATACTGATTCGCCCTGTACGCAAACTATACCCACTGGAAGTGTGCTCGTGTACCAAGGACTCCATAATTTGATTTTTGATTTATTCCTCTACAAATCAAAAAGGTGGGAGTGTTGTGAAACAGAAGAACTTTACCGGACACTAATGGCCCTAGATGGCGTTAGGTGTCCTATAATAGAACCGCTTGTTTACATCCCTTTTTTGATATTTTTTATACTTTGCTTGCTGTGCGAAAATGAGGTGACAGCTCTTTTTGCAGAGAATCTGTTACTACGCAGAAAGCGCTCTGTAAGTTTCGCTATGTACGGCGCGTCAATTTTTATGTTTATAAAGGATATATTATGATGATGTATATTCTTTTATTTGAGTTAGTTTAATGTGTCGTTGCCGTTTAAAGTACTGCTGAACTACCCAGGTAAGTCTGAAAATGATTTCGTTTTCCAGTATGGGTTGATTCTTTGTTTGGGCAGTAAAGAGTGTGTCATTTTTTTGGTTTCTTTGTTTGCCTGCATATATCAGGTCGATATAGACATTTAGTATATTAAAGTTTTATCTCTAAGTGTTGGGGAAATATTTTATAGTTACCTTTTCCTAACACTTAGTAGCAGGATTCTTAGCAGCAATTTCGTACTTATTACTTGCCAACAATTTTCAACGGGGTTCAGATCAGGACTATTCCCAGGTCAGTCCAAAACTTTAATACCAGGTTTTGCCAGATAGGCCTGTACCTAAAGGGGGAAACAGGGGGGGGGGATTATTTTTGTAATATGAAAGGTGAGATGTGTCATGCGAGTTCACGAGTTCATGAGAAACCTCGCCATTTAGATAAAAAGATCAAGTTGCTATTATATTTAGCAGACGAATATAACAGAATAATTAAAATATTGGGTAATCCCATAAATAATGTGGTATTTTGGATTTGGCTGAAATGGATGGCACAAATTTGTGTTATCGTGGTAACTTGCTGGGAGACGAGTTTATTGCTGCACTAGTGTATTGTTGACGAGTTTATTGCATTGTACAACAGCAAACCGTATATGGCTTACTGCTGTACGATGCAGAGGTGATTTTGGCAAAATTATTAACTCCCTAACATGAAAGAGTCGGAAGTTCAAATTAGACACGATCAGAAGTTTCTTCAAGGCCGCAACGCAACATCAGCAGTAAACAAACAGCGCATGAATTATGGTTTAGAGTTTAGACACTATAAGCGCGAGAAACGCTCCAAAAACTGAGGCAGTTTGAATGGGAAGTTATGATAAATCCTCCGAATTATCCCGATCTGTTACTTTCAGACTATCATCTTTCGGTCTCCAAAACCATATTAAGGCTGCTGTGTAGTAGCCCTATTGGATTCGCTCACCTCAATGTTGACCTATGGAAAAAATGTGTCCAAGGATCGCCGACTTGGATTTAAAAATTTTTTGTAAAATTGTACTCCGTAATAAAGAAAGAAAAGTTACACCTCGGGACATTTTTCGCTTAAAAATGCAAATAATATTTTAAATTTTAAATTATTTGAGGAAAACAAAATCTGGTATAATGTGTTTTAAATGCTCCCAAATTCCTTTGGTGGGCGAAATTTATAAAATAAATCCGGTTGCAAGATGCAGAAATGTTCAGGCTATCTGAAAATACCATTTTTATTGGATTATCGGCATTTATGTAGCTGTAAATACAGAGGCTGTTCACACATTTTTTAGACGATGTATATTGTATTCACAAAACTAAATTACATAAAATTCTTGTGTTTTAAATGTTCTGTTTGACATCCCTTATTCTGAACTATCTTTCGACACCGCAATTTCCAGGATAATAATGCTTTTTGAAGTGTCAGAAGAGGTATTCTATCCCATTCCTCCTGAGTCCTGTAAGGGTTTTGGGACGACGTTTGGATAATGCAGATTTTAAAAGTCCGAAAGCACAAAAATCCATAGGTGATACATCGGGAGATTTAGTAGGGATATCAGTGAAGGGTATGGCCTTGATACCAGTTTTTTGTTCCATATCTTTTAGGAAATTTACAGTGGATTTTGATGTGTGACTGCTAGTTTTATCTTGATGGAGTCTCACAGATTGATGGCACTGTGGGAAAAGCGATGGTATTTCATTCAGAAAAATTGGCGATAAAATATGTTCCTGATAGTATTTGGAGTTAATCTTGACATTTTTTTCCACTCTCTTTATTTTTAACTTACCATTATAAGAAAAACCAGCAACAATCATGAATCCCTTAGAAAAACTTTCTTTCGATACTTTGAACCATGTACTTAAATTTTTTTCTCCCCTTTTATGATAATAAATGGCTCTTTTATGTTGCAATCATTTAAATACACCCGTGATTCATCTATTTTGACAATCGTTTTCCATTTTTCTTTGGATAAGTGTTTCTCATATAGAATTCTGCAGCGTGTCCTGCGTTCAGCGATATGATTTGGAAGAAGACGATGCACATTGCGTTTTTTCGCTTTCTTAAGATTTAAATCAACGTTTATCATTTTGTTTACAGTGGATACCGAGCATTTTAATCATTTTGCAACTGTCCTTTGACTAGGGGGATTTTCTTTTAACATTAAACATCGTACCTTTGCAATAGTCGAAGTTGTCCGTTTTTTCCTTGGATACTTGTTTGGAATTTTTGTCCCACTTGAGGCTCCAATTTGACGTTTTTTCCTTTCTTGTTGACGATATTACCTATGGACGCTTTAGATATCACAAAACCATGACTCTCACATCGTTTTTGGATAACGGAGTATGCATATTTCTCTTCGGAAAGAGCATAAATGTAGCCTTCAAACCACTGCTTTGTTAAAAACGCCATTTTGAATTAAAAAAAACTTTCAAGCCGCAGACGATAATTTTGACTTTTAAAAACATAGTACAATTGCAATTATTTCTTTTGCAGCAAACGATTTTTTATTACCGCTTAACAAAATCGTCTAAAAAATGTGCGAACAGCCTCTGTAGTAGATAAATTTTCTCCATAGGTTAACATTAAGGTGAACGAATCTAATAGGCTTATCACACAGCAGTCTTAAGATGAGAATGCAAGACGGTGAGTGATCTTAAAAGGTCAAGGGTGTTTGATCAAAGGGAGAAGGGACAGGGACTGCGTTTTGTGACAACGAATCATAAAGCCTAAAGAGTAAGTACATAAATCTGGTGCAGACTGGTTGAAGGGTTTAGAAATGTATTTGAAACATGTATGCAGACCGAATTTTAGTTATATATTTAGTTATAATCCATATTTGCATATAGATTATATTATATTATAACTAAGAAAACATTCACTCTTTCGCACTGATTACCTTTACCATTAAAACAACTTGGTGAGCTTCTGGAATTTTAGCTGTAATTTTCTTTAATCTTGTACATTAAGGATTTACAAATACACCATAGGGCCACGCTATGATCTTTACTAATTAACCTCACTAAAATTTAATTAAAATTTACATATTTGAATTTTAGATTTCTACGGAAATAGATAATACTACCTAATAGAAATTTATGTCAGAGAATCAAACTCATGGAAACTCGAAATTATTTAAACACATATTTTTAACACATAGGGTGAAGTAACAGTATATTGGGAATAAAGTCCATTTTGCCCTTAGCTTTGTGAGTTAGATAGTGCGCATCTAACTGAAATAAATAATAAAATGTTTATGAAAATCACATTCAGAAGCGAATCTTTTAACAAGTTTCTTTAAGTTTCCATAGCTGCATTATAAAAAATTCCTTTCGAATCTTTTAAGCAATCCGGTGCTAAGGTCAGGCAATACATTTTGGAAATTATTACCTCTTAGTAAATAGTCCGCAAGTATTATACACAATTTGTGAAAGCAAAATGTTGAACAAAGATATGTGAAATAGTTATGGAGGTTAGACGTTCATTCTGAGATTCTGTGGATTTGTCGATGTGGAAAACTGGTTTTACAGAAGATAATGTATTCTTGTTAATCACTTAGGTAGTGATTTAAAAACGAAAAACTATTTTAGTTTTAACCATGTACTCATTAAGTATACATACGCCAAAAGACTTAGTACGTAGAACGGACTTACTGAGACGAGTTTCATTGATTGCATATTTCCATTGATCGTTCCATTGATTGTATACCACCTTTATTCGGGGAAAACCTTATCACCACCTACCTGGAAAAAATTGACAAAGCGAAGTTCTGCGTTACTCATGCAGAATCACGAGACTATTTTCTTTTCTTCTTTTACTATTGTAGCACAGTAACTGACACTTTTGACCTGCGAAATAGGACTGCGGAAGATTAGTTCTTCTTATCTTGCGTTGTGACGCGCCGTTTATTTTCCCCACAATTTTGTAGAAACTAATTAAAAAATGTACCTTCGACTTATTCTCAGCACTTTATTTTTAACTGCTGTTCTCGCTTTCCTTACAGTAATTATTATAGGGTACCCTAAATTGAACGAACTATGTGATGAACGGAACTTTTTTCTTGAGAATCAGTTTGAAATCTACGACAAGTGGGATAACCAGCCCTTGCGGCAAAAGCAGAAGTTTTACATTTATAATATCACCAATGGCGATGAATTCTTATATTCTGATGCACCTATGTTAGTCGATGAAATTGGTCCATTTGTATACGACCGGTCAGAATTGGATTATTTACGGTGGAATAGACTCGATTCAACGAAATCTATGAATTTCGAAAACTTGAAGTTCATTCCAGGTGAATCTGTAGCGGATGAATCGGCATTTTTATATACCCTGAACATCCCATTCATGAGGAGTTTATATCTGAAGGAGATTCGAAACGAGTTAAACAAGTCATCTGACATATTGAAAGAAAATTTAGTTCATAAGACAACTGTTAAAGATATTTTGGGTCAAGTGATTGACGGTTACAGTATTAAAAAAAACTCTACAGTGGAACCTGAAAATTTTTTCAGGGCTGATGAAGAAATGGATATCCAAAGAATTATTGAAGAACTCCAGAATGATCCTGATTTAACATACTTGCAGTACTTACGAAATGAGCTTTGTCTGAGACTTTTCGGTGTGTTCCACTTTGTAAATTCTCCAGTTTACAAAAATAGAACGCTGACAAGAATGTTTGAGAAGTTGCCTTGCAGATGTTTAACAATTACCCCAAATGGAACAGAAGTTATTTACAGATCGCAACCAGAACAGTATAGCATTCGAACCAACAAGTTCTTTCTTCACTGGAATGACAATATCTGTGCGGTAGATTCCAACACCACCTTTATACCTATAGATCGCTATCGATATGTTAGCGAAGATTTATTCTCGGTATCTTCTCATGCCTATTGGAATGATCAAGATTACGTTCGATTCAATTCGGCCATGGGAAATGAAGCATCTTTGCCTGAACCTCGTATTAATGTTGAACCAATAACTGATGTAATAATTGATTTCACTTTAAAATATCAGTTGAACATTCCCATAAAGTTTGACGAAGATAAGGCTGCGGATGGAAGTGCTTCAGCGAGGTTTTATCCAATTTTATTGACAGAAATCAGTGGTAAATCTGAAGAAGAAATAGATTCTTCTATTTACCATTATATTTTGTTTCCTAAGATTTTTCTTACCAAAATAGCACCGAGGATGTTGTTCTTTGTGATATGCTTCTCTGTGACAGTCCTATCTGCTATCTTTGTATGGGTTTTTAACGCACAGAGGAGGGCAGCTTCACTTGAAACAACTCCTTTATTGCGAAGGTCGATGTCAATTGCTGTGTAATTTACTCTCTCTACTGGTATTAGATTGTATTCAATTTCTGTTGCTGAGTTTCACCCCAAGTTTTCAAAGTCTTTTCTCCGATTATTATTTTTGTACTCTTCTGTTATGCACTCTCTTGTAACAGATAATGCATCTAAATTTTTAGAGTGTTTTTGAACCGAAAAGATAGGTAACACATTGGGAAACTTTGATATGTATTATATTGTTTTCATCACCTTCAAAATATCCCCATTTCACTGATAAAGACAGCAGATATCCTTGTGTAATCTACAATTTTTATATAGATGCAGGTAGGTGAATACTTTTCAAAAGCAAACTTTTGCTAAATTTCCATTTTTTATTGCATTGAAGTGATTTTTTTATATAACTAAAATATATTTTTAAATTGTCAACACCCTTGTTTGTATACCGTTCAGGAGAAACGAATTTTCAATTTTCACAGTTTATAGATATAAAAAAAGGATTTTTTTTATCGTGCTATATTTAGCAATTTAAGTTCTGTTCCTTATTTAAAATTTAAATATCCAAAACATGTAAGACATTCCCCAAATTGAGAAAAGAATAATATACTTAGTAAAGTGGGAGTATTTAATTAAAAATTCATTACTTCACAAAATTTAAATTTTTAAAATGTTATTTTCATTTTAATGTTATATTTATAACTATTTAGAATAGTATAACAGCGTGATAATGCAAATAGGATTTAAAAATTAAATCACATAAATTTCTTTATCTTTATTTACTTAAGTTTATGTAACAGTATTGTTAAAATTAAATAGAAAACTTAAAACTAGGTAGTGCAGTCACCCTGTTTAAAACTTATACGCCTCTTAACAGAACTACTCTACTGAGCAGGCTAGTATTAGTACTTTCAAAATTCAACAGTAAAAAAGGTTTAAGATGACCACCAAAATGCTTCATTATCAGAGACTCAACAGACTGTGTCGATTTCAAGTACAACTGGGTTAAAAAAATACATAAGCGTATATTTTTTGTTTTCCGCACACTGTCAAAATCAACGTGAATGAAGTAGGTTGATATCAATAAATTTTATTTTATTTCCAAATTTCTTTTATTCGAAGTTAATTGCCTCCATGTAGTTGAAAATTTTTGTGTCTTACGTTAAAGGTTTACATACATGAATGAAAATATTCCATCTGTTTAGTTCTTAGGTGATTATTTATTTATTTACTGTATACAATGATTAATGGTGAAAATACGTAGAAATAGTAGCACAGTTCAGTTTCATTAACTTCTTGATTATGTTTGCTGGCGAGATTTTTCATCTTTGCAGCGGCTATGGATTGTTTTGTACGTCTTTTTATATACAAATATATTATTATTTTATAATTAGCAAGAGGTTATTTTCTTTGAACTATTATTTTTTATACTGTAAATATATTATAAAAAATGAAGCAGTCTTTAGTGTCTATTCTGGTTAAAAAATTTGCAGTATCTTTTGTCTTCCTAGCAGTTTTTTTCCTCATTCGCTATGCATTCATTTGACAATATCAAATTGGAGATGTTTAAAATGAATACGAGAATAATAATATAAATTGTAACGAACATCAGATATATAAGATAGATTATGATATCGTGCGATTTCATATTAAATTTCGGAAAAGTTAAAGCCAATTAATTCTTGAATTCCTTTTATTGTGTTTTGTATTTCCTAAAAATTTTCTTTCACTCTAGTTAGTTATGAAAAGCGACTAGCCAAAAACAAAATCACGATAAATTACTATACATTTCTGATAAAGAAAACATTTTGTAAAATTTGAAAATCTAAACATGAATTCTATAATTTATATGTAATTCTATTCTATTTCAAAATTAATTTTATTTTTCCTTTAATTATTAAGAAAGCGAAGAAAGGTTTAAATATAATCAGAAATGATAATAGGAAACTAATAAATCAAGCTTAACAACTAGTATTTAGTGGTCTCCAAAACCATATTAAGGCTGCTGTGTAGTAACCCTATTGGATTCTCTCACCTCAATATTGACCTAAGGATCACCGACTTGGATTTAAAGATTTTTAAAAAAAATTGTACTTTGTAATAAAGAAAAAATGTTGCACCTTGGGGCATTTTTAGTTTAAAAAAATGCAAATAATATTTAAAATTTTAAATTATTCGAGGAAAAAAATAATATATAGTGTGTTTTAAATGCTCCCAAATTCCTTTGGTGTGCGAAATTTGTAACATCAATCCGGTTGCAAGATGCAGAAATGTTCAGGCTATCTGAAACTACCATTTTTATTGGATTATCGGCATTTATGTAGCTGTAAATAGTAGACAAATTTTCTCCATAGGTTAACATTAAGGTGGACGAAGCCAATAGGCTTAGCACACAGCAGCCTTAAGATGAGAATGAAAGACGGTGGGTGATCTTAAGAGGTCAAGGGTGTTTAATCAAAGGGAGAAGGGACAGGGAAATGACTACGTTTTGTGACAACCAATCATAACGCCTGAAGAGAAGGGTTTAGAAATGTATTGGAAACATGTATGCTGACCAAATTTTAGTTACATATTTTCTTATAATCTATATTTGCGTATAGATTATGTATTATAACGAACAAAACATTCACTCATTCGCACTAATTACCTTTACCATTAAAGCAACTTGATGAGCCTCTGGAATTTGAACTGTAAACTTCTTTCATCTTGTACATTAAGGTTTTACAAATACACCATAGGGCCAAGCTATGATCTTTACTAACTAACCTCACTAAACTTTAATTAAAATATACATATTTGAATTTTAGATTTCTATGGAAATAGATAATACTACCCTTAGAAATGTATGTCTGGCTATCAAACTCATGGAAACACGAATTTATCTAAAGCCTTATTTTTAACACATAGGGTGAAGTAACAGTATATTGGGAATAAAGTCCATTTGTCCATTAGATAGTGTATATCTAACTGAAATACTTATTAAAATGTTAAAGAAAATACGAAAAAAATGTATCCACTTTAATCACTTAGGTAGTAATTTTAAAAAAATCTATTTTAGTTTTAATCATGTACTCATTAAGTATACGTACAACAATAAAAAACCGCCAAAAAACTTTTAGTTCGTTACACGGACTAATTGAGACAAGTTCCATTGATTGCATATTTGTATACCACGTTTATTCGAAGTAAACATTATCACCACCTACCTGGAAATTATTGACAAAGCGAAATGCTGCGTTACTCTTGCAGAATCAGGAGACTATTTTTTCTTCTACTATTTACCACAGTAACTGTGACTTTTGACCTGCGAAATAGGAGTTCGGAAGATTAGTTTTTCTTATCTTACGTTGTGGTGCAGCGTTTATTTTTCCCACAACTTTCTAGAAACTAATTCAAGAATGTGCCTTAGACTTATTCTCTGCACTTTATTTTTAACTTCTGTTCTCATTTTCCTTACAGTGCTTATTGTAGGGTACCCAAAATTAAACGAACTTTATGATGAACGGAATCCGTTAGAAATCTACGACAAGTGGGATAACCAGCCCTTGCGGCAAAAGCAGAAGTTTTACATTTATAATATCACCAATGGCGATGAATTCTTATATTCTTATGCACCTATGTTAGTCGATGAAATTGGTCCATTTGCATACGACCGGTCAGAACTGGATTATTTAGGTTGGAATAGACTCGATTCCATGAATTCCTTGAATTTCGAAAGCTTGAAGTTCATTCCAGGTGAATCTGTAATGGATGAATCAGCATTTTTATACACCCTGAACATCCCATTGATCAGGAGTTTGTATTTGAAAGAGATTCGAAACGAGTTGAACAAGTCATCTGACATATTGAACGAGAATATAGTTCACAAGACAACTGTCAAAGATATTTTGGGGGAAGTGATTGACGGTTACAGTCTAAAAAAAACTCTACCATGGGACCTGAAAAATTTTTCAGGCTTGAGGAAAAAATAGATATCCAAAGAATTATTGAAGAACTCCAGGACGATCTTGATTTAACCTACTTGCATGACTTACGAAATGAGCTTTGTCTGAGGCTTTTTGCTGTTTTCCGCTTTGTAAATTCTCCAGTTTATAAAAATAGAACGCTGACAAGAATGTTTGAGAAGTTGCCTTGCAGATGTTTAACAATTACCCCAAATGGAACAGAAGTTATTTACAGATCGCAACCAGAACAGTATAGCATTCGAACCAACAAGTTCTTTCTTCACTGGAATGACAATATCTGTGCGGTAGATTCCAACACCACCTTTATACCAATAGATCGCTATCGATATGTTAGCGAAGATTTATTCTCGGTATCTTCTCATGCCTATTGGAATGATCAAGGTTACGTTCGATTCAATTCGGCCATGGGAAATGAAGCATCTTTGCCTGAACCTCGTATTAATGTTGATCTAATAACTGATGAAATAATTGATTTCACTTTAAAATATCAGTTGAACATTCCCATAAAGTTTGACGAAGATAAGGCTGCGGATGGAAGGGCTTCAACTCGGTTTTATCCAATTTTGTTGACTGAAATCAGTAATAAATCCGAAGAAGAAATATATTCTTCTATTTACCAATATATTTTGTTTCATAAGATTTTTCTTACCAAAACAGCACCGAGGAAGGTGTTTCTTGTGATGTGCATTTCTATGACAGTCCTAGCTGCTATCTTTGTATGGGTTTTTAATGCACTGAGGCATGCAGCTTCACTAGAAACAACTCCTTTGCTACGAAGGTCGATGTCAATTGCTGTATAAATTACTCTCTCTATTGCTATCAGATTGTGTTCAATTTCTGTTGCTGAGTTTCACCGCAAGTTTTCAAAGTCTATCCGTCGATTGTTATTTTTGTACTCTTCTGTTATGCACTCTCTTGTAACAGATAATGCATGTAAATGGATAGCGTGTTTTTGAACCGAAAAGATAGGTAACAGATTGGGAAGCATTCATACGTATCATATTGCTTCCATCACCTTTAAAATATCTCCATTTCACTGATATAGACAGCTTATATCCTAGTGTAATCTACAATTTCTGTAGGTATAGATTATGGTACTGTAGATATAGATAAAGGTAAGTGACTACTTTACAAAAGAAAAGTTTTGCTAAATTTGCATTTTTGATTCCATTGAAGTAATTTTTTGTATAACTAATATATATTTTTAAACTGTCAACATCTCTGTATACCTTTGAGGAGAAACGAATTTTCAATTTTCACTGTTTATCGATATAATAAAAGGATTTTTGTAGCTTAGGCTGCTATATTTAGCAATTTATCTGTTCCTTGTTTAAACTTGTATCCGAAACATGTATCCGAAACATGTAAGACATTTACTTAACTGAGAAAAGAATAATATACTTAGTAAAGTGGGAATATTTAATTAAAAATCTTTGCAAAATTTAAATTTTTAAAAATGATATTTTCACTTTAATGTTATATTTATAACTATTTAGTATAATATAGCAGTTTGAAAATGTAAATAGGATTTAAAAATTAAAGCACTTAAATTTCTTTATCTTTATTTTCTCAAGTTTATGTAGCAGTTTTGTTTAAATTAAACAGATAACTTTGGCGGCCCTGTGGTATAGCGCGCTGTTTTTCGGTGCTGAGTGAGCTCAGATCGAATCCCAGCGTTGGCCGCGAAAAATGCCTCCAATCGTGTCGTCCCTTCATAGGGGGTAATGCTGTCCGCCTATATGGTGCCCCCACAATAAAATGGACAGTAAAACTGCGACGTAGTAAGGGCGAATGTTTAATTAGAAATGCCTCTGCATTGGTTAAAAAAAAAAGATAACTTAAAGAAAGATAACTAAGTAGTGTGGTCCCCCTTTTCAAAACTTACACGCCTCTTAACGGAACTACTGTACTGACCAAGCTAGTATCAGTACTTTCAAAATTCACCTGAAAAAAAGGCTTAAGATGACTACGAAAATGCTTCATTATCAAAGATTCAACACACTGTGTCGATTTCTCAAGGTCAATGTGAATGAAATACTAGTTTAATATCAATAAATTTTATTTTATTTCCAAATTTCTTTAATTCGAAGTAAATTGCCTCCATGAATTTGAAAATTTTTGTGTCTTACGTTGAAGGTTTACATACATGAATGAAAATACTCCATCTATTTAGTGATTGTTTATTTAATTACTGTAAACAATGATTAATGGTGAAAATACGTAGAAACAGTAGCACAGTTCATCTCATTAGCTTCTTGAATCTGTTTGCTGTCGAGATTTTTCATTATTGCATCGTCTATGGATTGTTTTGTACATCTTTTTTATAAACATATATATTTTTATTTTGAAATTTACAAGAGGTTATTTTCTTTGAACTATTACTTTTTTATACTGTAAATATATTATAAAAAAATGAAGCAGTCTTGGGTGTCTATTCTGGTTTAAAAAATATTGCAGTATCTTTTGTCTTCCTATCAATTTTTTTCTCATTCTCTATGCACTAATTTGACTATATCAAATTGGATATGTTCAAAGTGAATACGAGAAAAACAATATAAATTGTACCGAACATCAAATATATAAGATAGATTATGATATCGTGCGATTTCATATTAACTTTCGAAAAAATTAAAGCTAATTAATTCTTGAATTCCTTTTATTGTATTTTGCAATTCCTAAAAATTTTCTTTCACTCTAGTTAGTTATGAAAAGCGACGGAGAAAAACAAAATCATGATAAATTATCATACATTCCTGATAAAGAAAACATTTTGTTAAATTTGAATGTCTCAACATGAATTCTGTAATTTATATTTAATTCTATTATATGTCATAATTAACATCATTTTCTCCTTTAATTATTAAGAAGGCGAAGAAAGGTTAAAATACAACCAGAAATGATAATATGAAATTTATAAATCAAGTTTAACAACTAATAGTTAGTGGTCAGTTTTAACTTCTCAGACATTAAGCTCGAATCGATCGAATCGAAAAGATAAAATTCAATTTGTTTCATGGTTCAGAAAATAGTAGTTTTAATTTTGAGGTATGTCATGTTTAGAAAAAAATAACTTTTGTAGATAGTTGTTGTTTGGTTTTTAGAGTGTTATAGCTACTTTTTTTGTTTCCCGAGTGCTTAAGAGACTGAAATCTAAATTTTATAATCGAGAGGCTTCAATTACTCATGTCAATTTTAAAATTTTGTGTGAATTAACATCAGCAAAAAATTCTTAAAATGTTAAAAGTTCAAGGGATCCACTTTTAATATTTTCTGAAATAGTTTTTCAGTGATTAAAATATGATTAGAATAATTAATATTTTATTTTGTAATATCCCTATTTACTAGTTTAAACACTTGTAACCTCTCTATTAATAGTTCCTTCAGAGTTTATCTTTAAGTAGAGTTTATTTTAAACATTTAAATTTTTTACATAACATTCTGAGTATCCATAATACTCCAAGTGAAAGAAAAATCCTGTGTTAAATTAGAAAAAAATTCTAGTTTGTTTTGATTATAATTTTGGAAGATATTGTGTTTGCCCATATATTAAACAAATAGTTTTACTGCTTCACCCATTTTCGCTGCTGAGAATAATTGATAATGGTTTGAAATAAATTATAGATGAGTACTGGACACAATTTCAGATAAAATTAAGAACATATAAATTTGAAAAATATTAAATAAATAACAATGAAAAAGACTTAAAATTCAATTGATAATAATTTTCATTAATAATCTCATATATATATATATATATATATATATATATATATATATATATCTGGGTGTGTGTGTGTATACATATTTTTTTTACCTTTCAAACAATATGTAGTTCAAATTTTCTTTTGGAGAATATTATTTGTAAGTGAAAAAATATTTTTAAATACACCGTTCAGTTAATCATTCAGAATGTTATTTTTGTAGAAATGTGAGGCACTTGAACTCAAAATGGCTTAGAAATTATACAATTCTATTTCTTCGTGTACAATATGATTTGAAAACTGCCGTGCGTCTAAAAAATCTTTCTCATTAATCTAATAACTTTAATTAGATATAGCCACATAGAAAAGTATATTTCAAAAATTAATATTAATTAACAGCACCTTTTTTTCTTGAGAATTATTTAAGGCTGTTGTACTTCAAGATTGGAATGGTTCTGGTGATTCTGTCAAACTCTTAAAATCTGCAAAAAAGTTGAAAATTTGAGTACTTGCTTAGAATAACATTCTATCGGATGTACGAAGTTAAAATTTCTCCCTCCAAAAGCATTTAAACATCAGCATGGATCTCGGGATAACACATTATATACAGCGATTTGCCTGTTTCTAAAATTTATTTCTCTAGAGATTAATCAAACAAGAAATTTTCAATAAAAGCTGAGCGTGTTTGATATTTTGTCCATTATTTTAGGGGACGGGCAACAGAATTAAGATATTATGAACATTATTACCTAAATATATTTAGCAGTTAGCGATACCCGTTACTTCATACACATAAATACATGCATAATATAAGTAAATACACTCAAATATATTTTTACATGTGTGTGTGTATAATCTGATACTATTTGAAGACTATGCATATTTATGGATATAGAAAATATAAAAATAATAAAATCCTGACAAAATGATTTCATATCGAGAAATGTGTTTAAAAATAAAATGTTTATCCATAACTAAGTAGAAAATATATCATTGAATATTATTTTTATGGAAATATAACTTTTGGTTTTTTCTGTAGAACCTGCTTTACCTAACTCCCTAATGTAATGTTCCATTATAAGATTCACTCCATTCTGACACTGTACTGTTAAATGGAATATCCGAAATCACTTCATATTTACAAACGAACTGAATATATGTGGCCACTAAATACTATTTGGCTTTAGAGGGGATATTGCTCATAAAATATGAGTAAGACACAAAACAAATATTTGAACTTACACTACTGGCCAAAAGTATTGCAAGTTTGAGAAATCTAACATTTTTTCAAGAATAAGCCCCAAAAGTAATATTTTTTCAATGCAACTGATATTTTTTAATGTCAGTATGTTAAATTAGTTTAAAGAGAAGATATGATTAAGTTATTGAACAAAAAAATATTATTTAATTTTATAAAAAATAGCATGCAAAAAATATACAGTTATCAGAAATCGGCACCCATTTTGGGTCCCCGGAATAAAATGAAATAAATAAACAATTTCATGTTCTTCTGAGCAGAAAAGATAATAAATTTGTGCAATTGAACCGAAAAGCATTTAATATGTTGTTGAGCCGCCTCTGGCTTTGATCACAACAGCCACTCTTTTAGGCATGAAATCCACAAGGTTTTGCAACACTTCTTTCAGTATTTCAAGGTGCCAAATTTTAATTATTGTTTCTTGAATCTCTCGTTTTGTTCTGGGATGATTTTTAGATATTTTCCTTCCAATTATACTCCTTAAATTCTCAATAGAATTTAAATCTGGCGAGTTTACTGGCCATGGGAGAACATTAATACCATGTTTTACGAATTCAGCCTTAACCTAAAATAAAGAATGTTTCGATTTAGAGTTCAGAATTGAACTCTAATAAAATTTAGTTTAATTTCAAAGTTTTTCTCTTTTTTTAATGTATTGCAGGGTGATAGGTCTTGCTGAAATACCCACTTCTGCCTTGGGAACATGTCATGAGCACTAGGAAGCAATCAATCCTTCAGCACACTAATATACTGGTCACTCTTCATAGTTCCCTGTACAAAATGGAGTCGTACATTTGACTTATATGACATGCAGTCCCCCACCATTTGGCTTTCTGGGTGTTTTGCTGTACGAACCAGGCAGACTGGACTCATGCAAAACCTAGTGTTGCAAAACCTTGTGGATTCCATGTGTAAAAGAGTGGCTGTTGGGATCAAAGCCAGAGGCGGCTCAACAACATATTAAATGCTTTTCCGTTCAATTGCACAAATTTATTATCTTTTCTGCTCAGAAGAACATGAAATTGTTTATTTATTTCATTTTATTCCGGGGACCCAAAATGGGTGCCGATTTCTGATAACTGTATATTTTTTGCATGCTATTTTTTATAAAAATTAAATAATTGTTTTTGTTCAATAACTTAATCATATCTTGTGTTTAAATTAATTTAACATATTGACATTAGAAAATATCAGTTGCATTGAAAAATTATCATTTTTTGGGGCTTATTCTTGAAAAAATGTTAGATTTCTCAAACTTGAAATACAGTGATTTCCGCTTATAAGAATCACGTTTGTTATTACTGATTTGATTCTTATAACCGGTTGATTCTTATAGCCGAAATTTAGGTTTTTGGACAGGCACACACACACACCTATATATACATATATTAGATAATTTACCATAAAATACTCTTTAATTTACGTTAATTATCTTTTATTAAAATTATTTTTATAATTTTAAAAATACAACTTAATTTCTAGACCTATAAGTAGATACACATGATTATAGTAAGAGAAGAAAAAAAATCCAATATTTGTTCCAACATACCTGCTTAACAGTTTTAACATTTTAAGTACAGCAAGGGAGCAAGAAAAAGTTTTCTATGGTAGCTTGCGTAATGAAGTTTTCAGGAGGCTGTTTATACCTCTTTCAATACTAATAGTCTTAAACGAAGATTCACCTTCTAACTTACGTTTCACGGTTTGATAACATGCTGAATCTACTAATGTCACGTTTGCCTATGTGATAGTGGACACTTCGCCGAAGATTTATGTATTTCAGGGTCCAGGAAGCCTCAACCAGGAGGTGGGAAAAAAGAGTCCCTATTTTTGCTTGCTAGTGGAGAAAAGTGAAATCGGACCCGGACGGGTAAAGATGGCCCTGGGTCAAGCTAATAGGACAGTGTTGTGCTAAAGCGTTTAAGGGGAAACTATTATGTTATGTCTAACAAAGAAAAGGATGAATTTTACGACTATATTCCATCCCACCTTATCAATCTTTCTTAAAAAAAAAAAAAGAACTTTGTGCCTTTTGAGGGTTTAAGTGGCTTTTTTGGAAAAATGAAAGGAAAGCGAAGAGTGTAAACTGATTCTTAAAACCGGTGGATTGATTCTTTAATGCGAACATTTTAACATGGAAATAATACATTTGTTTTTGTTTTCGAGATATTGATTCTTATAAACGGTTGATTCTTATAACCACTGATCACTATAAGCGGTGGTTACTGTAATTTTGGCCAGTAGTGTAGATGATGCAATTCAGCTTTTTAAAATTTAAGATAAATTTATGCTTAAAACATTATTACTTTTAAACTGGGAAATATACTTTTTGAACGAACTTTTGTAGACGAAATTGTTTACGATCTATAATAAAACATTAACCACAGATTGTCAACTTTTACGAATAACTTAGGGAAATCTACCTTTTTATTTAATTATTTTATCGATATAGGCAGTATTTTTATCGTTGTTAAATATCTCATTTACAACGTCGATTATATTTTTGGTCTTCATCCTGTTTATATTAGCATATTAATAGATATATTCAGATAAATTCAGAAGTTTTATTTAATTAGTTTAAAGTCAAATACAAAGGTATAATTTATGTGTAGGTTGAGACTGTGTGTGTTTGTTTCTACAAACATTATAGAGGAGTATATTTTTAGAAGGGTAGATAAGATAAAATGACAAGATAAAATGATTCAAATAATTTTTTAAAGGGAACACATGCTGTACCTACTAATGACAATGTTGGTTGCATCTATTTTCGATACGCAGTAAAGTATTGTGTTTGGCGGAAAACTAAATATTCAAATGCTTATGTATTCTGTATTATATTTTCAGCATTTAAAGGTTAAGAAATAGAAAGCATGAAATACATTAAGGAAATTAAATCTAACATTTTTCACTGGATTTGAATATGAGATATATACGTTAAGTAATAGGAATTGGTGAAAATGTATATAAAGAATAAAACTGAATAAGTGATGGGCAAATCGATCTCTTTAAATAACAATTAATAAATGAAGGAAATTTGCATTTAAGGACTTTTTTGATCCTGAAATGTAAATGAAGGCTGAGAGAGAAAATATCATCTATATATATAAAACAGTTCTGTAACTAACTGACTGACTGACTGACTGACATACAACGCACAGACCAAACCGCTGGACCTAAAGGGCTGAAATTTTGCATGGCGATTCTTCTTATGGTGTAGGGTTGCACTAAGAAAGATTTTTTAAAAATTCTTCTTAGATTTTTTAAATTAAATTTTTAAGCTGTTTTTTTAACTTTTTGTTTAAGTTTGCATTTAAAATAATAATTTGAGGGTTATAAAATTTATATCACGAGAAAGATCATAAAAATTACTTTAAAATGAAATCTTTTTCGAACCTTTACCTCGATTTTCTGATTTTTGGTGAATTTTTAAAGATCAATTTTTAGAATTTAATTTATTAAATGCTGATCACGTGATTTCTTTTTCTGGTACTTTAAACAAATTTATCGTCACGTGCATAACAACTAAATAGACAAAAAAAATTTCTTTCTAATGCAGCAGACGATTGGATATTATCCAAAAAAAATTAATATCCCTTACGATTTATATATATATATATATATATACAGTCGAACCTCCATATATCGAAGTAGCAAATTGCGCGAAAAAAATTCGATATATAGAAATTTCGATATATAGAATTGAGCTTAGTCTTATCATAATTCTCCTAAAAAAAACCTAAAGCTAATTTTCGTATACGAAACTTCATTTCTAAGTTATATGCGAATCCCATTAAATGAAAGTTAACAACTAAAAAATGAATTAATATGAAAGATTTATTGATTACTACATGTCTTTAAAAAAACAATAATGCAGACAGTGGTTACAATGATCACAGTTACATTCTTTAAAAAAAAACTATGAATACCTTGCTGAACAGTTAGTTATGCGGAAAGTTAAAAAAAATGTTCGTATTTATTCAGTCCACTAAAAACTTCATCCGGGACATTTTTCGCGAATTGAAGTCCACGACGTATTGTTTCAAATGCCAAAAATTGGGAGATTTTATTCTAAAGTGTAATAAAATCTCCCAATTTGTCTTGAAAAAATTTCGATATATAGAGATTTTTTCGATATATAGAAACATTTTTTCTATGTAATGAACATGGAGATTTGCTAAGAGTTCGATATATAGAAAATTTCGATATAGAGAAGTTCGATATATGGAGGTTCGACTGTATTTTGCTCAGTTCCTGCTGACATCATTTCTTTTCATAATTAGCTACTAACTGTGAAAAGCATTCGTCCTGTTTAGAAAATGTCTCTATCAACATTGTAAGAAACAGAACATTCACACGTTCTACATATAAAGGGAAATTTATTTATGTGAGTAATTGCAAATTATTTCACAGAATTTTTTAAAAGCGGGAAAATCGATCAGAGCTCTTGACAAGCTAACAATCCTGATCTAAGAGATGAAAGATTTGAGATCGACAACATATAATTTGAGTTATCTGATACAATTTAGGTATGTCTTCCGTAAAAGTTCATATTAATGGTGAGTTCTTAAGAAAAGTAGAGAAGCATGAGCAGTTTTCCATTTTTGTATTTTCTTTTATCTCATTCTGTTCGAAATGACAAACATCAGAATAATCACATTTCAATTTCGTTGAAAGGTTATTAAAATTTTCTAAGCCTCAAAAGCAATGGAAAACTTATGTCCTATACAGAGAGAGCGAGTTTTTCACCACGACACCAAGAAAAATGTTGCGGGTAACATAACTGCAGGTAGGGTTATCACTTAAATGCAAAAATGAGAAGAAAATAATATATATAAGAGCAGTGGATTTCATTTACGTGAAATGAAGAAACTGTGTAGTTATAAATTGTAATAATAAATACCTACACATGTAAATCCTATCTATTCAATTACAATACCCACAACTTATCAAAATTTACATCATATAATAGCGATTTTTTCACCACGACACCACAAAAAAATGCTGGGAGTCACATAACTGTAGGTAGGATTATTAATGAAATGCAAAAGTTAGGCAAAAATTATGTATGTAAGAGCAGTGGATTTCATTTACGTGAAGCAAAGAAAAGTCACAGTTATGAACAGTAATAATAATACATAATTATAATAAATACCTACACGTATAAATCCTATCTATTCAATTACAATAACCACAACTTATCAAAATTTACGTTATATAATATCTAAAATGCCTAATCCAACTGTTTTGACTCACTTGATTTGCTAACGGTTTGAACTGCATCTATTTAAATACATCTAAAGCTTTCGAAGGATACATCTCGCACATGATTCCTTCTTAGCGTTGTGCCGTGTTCCTTCTCAGCGCACCACTCTAAAGCAGATAGGCTTTCACTTGTCACTCGGACACATGACTAGCTGTCGAACAATTATGGTCTTCAATGGATCTCTGAGCAAAGTAAAGTGTTTAATAAAGGAATGAATCTCCTTCCACCATATCTGGAAGTCTGACGACCATGCATTAGTCTGAAGGGTGCTAGTGGAACGGCGCTTACAACACTCTGTTATGCCCAAAGTCAAGTGAAGCTTGCGGAAGAGGCATAATAGCGTGGGGAATTCTCTATATGGTTCCCTTTGGTCCCCTCTGTTCCGGTCACGAAAACCCTAGTTTTCTGCACTTTGAGACAATAGATCAGAAAAGGCCGATTTATCTTTTTGGTACAACACACGCCGTCCATTGATAGAGGGTTGTGCAGACTGAACCCACAATCGGGTCCTCCTGTAGCTTCGATCTCAATCTAATGGAGCATTTTTGGATTTTAAAGGAGAGATATTATATATATATATATATATGTATATATATACATATATATATATATATATATATATATATATATATATATATATATATATATATATATATATATATATATATATATATATATATATATATATATATATATACAGTCAAACATCGCGAACTCGAACCTCAATTTCACGAATTTTTCGATATCTCGAAGAAAAAAAAATTTCCTTCAAATTTCTTATGCACTCAATGTTAAAAAAACCTTGTTTTGACGAATTATTTTGACTCATCCCTCGATAATTTGAAATTTTTTTCATAAGTGGAGAAGAAATTTTTTTCTAAAAACAATAATATCCAAAAAATAGAAAAGCTATTCAAATAATTTTGTAAATAGTGTTTATTAAAATAAAAATGGATTACTTTTTAAAAAAGGTATGTAAAAAAGCTTTTTTCCTTTATTCTACTACTGATAACATGCAATTTTCGATATTTCGAATTTTTTTGTCTCTCCCTTGAAGTTCGAGATATCGAGGTTTGACTATATATATATATATATATATATATATATATATATATATATATATATATATATATATATGTGTGTGTGTGTGTGTGTGTGTGTGTGTGTGTGTTGGTGTTGAAAAATTATTTATACTTATTTATGTTTATAAGTATGAAGAACATGGGGATTTTATTCTCTGATTTAAAGTTCAGAGTTCAGGAGATTAGGCGGATGACTCAAGCAGGCTCAAATGTCAGACTCTGTTATCAGGGTAAGTCAGAGGTATGTGAACGTGACGTTGGCAGGCAGTCTTACAAAGATCGAACCTGACGTTAGACATACAGTGACGCATGTATATATACACTCGACCTTCGACTTTAACGAATTTAAATTATGCAGATTTGATTATTCGCGAGCTTTGCCATCAGTAATTAAACAGATTATTATAATTATCGTTATTTTTCTTATTTTGAGCTTTGAATTCCATAATGGTAGAATAAAATTGTCAGCATTTACAAAACACAGTGCAGTTTATAATACTACTATGTTGTATTATTTTTTACATATTGTGTTTGTCTTGAGTGTGTTTGTGAAGAGGGACCGCATAAAAATGTCTCACTTAGAAAATATGTCCAAGTTTTACGAAATAGCGAGAAAGTGCTTTCCAAACAAAAAATAATATTTCAATTACACATGAAAACATTTTGAAATATTTTGATTTCTCATTTTAAACCTGGAGAAATTTTCAAAATGTACATAATTCGATACCACTCATCGTAGTCCAAAACGCGCATATTCTTGTGTTGAACTGGTTCGTAATCGCTTTCGTCACTGGAAGATACGTATTAGAGTTGATTTATTTTTTATCACCATGTAGTCAGTGATAAGTTTTTTCGACGACGGTCGTTTTATCAGCTGCTTGTAAACGTCGCAATAGCCAGATATACACGATCGAAGCTCTTTTTGGAATTTCAAATAAATAATTTCAAATATATAATTTCATTTTTTTATGCGTATTCATATACCGCATACAAAAAATCGCACAAAACAAATCGCACAAAATAAATCGCATAAAAAAGACCGCACAAAAACAGGTTTGACTGTATGTATAGGAGGTACACTTTAACAAATATATTTAAGGGAAGACTAAAATGTCAACCTTTTTACCTCCCGAAGAAGCACTGCCATTACTAATAAACAAAATTTACGAGTTTATGAGAAACCTCATCTTTTATATGAAAAGACCAGGCTGCTGTTATATTTAGCAGTCCAATATAACAGGATAATTAAGATATTGGATCATCCCGTAAATAGTGTGATACTTTGGATTTGGCTAAAATGGATGACACAATATTGTGTCCTCGTGGTAGCTAGGTGGGAGACGAGTTTATTGTTGTACGGTTTACTGCTGTTCGATGCAGATGAGATTTTGACAAAATTATTAAGCCCCTAACGGAACTTCATATTAGACACGTTTTATTTTGTGAGTTTCGTCAAGGCCGCATCACAGCATCAGCAGTAAACAAACTGCGCATGAATTATGGCTTAGATACTATAAGCGAGAAACGCTCCAAAAACTGAGACAGTTTGAATAGGAAGTTAAGACATATCCTTTCAGACTACCTTCTCTCTCGGGGTCTTCAAAACCATATTAAGGCTGCTGTGTACTAACGCTATTGGATTCGCTTACCTCAATGTTAACCCATGGAAAAAAATGTGTCCAAGGATTGCCGACTTGGATTTAAAGTTTTTTTTTCAAATTATTCTCCTTAATAGAGAAAGAAAAGTTACACCTTGGGGCATTTTTCGTTCAAAAACATGCAAATAAAATTTTAAATTTTAAATTATTCGAGGAAAAAAAAATCTGATATAATGTGTTTTAAATGATCTTAAATTTCTTTGATGGGCGAAATTTATAAAATGAATCTGGTTGCAAGGTTCAGAAAAGTTCAGGCTATGTGAAAATATCATTTTTAATGGATTATCGGCATTTATGTAGCTGTAAATAGTAGATGAATTTTATCAATAGGTTAACATTAAGGTGAACGAATCTAATAATCTTATCACAGCAGCCTTAACGGGAAACTGTTTTTTTACAGAAGATGATACCTGAAGGGAAGGAGATGTATTCTCAAGCTTGAAACCTCAAGATTTTTATCGCCAGGGAATCCGAAATTTAAAATTAAGATAGGAAGAGGTGGTAAACAATAATGGTAAATATATTTCAGATTAAAATTAAACAGTTAATTTGGCTTTATTTCAAAAATCCTTCTGTTATTGTTGTTGTCGTTGCTAATCCTCTGGCATCCGAATGAAAATTCAGATGAGATATATGAGGTTGTTGACTCTGGGAGAATTGAGTAAAAGAAGAGGGCTTGTCATAAGATCTTCTCTGGTAAGGACACTCTAAAATACGCTTCAAGGAGGCCTTCTAGACATGGCACTTAGTGCAGAAGGAAAATACCTTTCTTCCGCCGTCAAAAGAAAGGCTCTTGTACTTCTAAAATACTTTTAAAATACCGCATTATTTATGGGATGACCCAATAAGTCTAAAAAGACCCATCTAAACAGAGACAACAGTTTGCATGGGAGTCATCCTTCAGCTGAACGTTGATAACTAGCAGATTATTTTTTCTGGTGTGGTTACTGCATTAATATTCTTATCTTTCAGATAAAATTTTTCAGAAAATTTATTTATTTTTCTTTAGCATTGTTGACACTACTGAAGGAGATGCGATGAAAATATTTTTTTACGTCAATGCATTTTAAGATTTTCAGCTTTAACTGCTTTTGAAACGAATTATTGACTGAATCGTGTTTAATGCTGCACTGTGGGCCTACTTTTTAGAAGTTTAATAATGAATTTTGCTTTGTACTCATTTCGACTTATAATCGCATTCTAGAGACTATCGAAATTGTCTCGTAATTGCAGACGTAACTAATTGAATCGCATTCTGAGAGTTTGAAAATTAGGATGAAAGTCCTCTTTCTCTTCATATATTTATATAAGTAAATTTGAATCAATCCTTTGTTGCATTTATTTTAACCCACACACTTTAATATCAGTTTCAATATTTTTTCTTAGCTGAAGGGCATTCTCAGCTGCCGCGTTAAGTCAATGAATTTCTGTTTTGGGAGTAAACAATAGAACCAATTAAAATTATTGTCGTAGACAATCGGGTGACACATTCACAGATGAGCACTTTGTTCATCCTAGAACACCGTGGCAGAACACTCATAGAATTCTGACCCCAGTAAGTTATAAAAGAAAATGAAAGACATAAAGACCCATGATATCACCTATGAACATGAAATGTTGGACATATTAAAATAAGAACACTCATAGCTTGACCTACATTCATGCACACACACACACATACATATATATGTGTGTGTGTGTGTGTGTGTGTGCGAGCGCGCGTGTTTGCGTTGTATGTAATAAAAGCACAATGATCCTTTGAAAATTATCTACAAGAATTTAGACAACATGAGTTCTTATCTGCCGGACAAGAGCCTTACACAGGAGCCCCTGTATATCTTTATCTAGAGATATGCTTCCAACTAATATAGTCTGATAAGGATTTAAATCTTGAGTGAACGATACCAGGTTGAAATCTAAAACACTTTTTTCCGGTGTTAGTCCTATAACTAAGGGTGTTAGTTTGACTTCTCTACTACCGTTTATACACGATGACTACGTCAAGGTTATGGACATTCGGTGTTATATCTGCTCTTTCATTCGCGGCATCAGTTACACTCCTTTTAATTTTCCCTCGCATTTACCGGAGCGAAATAGCGAAAAGGACGAATATAGTTGAGGGTTCATTCTTGTACCCTATATGGAGAGATTTACCATTACCGATATATAAGCGATTGTATTTTTTTAACATAACGAACGCTGAAGAGTTTCTGCAGAACGGAACGAACATGGCAGTAGATGAAGTAGGCCCATACACGTATGTTGGCAGATGGATAAAAGAAGATATACATTGGCACCCAGAAGGAACAGTTTCCTACAAAGAAGTGAAAACATTTCATTTTGTTCGAGAAGATTCCGTTGGGGGTGAAGATGACGAAATTTATTCGTTGAATGGGCCTTATATTGTAGCTGCGGACATTTTGAAAAATTCGGCATCGAGTATCAGGAAAGGAACGAACAAAATATTCGGATTTCTTGACGAAAAACTTGTGATAAAAAAGACCATCAAAGAACTGGCTTTCGGTGGTTATAAAGATCCAATAATGCGATACGGGAAATACTTTCGGTGGGATACCCCTTTTAAGAACGGCAAGTTTTCTTGGCTCACCGGTCATAACGCTACAGATGATGGACTGTTTGAAATTTCAACAGGTGAAAAGAATCACAGTTTACTGAACATGATTGAAAAATGGAACGGTGATTCGTACTTGGACTTCTGGAAGAATGACACTTGCAACAAGATAAAAGGTACAAACGGCGAATTTAGCCCTCCTATTCGAGCGGACCAAACTGAATACACGTTCTTCCAGCCGATATTTTGCAGACCAGTGACTTTTCGAGGCAACCAAACTATGATTCACAAAGGTGTCCATACTAGGAGATTTGAAAATCACGAAGACATTTTCTCTAGAGAAAATCCTGACAATGATTGTTTTGACATCGATCCAGAATTGGCTTCTGGAGTTCTAGACGTAAGTCCTTGTCAGTTTGGGGCTCCAGTAGTTATGTCATTTCCTCATTTCTACCTCGCAGATAGTTCGTACTTGAACAACATTGAAGGTCTGGAGCCAAGCAAAGAAAACCATGGTTCTCATATCGACGCTGAGATTCTAACTGGAGTGACTGTTGATTTGTCAGTTAAATTTCAGATGAATGTCAAACTTCAACCCGTTGAACATTTGACAGCATTTGAAAATGCCACCCCTGGTGTGTACCCGATATTTTGGCTTGATTTATCTGTTGCGCTCCCAAACGATTTGATTGACACTATACATTACCAACTTTTCAGGCCAAAAAAAGTAGTTAATGGGCTGGCAACATTTGTAATGGTTCTTAGCGTGATTTTCTTTATAGCTTCACTTTGGAATAAGAGAACTGAACTGTACTGGTCAAACTGCTTTGGTGAACGAAAATCTGAACTTGAATGGGAAAACTTCCACAATGAACGAAAATCTTTGATTGATAGAAATTCATATCATTTCGACAGTTATTCAGATTACGGTGAACTGAAGCCAAACATTACCGCAAGCGATTGCAGTACAGATTCAGATATCAAATCGGCAATGCTGAATAATTCTTTTTTTCAAGATTCATCTGCGAAATATCAAGAAGTAAGTAAGCATGTTGAAATGGAGCATATGAAAATACCAAGAAGAAGTTCAAAATCTAAGAAAACATCTTCACGATTATGATACGCTACGCTTATTTTATGGTAAGTTGTCAAATTTTTATTATAAATCAGTTTTATTCTGTAGACTTATTAGAAATGCTGTTTTCTGCCTTCATATTCTTACTGTAATGTTTATAATGGCAACAAAGAATTTTAAAATTTTAAAGAAAATGTTTTTAAAGTTTATTTAAAGAGCATCAAAAATTATGAATAATATTACAGTATCATGAAATGTATCTGAACAATAGTCAGATAAAACTTATTGCATTACAAAGATGTAAAAAATATATCTCAGCAGATGGCATGTTATAAAGTTTTCACTTGTTTCTCATTAACTTAATTGTGTAATTGTCACATAAATTATGCGAAACACAATTTTGCTGATGTCCGAATAATTTAAGAGAGTTTTGGGTACAACATTTGCGAGCATTGTTTACACAGATTGTAAGTTCTTTGAATACATTATTTTTCCAAATTAGAAAAATATATATGCTGAAAAAGTTTGGGAATGCAACACCAGCTTTCAAAAATTTTTACTAACAGTTTTTTAGTAGCTAGTAACTTATTTGTAACATTTCTGATAAAGATTACTTACTTAATAATCCTTTGGAAAGGTTTGGTTTGGAGCGCTACGATCAATTTTTTGCTACACGGGGGCTAATTAGACCTGGACTTACTGTTTAAAGCCGATTCCGAACCGCTACAAACGCCCATACCAAGAGTTGGACTCGAACCCACAGACTCTGGTACCGAAAGCCAGAATCCTTTTGGAAAGAAAAGTTTTTTTTTAGGGTCTTAATGTGTTTTCAGAACAAGTTATTGCGCCCAAGCTATTTGTAAACAAAATAAGAAGAAAAAAGCTTTAAATGTCCTTATTAAGAGGAATTTCTTTGCTTATAAGAGGAATTCCTGGAAGTGACTATCAGTCACAGTAGTAAAATGTATGACTAAATACATGTTTGTACCAGAAGATTTAGCAATGAGAGTAGTTACAGATTTAGTACATATTCTGCAAAATATATTTACCACATACGGAAAATTTTTTTTAGTTTTTATTTATCCATCAAAATGAGAAAGATACTATGTTTTCTTTAGCTGGGAAAAATACATAAGAAAATTTATTTACATCAAGAATATTGAAACAATTTCTGATTACGACAATTTTTAATAAGTTTTTCTGCTAATATATTTCGGTAAAAGTTTTATATCTTTGCTATGGTCTCATTGGCTATATAAAAATTATAAACGTTATAATGAACTTCTCTAGCGTAAACTATAATCTTTTACAAAACAGCATATATCTATATACAGTTCCACGTAATCTCTAACCTAAAAGCCGCTGGACGTGTATTCCCGTTTTGAATCTAAGAGTTTTTCGTTTTAAAAGGAAATTCCTCTTAGAATATTTTTAACCTAGCTGAGTGGCAACCCGGTGTGTTGCTTTTTCGATTTAAAATGAAATGGTTTCATTTCTTAAAGATTAAAAACTGTGTAATCACTTTTAAAAATCCCTATATATAAAACGCGTAGGTATGCGGCACAAAAATCTACGATATTTCTACACTTCGAATGGCAACGGCTGCAACTACCGGATGTAAACAGCGGCTGTCCGCAATTTAAAACCGCGTGTGTGTAGTGGCGGCATAAGTTACATCCGCTGATCTTTTGACAATACATGTTTAGACCTATCAAATCCAGTGTTTAACCATGGACAGTTGTATGTAGGTTTATCTAGAATCCATTCTTTTGATTCTGTCGCTTTAGTATCTCCTACTTTTGAAATACTCAAATCTGTATATCAAGAAGTTTTATGAATATCATAGTTGAAATCGACACTATATTTTAGTACTTGCTGAATTTTTGCTCCATTTTATAAGTGAGGAAATTTTCCCAAGAATTTATTATTTAATATGATTAAGTGTAGATATCTGAATTGTGAACAGTAATACATACAGAGAGTGATGTAATCAACACTGTATTTAAAATTTCCCCCCAACAATTTCTTATTTCTTGTAATGGTAAAGTGTAGATATCTTAATTTTGAAAAATTGCTGAATTTTTGCTCCATTTTATAAATGAAGAAATTTTCCCAGCAATTTATTATTTAATATGATTAAGTGTAGATATCTGAATTGTTAACAGTAATTCATACAGAGTGATGTAATCAACACTATATTTCAAATTTTCCCCCTGCAATTTCTTATTTGTTGTAATGATATTGTTGTAAATGAATTTGTTGTAAAGTATAGATATCTTAATTTTGAAAAATACTACATACAAAGAGGGATGTAATTTTTAAAATCATTGATGTGGGCTTTCTCAGTCTTATCTTTAACTCTGTTCTAAGGTAATGGAAATTCACATTTTTTTGATCACGATGTTTTAGAATCAGCTTAATACAGAATACCCCTTAACAACATATATTTATGATGACAGGTAATTGTAACATTCCTTACATATGTCACTTTCAGTTGCGTTGTTTTGCAAAAGGAAATTTAAAACTAAAAGTGACCATGCTAGTCACGCAGCGGCTAGTATATTAGAATTTTCAAAAAACGAAATAATTATTTAAAATTCTCTTCTTCAAATTTCGGTGTTTGGCTTTTGAAATAATTCTTTCAAATTTCCGTTTTCAAATTTTACTTTTTTTTAAAAAAAAGAAGTTCATTCAATTAGAAAAAAATTCTAAAGGTTTTAACTTCTCATTTCCTAAAACAAAAATTATTTCTGGTACTTTAAAATTATTTCTGGATTTCAGTTATTAAATGACTCGTTCTCAACTAATTATTTTTCCTTTTGGCAACATGGCCGAATGTAAATATTAAATCTCGTGCAGGAAAAAATGCTTAAAAAAAATAGAAAGGCAGTTCTGATGAATTCAAAATTGATGGCGGAAGAATCCTCATCACTTCCTCATTAATTAGAAAAACCTTTCACGAACTTGCTGGAATTATTAGTGAGTAAAATAATAAGTCGAAAAATTACGAACTCGGCATTCAAGTTACATTAAGATACAATAGCAATCAGCATGGGAAATTTCAAAAGTGAGTTTTGTAAGTACGCTTTTTTAGAATAATAACATTTTTTAAATGTATTTGGTATATTTTGGAAGCTGAACATCTAGAAAATGCCGATAAATCGTAAAATTGACATTAATAGGTGCAGAAAACCGAAATATTTGCCCATCATAATTGTCGAATTCGTGAAATTCGGAAAACTGCTTTGGGGAAAAAGCTTCGTTTGCAATGAAAAACATTTTTCACTTTTTAAAAATGTGCATATCGTTAAAGATGAAGAGTTGTAGAACACATGGAAATAAAAAACTTGTCGATTGGTGGGCGGAAAAGTTTAATTTTGCATGAAAATAGTGGAAATTTGCGAAACGGAAAAGAGCTGACCCACCCGGAATGACAGCTGTTTCTTATGAACTATTAAATGACTCGTTCTCAGACTCGTTCTCAACTAATAATTTTTCCTTTTGTCAACTGAGTACAATTTCTTTTGGAGAGTAGAATTCCTGGGTCTATTGACTTTAACTCCTGTCGCAAGATACTTATTATCAATGTATATGTGCTCATAGAAAAAAATATTAAGTTAAATTAAGTTTAAAGTTACCAGTTACATTAATATAAAAATGAAGTTTAAAACCTTCAAAAAGTAGAAGCGTAAGATAAATTTAAAAATTAGAAATATATTAAGATTAAATAAATTAAGATTAAAAAAATTTAAAGAAAATAAGTTGAAATTAATTATATAGATACGGAAAAAATGGCCCTCAGCAAACAAGATGGAAAGTTTGCATAATAAAAGAAAAAATAATTACAAGATAAAAATAACTTTTTATATACCACGTTTTTAAATTTTCTGTTGAATCATATAAACTTGACAATTCTATGTATTAATAAATACTTTTTAAAATCTTTTTTGATGAATTATTCCATCAACTTGAAAGAAAATGAAGTTAATTGGAAGTTAACTTGCATTTAACTTTTCGCTCCCGTTCTGGCCGATAGATGGCTGCACCAGTCTTCAAAACAAAATTAACTGAAAATAACTGAAAATTAATTTAATTCTGCCTAAAGATGGCTAAAAGTATTAAAAAATGCATTGTCATCGTGTTCTGAGCTATTCTAAAAGTTTCAAATGTCTAGCTAGTCGGGAAGTTAGTTAAAAATCGATTGCAAGATTTGTAAGGGACAAACACACAAACAAACAAGAAAGCAAGTTAATAAAAACATGGTAAAAAAAAAGTCCTGTGCAGGTCAAACAATTCGTAATGAGATGATTGCAGAGTTCCGCGGGGAAAATTAATATCAAGATAGAGAAATTTGGAAGATGCGACAGCACCTGTGACCGAACCCACAACGTAGGGTTTACCAGGTCAGCGCGATGGAACTGCGCTACGGCAGCACACAAGCAGGGAATGCACCCAAGATGGGAGATGTATCGCGGTAAGGCCGAATGTAAATATTAAATCTCATGGGTGGAAAAAGTGCTTAAAAAATAGACAGTTCTGACGAAATAAAAATTGGTGGTGGAATAATCCTCATCAGTTGCTCATTAATTAGAAACAAATTTCATGAACTTGCAGGAATTATAAGTGAGTAAAATAATAAGTCGAAAAATTACGAACTCGGTATTCAGAAACATTAAGATACTATGACGCTTTTTTAGAATGAAAACATTTTTTTAATTAAATGTATTTGGTATATTTTGGAAGCTGAACATCTAGCAAATGCCGATAAATCGTAAAACTGACATTAATAGGTGCAGAAAACCGAAATATTTGTCCATCAAAATTGTCGATTTCGTGAAATTCGGAAAACTGCTTTGGGAAAAAAGCTTCGTTTGCAATGAAAAACATTTTTAACTTTATAAAAATGTGCATATCCTTAAAGATGAAGAGTTGTAAAATACATGGAAATAAAAAATTTGTTGATTGGAGGACAGAAAAGTTGAATTTTGCATGCATGAAAATAGTGGAAATTTGCGAAACGGAAAGGAGCTGGCCCACCCGGAATGTCAGCTGTTTCTGCTCTCCGATTCTTTTGAGTTCAGCAATTTTAATTTAATAATTAAAAAAGTTTAAAGTTTTGAAAGTTGAGGATGGTATCAGTGCACGCGTCTCGGCCGTCCGCGTATATCGGTACCAGTCGCGATATCCTGCTATGCTCGGTTCGCGAGATTAGCCCGTCCCCGTGTCTGATCACAAACTAACATTTGTTTACCTTCAGCTGTTAATAGTAAGATTTACACATCACTATGCTGAACGACAAGACAAACAAAAGAGACGAATTTCTTGGTTTGTTGACTGTGGGAGACTGATATGATATTATTTTCCTTCAAAGTAGAGCAAGAGTGAATTTGGAGAGATGATATCAAGCAAAAGTATGTACACGAGTTTAGTAATGGTGAATTAAGAGCTTCCTTTTAGCCTTTCTCTAAACATATCTCCTTAGATAGAAGCTATTTCTCATTTGTTTCTCACTGCTTTGATCTCTCTCTCTCTGTATATATACACTGCTGGCCACTGTAAATGCAACACCCTGTGGTTTTTTCAAAAAAACGATCAATTATGCCTCGTCGAAAACAGCGATCATCTATTGATCAAGTATCCGAGTTCGACAGAGGAAGGATAGTGGCCTACCGAGATTGTGGATTATCTTTCAGGGAAATCTGTAGTCGTGTTGGACGAAACCAAGCAACTGTAGTGCAGATATGTGATCGTTGGATGCAGGAGGGTACGACGGACCGGCGTGTTCGATCGCACCCACCTCAGCGCACTACTTCACGTGATGACAGGCAAATTGTGCGCATGGCAGTGACGGATCGCTCAGTCACATCACGAACCATAGCACAGCACATAAAGTCTGTAACGCATCATCCAGTGTCTGCGCGTACCATTCGACGCCGTTTACAGCAGAGTGGTCTGTCCGCAAGACGTCCATTGCTTTGTCTACCCTTGACGCAGAACCACAGACGTCTCCGCCGCCAATGGTGCGATGACAGAAGGATGTGGACGGCAGAATGGAATGAAATTGTCTTGAATGAACTGACGAGTCACGCTTCTGTCTGCAACACCACGATGGTCGCATTCGAGTCTGGAGACACCGTGAAGAGAGGATGCTGAACAGCTGCGTTATGCACCGCCACACTGGTCATGCACCGGGTATTATGGTATGGGGCGGTACTGATTTCGTTCTCGATGTGTTTTCAATCAGGAGATGACCATTCGTGTCATTTCATATATATATATATATATATATATATATATATATATATATATATATATATATATATATATATATATAACAAACTCATGGCACAACTGTCCGAATTGATTTTCCGCACTGTGGACCAAGGCCTGCGGTGCCCATCTCCGCTTTTATGACCGTGGGCTCGGGGTGCCATATAACGTATGTCTCAGTCAGGTGGTCAACCTGACTTAGGACCTCAGAGTTAGTTACCAAGCATGCTTGGTCCTCATTTTATCGACCCACTCAAGGAACGAAAGGCATGAATATATATATATATATATATATATATATATATATATATATATATATATATATATATATATATATATATATATATATATATATATATATATATATATATATATATATATATATATATAGGAAAGGGGTGAGGGACTATAGAAATATAATCACATTTTGTAACAAAATTTGTGGTTTAATCAAATAATATAGGAGCCACTCTTTTGGATAAAAATCAAGTTTTTCTTTAAAGTTTAGAGGACGGAGGATTAAATTCAGAATTATTTTTATTAAATACAAATGTAAACCTGTTTATTTTGCAAATGATTAAATTATTGATTTTGGGGACGGTTTTAGTAAATTAGGTTCAGTTATAAACACGAAAATTTAGTATTCTGGAGCAATGATGTCGAAACTTAGAAAGTCCAGGAAATGTTTTTTATCAAAGAAATACGTTGAAGGACACCCGATTTTCAAAAATGAAGTACAAAATCAGAATCTAGTTATCATATATATATATATATATATATATATATATATATATATATATATATATATATGGGGGCTAGTAATGGTTCCGGCCAGTAATAGCTCTATGGCGACCAGTAATGATTCCGAAAAGAAGTGGGTGTTTGGAGGGATGGCCGTGGGAAAGGGGTTTCTTCCATAGCATTGGCTCTATGGAGTCTAATCGGTTCTGAACAAAATATGGTCGTTTTGAGGGGTGGCCGTTGAAAAGGGGTGACCGGCTAGAGAAGTTTCATTGTCTATATGCTTCATTGTATATATCCGAAGTTTAATATTTTACGAGTCACCAGAGAGAATACACTCATACGGACCCTTTATCTCCACTTGCTTATGAAATAGATGCAAAGCGATATCATTTCCGAAAGAATGAAGATAACAAATAATATTTTAACTCGTGATGACTTTTTATCATATTTGAAGCATTTTTATCAGATAACAAGGTAGAAAGTACCGCAAGAGAGAATAGCTCGTTCATTCGGTGCCAGTAACGCCTTAAAAAAATTTCAAAATGGCCTGCAATTTCATATCGAAAAAGGTGGCGAAAATATTGTTATGGATTTCTCTTATTGTGTTAGTTATCTCAATTACGGTGATAGTTTTGTTTCCGACGATTTATAACAGTGCGTTGAAAAAGGAAATTTCTCTATCTAAGGGATCTCTTTTGTCTAACATATGGAAGGATATACCTATACCAATATACGAAAAACTGTACTTCTTCAATATAACAAACAAGAAAGAATTCCTCAATGGCTCTGAACCGCTAAATGTTACAGAAGTCGGACCTTACACTTATAAAAGTAAATGGGTGAAAAACAATCCTGTTTGGAATTCCAACAATACAGTTTCTTACCGAGAAATAAGGACTTATCACTTTGTTCCTGATATGTCAAATGGAACAGAAGAGGATGAAGTATATACTTTGAATGGGCCGCTGCTCATAGCAGCAAGCATATCGAAGGATTATGACGAGACCGTGAGAGCATTGCTCTCAACGCTTTTAGCCATAGAAGGGGAGACAGTTGTTATTAAGAGGAAAATAAGAGAACTTGTGTACGAAGGTTATGAGGATTTCATCATAAAATACGCTACGGTGATCAAACCCAACATACCATATAAGAATGGGGTATTTTCTTGGCTGTATGGAAAGAATGCGACAGACGATGGGATATTCACCATCTTTACTGGCGATGACGACCCATCGAGAACAGGTATGATAAACAATTGGAACGGCGAAGAACAGCTAACATTCTGGAAAGGAGACACCTGCAACATGTTGAATGGGACCAGTATCGAAGATGGGCCTCCCATCCATGGACCCCAAGACAGTTATACATTCTTTCAGTCTATCTTTTGTCGGTCGCTCACTTTTAACTACACCGAAGACCAGGACCACTATGATGTTCCATCGAAACGCTTCAGGCCCACGTACAGTACCTTCGCTAACAGCACAGAAAATCCCGACAACTACTGCTTTGAAGTCGAGAAAGAGCGTGCTTCCGGATTATTAGACGTTGGCCCCTGTCAGTTCGGAGCGCCAGTCTTCATATCTTTTCCCCATTTCCATCTCGCCGATCCCTCTTACTTGAGATCTGTGGTGGGATTGGATCCGGACGACGAAAAACACGGATCTCTCCTCGATGTTGAGCCCATCACTGGCATGACAATTTATATTGTTATTAGGTTTCAAATTAATGTCGAAGTCACTAAAGTCACCGGTATTTTCCAAACATATAAACCCACCAAAGGTATTTTCCCGATATTCTGGACTGAACTTAATTTAAAAATTAACGAAGAATTTGCATATTTACTGAAAAGCAAAACAAGAAACCCGAAAATCATATCGTACTCCGTTCTTGGTGTTCTCGCGGTTGTTAGTTTGGTGATAGCAATAGTCTGTTTCATTGTTTTGTACTCTTCAGCTTCGGACGACGATGATGATCCTTTACTCGACGCTAAAGGAGACAATTATTCCCCTTACTACAATAGTCTCCCGCACTCCGAGGAAAATTATGAGAAAGAAGATACTAGAGAGGGCCATGAAAAACACGATAGGTCATCTGAGTACACACAGAAGGATTTGTTCAAGGATGTGCCACCTGAATCTCCAAAGAAACGATAAAATCAAATCTGATCTGCAGAAGCTTGACTGTGAGTATATTTTTAGTTTTAAGTTATTTTCATATATATTTTAATAATAATTTATATATAAACTATAGACATCTTCTAAAGTTACCTATCAGTATTTTTCTACTTTTATACTGCCTATAATCGATAAATAAGATGTTTTTGTGTATTAGCTCAATGTAATAGAGACCTATGTATGAGTCAGTACGTAAATTTCAATTACCACCATATTTACATAAATTCAGTTTTTCCTAATGCGACAGGCATTTGTCATATCGACATTGTACTGTTCCATATCGCAAATTTATTGATTTCTTTATCATGGGAGTGCCCTATATGTGAACCAACATTACTTTCTCTGAGAGAACACCCCAGGAACGTCCATGCCTTAGACGGAATTCTATCGTTGGGCGGTCAATTCATCGCCCTGATGAAGAACTAAATTAATCGGACAGAAACTAATTGCTACTCTCTTAGTTTTTACTGTGCATATTAAGTGGGTTCAACCTCCTGTTGTCCGTTTCCTGCAAGTTTTACGTAAGTTATTGTTTAACACCTTTGTTTATCTGTTATGCTGAGTAATTTATTTTTTATTGAGGCTGGATTTATTCTTGTGTATGAAGGTTTACTCCTATCAGGTATTGTAACAGTGGTTGGTTGGGTGGCTGATTTTCAACCTCTACCTTTCTCGTACGAGGGTTGATTAGACCAGAACTATGGTAAAACTGAATTTTGTTTATAATATGCAAGACTGAAGCAACATATCTAACGATTTTGATTATGAATTAGAGAAAAATTGTATAAATCGTAAATTTCCGCAGATCCGGAAGGTATAAGAATAAAGATTACTTAAAGTCCGGTCTGTTTGAATCGAAAAATGAAGGGTGGACGAGGAACTAATTTCTACTTTTGTGAAACTTGCGACAGAAAGCCACCTTTAGGAGTAGGATTTTTTCAAAGTATCGTTCTTTAAAAAAACCTATTTATAACAGTAAATTAAAAAATTTTGCTTTGTAATGTGTTTGTAAATAAGAGACTAAACTTGCTAAATAACTGTTAACAGTTTCTTCATACCTGAGAACAGAAATCAAAACCAGGAAAAATGTAGTCATAATTGACCAAGAACCAGGTAGGATAAATAAGCTTAATGGAAAGGGTTGAAGAATTGTATATTTCTCCAAACACCTATTTAGACATATTTAGTCGAAGATCCAATAATTTCATGAAAACATAACCTAGATATTAAAGCTGTTTCATCCGAATACCACCCACCCACCGCGCAAAAACAACAACAAAAACCATTCAATCAATAGATGACAATCTTCTTGTATCTTTACTATTAGGAATAAATATAAACGGTAATTCATCCCCAAAGCAGATAAATAACATTTTTCATTCGAGAGATATTAGAAAATTTTATGAGCTTGAAGATAAACAGTAGGCAAAGATGGAGTTTGACATAGCTCTTCATTTTCTATCTATAATGATATACTTGTACGTTTCGCTGTTATCTTCCTAACACATGTATGTTATCGAAGTAAAAGTACTTGTAATAAAATAAAATGAAGCTTAAAATATTGATTTATGTTTGAACTAAAAGTTATAGATAAACGCTCTTTACCTTTTTACATATGAAACTTTCTCATTTAATAGGAACTTTTCTCATTTAATAGGTGATAAGTCGATTTCGTTTCGAGTTCACATGGTATCTTCATCAAATATGCCCCTACTTCGACATTTTACGAATTTCAATATATAGATATGTAAATAATAATGGAATGAAAGTAGAGCAGGTTCAAAAGAAACAGTTCAGATTTTGAGGTGAAAATATGCTTATTTTGGCACACAAACGCGCGCGCGTGCACTTTCGGGCGAACATAACTGCAAAATATCCTAGTTACTAACATAACGTCAATAAGTATTAATAACGTAGAAATAGTACTGAATTAAATCTTTTTAAGGATATTCTCATGTTCTCACATCTGTTAGAATTTTCTTCTCTTTAAATACAACTGGCTGGTGTATACGGATATATAAGGATAAGTTTCAGGGTATATAAGGATAAGCTTCAGATTCGTCTTTGCCCGAGGGACACCAGGGAGGGAGTTCTCACCCCCCTACCCCTCCACTCCATTTCGGGCCCGAAATCGCACAATTTGTTCCAGCACAACAATGGTAACTGATGTACCACCTTTTCATATATCTATCATTTTTCTCTTTTCTTGAATAATAACTGACTATACCGTTATTCGAACCCAGGGCGTTCTTATTTCCGAACAGAACAGGGCTTTCTTATTTCTTATTCCCTCGGGCAAAGACGAATTTGAAGCTTATCCTTATATACCCTGATGCTTATCCTTATATATCCTAATATACCAGCCATTTGTATTTAAAGAGAAGAAAATTCTAACAGATGTGATCATTACGCCACTCAACCACATGGTAGTCTTTACTATTTAGAGTGATGAAAGTATCGGCATACCTTCGGACAAGATATTTTGAAATTGTTTTATATCTACAAATTATTTATTGACACATGATTAATATCATAGTAAAGAACTACAACAACAACAACAATAATAAATAAATAAATAAATTTAATCCAGCTAATTTGCTATTTTTCACCTGGACGACCCCGCAGATACGTCGAGCCACGTCGGGTGCTTTCGCGTTACATTTGTTGTACACCCCATAAACGTCCATTAAACATTTTGGAAACTTTTTGTTAAACTAAAAACTTTAAAGTTCCTGACTGGGTGAACTAAAGTACCTGACAATGTGGATTTTTTAGACAGTTTGATATGACAATATAAAATTAAAATTTAACCAAAAAAAAAGTATATGCAGCTAACGCACTGTTAAACAGATATTACTATGGCATACTTGTTTATACAGATATTACTATGGCTGTTTAACTGAAAAGTGAAAAGGCAAAACGTTCCCTTTTATGCCCAGTGCGGCATATTCGCTTCTTACTATTAAAATGCAATAAAATCGGGATTAAAATATTTCGATTCGTTTTAAGGTGATAGATGTGTAAAACTTGCTTTAAATCATCTCATGAAATTATTTGGAGTAAAAGATAAAATAACTAGTGAAGACCTGCTATTTTTAAAGAAAAGATATTAATGATTTTTTTCAGTTTTTCTCTAGGCATTTTTAAAATCAGAATGGTTTGAAAATATGTAAAACTTTCTGCATTGTTCCCGGAAGTAATTGGTATTTAATACATGGTTGAAGAAACTTGTAGGAAATGCAAATCTTTTCTTATGTAGTGATAACAGGGCACGATTTCACCTGATTCATATTTACACTGATTACAACATTATTTGCAATCGCTTTTAAGTGACCATCATCTGGTTTTGAGTCAGAATAAATACTGGACAGGAATGTCTGAAAAACAGTTTATGTTATCTTCCTTTCCCGTTGCTCAACGGACTTAGACTAAACAACAACAGATTCGAAAATCGCTTTGTCTTCTCCCGTTGACACATGATGTATTTATCACCGTTCTGACGTTTTAGCTGATAAGGGAAAAGTATACACAAACACATCTCATAGAACGTGTGGTTTTATAGTAAACTGTCGTTTTGGCTGACCGTTATAATGTCTTGGTGCTGTGCTTCAAAGAAAATTGCAAAAGTAACATTATGGATTTCTGTGGCTCTTCTAATTATTTCATCAGGTATGATTATATCATTCGAATCAATTTATGACGCTGTGCTTAAAACATACATAACCCTCGAAAAAGGAAGCCTTGTAACTCAAATATGGGAAGATATACCTTTGCCTATTTACGAAAAGTTATATTTTTTCAATATTACTAACAAAAAGGCTTTCTTAGATGGAAAAGAACCTCTGAATATTACAGAAGTTGGACCTTACACCTTTAAATCACGATGGATAAAGCAAAATCCCCGATGGTATTCCAATCATACTGTGTCGTACAGAGAACTAAGAACTTACCACTTTGTGCCAGAACTGTCCAACGGAACTGAAGATGATATGATTTACACTTTAAATGGACCTATGATAATAGGTGCTGATGCAGTTCCATCACTCACCCGAGGAATGTTCTCTTGGTACTGTTTAGTGAAGGGGGAGGAAGTTGTAACTCGAAAAAGCATTAGAGAACTTGCCTATCAAGGTTATAAAGATCCTATTATACAACATGCTAGTATTTTCAAGCCAGGAGTACCGTACAAGGATGGAAAATTTTCGTGGTTGTACGGAAAAAATGCTTCCGACGATGGACTTTTTACAGTTTTTACTGGCACCGATGATGAATCAAAAACAGATTTCATCAACAGATGGAATAGAAAACAGACTTTAAATTTCTGGGATGGTCACTTTTGCAACATGATCAACGGGACTAGCATTGAAACGGGACCACCCATTAAAGGGCATCAAGACAGTTACACATTTTTCCAATCTATATTTTGCCGGTCGATGACATTTGAGTACACAAATGACACGAATCACTACGATATACTCACCAAACGTTTCAGGCCAACATACAGTCTATTTGCTAACAGCACAGAAAATCCTGATAATAGGTGCTTCGAGGTAAACAAGGAGCGGGCTTCAGGAGTTTTGGATATCAGTACCTGTCAATTCGGTGCTCCAGTATTGATCTCATTTCCGCATTTCTATTTAGCAGATCCTTCTTACTTAGATCCTATAAATGGTCTGAATCCTAATGACGAGGAACATGGTTCGTATATCGACATCGAACCTATCACAGGTATTTCAATTGACTTAACCCTTAGATTTCAGATTAATATAGAAGTCCATAAAATCAGCGGTTTTCCCCAATTCGAGGAAGTGACCGAGGGTATTTTCCCTGTATTTTGGGTTGAACTCAATTTAAAAATTGACGAAGATTTGGCAAACTTTTTGAAGAATAGAGTTAGGACCCCGAAAATAGTTGCCTACTCAGTTTTAGGAGCTTTAGCACTTATAAGCTTGCTTGGTGGGATAGCTTCAATTATTTATCTATACATATCTAAGACTGAGGACGATGATGATCCTTTGATTGATGCTGGGACCAACAAAGCTCCATTCCATACAAAAAACAATGATTACCTTCAACCCTATGAAAGCATTTCAGAAAGGAATATAAACGGAAATGAAAAAAATCTCGAAAATAGCGAGACATCTTGGACCTCAAGCTCAAAAGAAGATTCACAGGCGTCTGTAAAGAAATCAAATGAATCGGCTTAAATACAGGTGGAACTCTTAAGATCTTAAATGACTTTTCATCTATCAATGTATGTTTTTGCGTTTTGTTTCTTAATCGATTGATAAAAGCAGAAAGGAGAGTGGCACATTTTTTAAGATCAAAATTCTGACATTGTTCTTTTGTTCTTAGTATCATAATTTGTATCAGTACTTTAGTGAACCAAAAGGATTTTATCTTTTAATTTCTAGTTTCAGATTCTAATCAGTTTGTAGGTATGTGATCTGTTTATACATACATGATGAAAGGTGCTCCTTACAGATTTCTCAGTTTAGTTCCCCGTTTTTCTGAATGTGCAAGTTGTTCGGAATTTATTTATTCTTTTTTTTTACTATTTATAATCTCACTAACAATTTCACATTCTTTTCTACCTTCCTAATCAATTAATGAAAGTATCCGAGAGCATCTTAAATTCCTTAGTCTAGTTTCTTTTTTGTGCCATTTGATTTGAAGAATATGAAGTTTAAACTTTGAAATTAAACTTTTCAAATTTATATGTTAGTGGAAGTAAGCTATTTTAAAATTTCCACCCACAGATCACTTTCATAAAAAGACATTTTCAGTCAATGAGTATATTCTAAAGGTAATAAGCAAAGGCGTGTGATTGAAAAATTCTAACTGCAAAACTCCCCAGTTGCCTTTTGTTACTTATAAAGCGATTTCTTAATTCTTTGAAATTTTGTTACCGTTTAAGCACTGTTAAATAGAGCCCCTGAAAAGGAAAATGTTTATCTCTGGCATGTTTTCACGTATAGCTGTCAAGCCCTTTTATCTTGTGAGATTTTTTTAAATAAAGGTTAGTTGTGACTTTTAACGGAAATATGCATTGTTAATTGCAAGAGAAGTACATGTAAATTCAAGGATATATGTCATAAATTACGATTTGTGAAGAATCAAGGCAATAATGTATAATTGTTTATCTGTTTTCTCCGTATGTTACGTATATTAAGCTTTTAAGAAAGTTTCTTACTGTTTATAGTTCTTAATATTTATCACTTTCAAAATGTTTTTTTGTTATAAAAATTGAATCGCACAAATTATAATTCCTGTAATTAAAAAAGAAATTGCATAAAATTAAGAATCATTTAACATTTCAAAATAATTCTTGGAAATTTTTTTACATGTAAATGTATATGAGAAACAGATCGATGTCTTATCATTCTCCATTGCCTTTGTAGTGAGTTAACAATATAAAATTGTGTACATACTATATATACATATATTGAACCTTCCCTTTTGCCCCTCTGCCTTCACAGACCTATACTGTTGCAAGGATTAAAAAGTTTCAGTTGTTCCTTTAAAAATTTCATAAACATTGAAAGTTGAAACTGATATTAAAATATGAAGGTAACATGAAATGGGTTACGTTTAGAATTAATACTCCCCTCAACAGTGCAATCCTTATCATAAAGAATAAGTTTGTGTCTGAAAAGTGTAATTTTGAAGATAAAAATTTCTTGACCTAGATGAATCGTCTACTTATCTGATATATGGTAAATAATATAATGTATAAGATCGTCTTATTTATCATATTTGGATGCAGTTTCAATTTATATATATATATATATATATATATATATATATATATATATATATATATATATATATATATATATATATATATATATATATATATATATATATATGTGTGTGTGTGTGTGTGTGTGTGTGTGTGTGTGTGTGTGTGTATGTATGTATGTATTACTCTGGTAATGTGGTTGAATCATATTTTAAAATGCTGTGTGAGAAGTATCAAGTTTTTCTTGTAACACAAAATCGAACTTGAAGTCGGAATTTTTTAGTCAGCAATTCCATGCCACATCTAAAATTTTCTAAAACTACAAGTAATTGAAATTTAGTTTGGCTGGCTTTTCATTCGCGAACTGAGTACTAAAGATAAAACGTGGGTTTTACAGATTTTAAATAATTAACCTGATTTTCATCCCAAACATAAGAGTACAAAAAGTAATTTCATAAAGATTTTAAATCAAACTTTTACAACATTAAGAATTTTTTATATATTTTAAAACTCATAACTGAGGGAATTATTTATCCAATTTTAGTAGTTGTATTTTTATTGTCTGTCGGCACAAACTAGAAAAGTGTTATCTGTTAGAAATTGTTAGAATTTTCAATTTATTTTTACAAAAAAAAAGCCTTATAAAATATGCATTAATAAACGCCTTTTATGAATGATGCTTTTACTTGAATTTTTCTTATTTTGTTCTCATAATTCAAATCTGCAACTTTTTTTTTAAATACAAGGCAATCTTTTCTTAGAAAAACATTTATCTGAGGTACTTTTTTTTTTAGTCTGAAATTTTTGTCAGCAATCATTTTCTTTTTTTGCACACGTGCTTTTTCTCTTAAGTCAAAAGCTCGTGCGCACCAACTAGGAACTGAGTCATTTCAATGAATGTGTAACCAATACGTTACGCAAAATAACAGATTTCATTTGATACACAGTATACTTTGAACCGTAGGATTCACGAGTTGATTTTAAGGAGAGATGATTTGATCCGCAGAACGAAAGAAGCTACGTTTATCTGGAAAAGATAGAATATTTATATCAAACACACGATATTCAAAATCTGCAAAGGTTTGTTTTCGCGGAAATATCAAAACTAGTTATTTTTCGTCAATTTTTATAAAGATTAATTGCTTGTCTTGACTGGACAATATTGGGACAGATAGTATTCAGTATGACAAATATACAAGTTGATATTTAATATTATATTGTGCTCAAAACAATATAGTCTTTAAGGTTTCAAATGAGATTGACTCTCATACATTTGTATATATTTCTGTTCTACGGCTTATGTATGCTTCGTAGCTCAGAATTTCTAAATTTTGTACTTGAAAAGATGATTTATAGGTATTTTGCTTAATAAAAAGGGTGTTTTCACTATTATTATTTTTTTCTCTTTATATTTTTAATGAATGCTTAAAATAAGCAATAAAGTTTCATTGTTAGTTCTATAAGGTATCCTGTAAATAAAAATTACCATATTATATGCAAAAGAAATGTGCATGGAACATTTTTAATTAGGCCAATTTTTGATATAATTAATAATTCATAAATTACTAATATTTCATCTTTAAATTTTAACCACTTTTACATATCTATGGTACTAATCACATATTCAAATTTCAAGCAAATTCATTCAAAACAAAAAAAGTTAGGTTTGAAGGTCCACTGTCCCCTTAAAAGGAAAACCATTGTTATCTTATTCTACCGTCAGAAATAATAAAATAAGGTCTATTCGAATAAAGGGGATGTATGAAAGAGGTGTTTATCTACTTCGAGAGACATTTGAAAAGATAGTGCAATCGTGAGTTACAATAGGTAAAAGTGAATAGAATGTGAGGGCACGATTTTTGTACTTCTGTGGTTCAAAGATTAATCTTGTGTATGACATGCAGTACAGATAAAATTTCAACATCAAGTGTAAGCATAAATCAGAATAAGAATAATGACTTAAGTTTATTTGAATGCATGTATTTCAAATATGAAACGAAGAGATTAGACACGAAAAGAGATAATGGTATCTATTTTAATATCTTGCTAGTTTTATATGGGGTGTTAACTGAGACAGAAAAGGTTTTCTAAGAAATTTAAATTTTTTAGTGTTTGTTTCGTTTTACATTATAAAAGAGAAATAAAATAAACCAAAAGAGCAAAATTTTGACTTTCCAGATTAATGAAGTTGAGTTTTGACCATTCACTAATTTTTCGAAGCACGAATAAGATGTCAGATGAAGGCTATCAAATGAATGCTTTTATTGACAGGAATACGTTGGCTTCTGATTTTCTGGTTGAATGATGATTGTTATCATTATTAAAATACTAATAATTATTATTATTGCTTTTATTTACACTAAGGTGCTGTTGATCTGTTGATCACTTTGACAGATTCATGTTTCAACCTTTTTCATTCAATCCTTTTTTCTGTCAAGTTCGCAAAGATTTCAAGCAAAAAAAAAGTAATACAGCAATATGTTGGCGACGTTTTGCAGAGGAATAAAATATTGAGTTTAATCGCTAACACCTTGGTGAGTATTTAAAAAATATCGAACAGAGTTTTTTTTTCAGTACTAGGGAGCTGTTGTTATCACTTTCACAGGTTTTTCCTTCTGCCTTTTTCAAATTCACCAAAATTTCTGATAAAACAAGTAATATAGCAATGTTTTTGTGGGATTAACAGAGGAAGAAAGAATAATGAATTTAACCACTAATACCTTGGCTCAAAATTTAAAAATTTCGAACCATGTTTATTTATAGATTTTATTCTTTATTATTGTAATCACCATCATGAACATAAATTTATAGGCATCAAATCATAACCAAAATGCAAATGAATGTATATCTTCACAAAATTCGGAATTCAATGTAAATATTTAGTAAAAAACCATTGTGACTGTCTGTTCTTGACTGTTGTGCCTATGAAGTGTTACGTAAACTCACAAATTTACAGCAACATTGCACCGTAGGTATCAAATTTTTTTTGCACAACACATTTCTTCCTTCAAACATATTGAATATTTCGGAGTAGAAAAGAGTCCAAGAACAAACAAAATTTTTTTTCATAATTTTCTTACGCTTATTGTAACATGCCCGTTAATGTTTGAATGAAAAGCCTTGTGGGCAGGGACACTATGAAATCTTCAGTAGCTAACCGCTGTTTTATTTATGGTTGTCATATTAATTTCCCCTCTGCTACCATTGTAAAATATTACTTTTCAGTTCTTCATCCAGATAAGAGATTCCCAGTCTATGGGTCGCGACCCCCAAGAGGGGTCGCTACGGTTTTATTCAATGACATTTTAGCGAATTTTACCAAATTTTTTTTTCAATATTTATCATGAAACTGTAAGGCACTGCTGCTTCTTTAAGGAAAAAAGTCTTATTCAAAGCACAAACTCAGATCATGAGAAAACTACCGTTTTACTAAGGGATAAATGAAAATAACGATTCGATTAATTAACTACGTATTGTACACACATTATAAACGTCAGTTTGTCTTTCATCAGTCTGGGCTGTCACTTTTGGCTTTACTATTGTAGTTTCTCCAACGAAATAAAGGGATTTTATATAGGCAAGAGTTAGTCTGTATTTATTGTTATATAATTCTGAACCAGTACGGTAGGTGCATTATTTTAATTGAGGTTCTGTTCTCTACTTACTTTGACACACCTTTGACTGAGGTTTGAACGCTTCTTAAAGTTCTCCATTTCTTAAATTTTCTAACAAATTTCTTTTTTGTTAAATTAAGCATTTTGTTGGAATTAAATTACGGAAAATGCATTTTAGTATTTTTTCCTTCTGTCTTAAAGGGTCTTTTTAATGAAAATATACAAGTTGAGAAGAGAGAAGGGGGGATCGCAATTTGAAAGAGAATTGCGATCCCCCCCCCCCCTGATTGAGAAATGCTGATCTAAATTTTAAAATCCTTCCACGTTAATATGTCTGCCAACTGCTCTGTTAATGGCTTGTCAAGGATTCCACTGAGACAATTGGCATAGATACCCCCTCTGACAATAACAGTATGTTGAACTATGAACTTCTGCCTTCTGCTGTACAGATCACGCAGTGTTCATTCGGTGCAGGTGGGGTGATTTTCCCTGTTCCGTTTGTGTACGGTTGACAGTAATTTGGCGCGGTTACTTATCTCGTACTGAGGGCCGATGAATATCAGCTGAAACAATTATGTGCTCATCGTTTCAATATAAAATCATTTAAACCATTTTAATACTATTTTTATTACATACTTGTTAAAGTATATTATACAGGGTGTCTCAAGAATCCTTGACACATTTAAAAAATGTATATAAAAAAGTATACAAAGTAGGAACTGGAAATTCACAGATGTGTTACTGCATATATTAGAGTTTTTCTGTGTCAAAAAAGTTTAACAGAGGGCGCTAATTGTTCCGTGAAAGCGAACATTGTAAAATGGCTGAAGTTCTAAATGGCTATTGTGCTGTCCCACAAATTTCTTATTTGCATCCCAAAATCATTTGGCGGTGCACCGCCAAAAGGCGCTGTCAAAAGGCGGTGCACCGCCTCATTGGGATATGATTGTACCAGACTTTTTAACCCTCCAGCGGGCGCACCAATTTTTGGAACAAGAGCAGGCGCGCGTGGCACAAAGTGCAACGTTTCTTTCGACCTTGATTATTCCTTTTGTAATAAACTCTTTTTCTTTCAAATTGAAAATAATAATTCTGCGTTTAATGACAAGACATAAAATGTTGATAATATTGAGATATATTTATAATTTAAGACCAAAGAATGCAGATAATATCGCCTTACTTCAAAACTGTCCGGTTTATTGGATCCAAGGACAACTTACGAATGGATTCTTATTATGTACAAAAAACCTAAAAGACCACGAAAGAGTCCATCTTCGTGATATGCGGGATACCGTAAAATAGCTGCACATTGGATCGATTCCATTAACTTCTGCTTATGTCGTATTGCAATCCTGTATAATCGCTGGTTTACCACTGTTAAATCCCGACTACGAATAAATGGAAAAGAATACAAGGGTCAGAAACTTAGACCAGCATTAGAAAGGATGTAACTATAAATAGGAACTGCTTAGAACATTCAAATCTTACATGTAAAAACAAACCATTCAAAATTACGAAAATGTTGCACTCTGTACACCGGCGCCCGCTGAAGGGTTAAATGAGGAATTTCCATACAGGTGGATTGGACGAGATGATCCTATCCAAAGGCCGCTTTGATTTCCAGACATTACATCTATTGACTTTTTTCTCTGGGGATTAGTCGAAGACAAAGTTCATTCAACAAAAGTGGACAGCTTTGAAGTACTCAAAAGACGTATAATTGCTGCAATTTCATGTGTTACGGAATCCATTTTGGAACGCACATGGGCTGAAATGAATTACCGACTGGATAGTCTCCTTGCCACAAAAGGAGCACATATTGAAATTTATTGACTATGCTAAAAAAAACCCTCTAATATGTAAGGTAACACGTATTCGAATTTCTAGTTCCTTCCATGAGTACTTTTTTTATATAAATTTTTAAAATGTGTCAAGGTTTTTTTGAGACACCCTGTATATTCCTAAGTGCATTACCATTTGGTTCCATCACTGAATAGACAAAATTTAAAATACCCCTGTTCGCTACATTTTTAAGTACCGATAACTTAAGGCTGCTATGTACTAACCCCATTGGATTCGCTCACCTCAATGTTAACCTATGGAGAAAATTTGTCCGCGGCTTGCCGACTTGCATTCCAAGATTTGTTTTAAAAAATTGTACTCCGTCATAGAGAAAGAAATTTTACATGCGTGTACATTTTTCGTTTTTTTAAAAAAATGCAATTAATATTTAAAAATTTAAATTATTAATTAAAATTGCCTTAAAATTCAGTAGATCAACAAAAAATTTCAATGTTTGCTTGAGCGGGAGGATAAAAATAAATCATCTCTTAATATTGTCGTTATTTTTGACACGTAGGTAAAGATTTGAAGTTTTATCGTCATTCCCCTGTATTGCAGTGCTGTTATTGGACTTGTATAAATTACTCTCAGAAACGCAAATTGTAGCACGCTAACCTAATGAATTTTCTTCGTCATACAATACTTTTTTAGATTGAGTTCTTCGCTTTTTAAGCATCAGGGGTGATTGGATTATTACTGAATTTCTAAACCGCTATTTAATATATCGATAGCATTTATTTTACTCCAATTGGTTATTGAGTTATAAAGAAAGATAACAAAGTTAATTTAAATATGCAAATTATTTTCTCCCGCTTCTTAACGTTTTACATTACTGTTCATAACATACACTGTTCCTGAAAGAAATCTTAATAATCTCTCAACAACGATATGATCTATACTATTAGTAAGTATGAGTATTTGAATTACAGCTTATAAATTGAAATATATTTGTATTTAACTTTATAATAGACCTATAGGTATACACTTTATTTCCTCTTTATTTTTAGAATAGACACTAGCAATTGTTGCCGAACAAACGAGGAAATGCTCATAAAATATATAAGTAACTCTAAATATTTGATGCCATTGAAAGTTAAATATACACTCGAATTACTTCAAAAATTTTAGTTGCATACTGTAAAACGAGAATTCTATGAAATATCGTACTCGCACAGCATTTTTGCTGTCATCCTATAATTTAAATGAAACCTCTCAGTATATATATATATATATATATATATATATATATATATATATATATATATATATTATAATTTAAAAATTAACATACAATGGAGACTGATGCGACCATATAACACTATAAACACAGATATCATTAAGGTTAGCATAATAGTACTAAAACAGAATGGAAATGGAGGTGTTATAGTTGATGATTGGGATGGGGGGGGGGGGTTGTGACCCCCCAACCCCGGTTAAACATGTTTTACATCCGGATAATACTCCCGGACGTCGCCTACAACACAAAAACCTTATAGATCAATTAAAGTGAAACAAACATATTAAACCGGAGATTATCATTAAATAATAAAGCTAAATATAGCGCTAAAAAACAAAATGAATAAATAAAGGCGTAAAATTAAAGTATTTAAGCTGACTACTTTATGTAAAACATATCAATACATCTAAATACATACCACCTCACCAAGCTAGTGTCACGACACACTAACACACACACTTTTATAGTCAAAATAGGGAATTAATGTTGCCAACTATAAGATGAAACGTTGTTTGCATGCAGTATTATTTAAATTGAAAAACTGGGTTAAGATTGACGTTAGGAATTGAACAGGAAAACTCTGTTCAGAAGCTATTTTTATGAATTTTTTTATTCTAACGTCCATTTTTATTTGGCTTGAATGTAAACGTCGGCAACGCATTAACTGGTTTATTACAACATTACGTTTGATATTTTTGTGAAGATCGTTATTCTAAGACATAATCCTTGCAGTATTGAAATTATAATGATCTCGTTTATCAAAAGGACAATACGAGACGGTTTTTTTGTTTATTTACTTTTAAACATAAGTTAAAAATAGTAAATTGCCTTCGTTTTCTTTTTTAGTTTCAATTTCATTTTTAGGCCGTCTGCACACGGAGCAACTCAAAAGAAACTGATAACTGACTCAAATCACAAACCAGTCCGTGATGAGTCGCAACCTATGTAATTGAATGGAGCCACGCACACGGCGCAACTGGTTAACCAGTTGCGCCGTGTGCGTGGCTCCATTCAATTACATAGGTTGCGACTCATCACGGACTGGTTTGTGATTTGAGTCAGTTATCAGTTTCTTTTGAGTTGCTCCGTGTGCAGACGGGCTTAGTTTCAAGTAAAATTAAGCGTTTTAGAAATAAAGGCTGACTTAATTTTGTTCATCAAAATAAAGAATATTCTTTGCCAATGATGACATGAAGTTAACATTTTTTTTTTCTTTTTATTAGTTGTGACTGCAGATGGTTTTCTGTAAACGTTAGTTTTAATTTTCAAAACTGCATTGCTTTCAGTATCCTAAAATAATCAGTATCAAAATGATCTAATGAAAAACATTGGCTTCCGGTATCTGTTGATCTCAATAACTGTTTTAAATGTTTTTTTTTTTCAAAATTCATTACAGCATGTTAATAATGGTATTTAGTTATGATAGCACTACTGTATAACTGTAAGTGTTGACAGTATTTTGTTTTTGCAACTTTACACATTGGATTTTTTTTCTGAAAGCAAAGGAAATGAATTCAAAATGAATGTGATTTATCAGCGACATATTTTGAATATAAAATCTGCAATCGATTTTATATGCATCAATTTATACTTAAACAATTATCTAATCTTATGCTCATAAATGATATTTTTGATTTTTTAGCTTGAAAATCAAGGAACGCAAGTGTTAGTAATTTTATTGACAAAGTGGAAGAGTTTTATTTCTCTGCTGAAAAGATTCTACAAATTCTTTACAGGTGTGCTGAAATATAAAGTGACTATTTCTGGGGTTAATGAGAATGTAAATAAATAAATGTGATCCCTGTTTAAACTAATATCTTCATATATTTAGACCGTCATATGTTATGTCTGTTTTATATTACTTTCAATACTGTTTTTCTCCCATTTGCCATCTCTGTGTATATTTTTCTGTGATATATTAATAAAGAATGTATGTAAAGAGACCTTTTGTGGAAAACTATATTTTTGTTATTTTTTTTTTATCTTCAAGGGGGGAGATCACCTTAAAACCTTCAAAAAACTCAATTTTTTATTATGATTTAATTTTAAAGAATGGAATTCAAGGAGTATTTTTTAAAAAATTGAAGGTGATACTACAATTAGAACCGCTTTTGTGGCCAAATGTATAAAGATAATAGTAAAGTACTTTATAAAAATTTTAAACTTTAAATGGATTTTTCTAAAAACTGTTATTTTCAAACTTGTGCGCACTATTTCTTCAAAACTAATGGTCACAAATTGCTAAAATTTTGTATACATGTATATCTAGTGTGTTTATACAATTTCTACCTAAATTCAGGTAAGTACATATTACTAACATATTTTTACAGCAATTTTTTGTGAAAAATTTTATATTTCTTGTACATTACAATACATTTGCCCGAAAAAAATATTTTTATGTGAAATATGGCAATTATTCTAGGTGTAGATTAAAGTATAACCTAAGGTTAGAATTTATATACATAATTTAATACATATATGTATCTTATATTTTCCATAAAATCTGAACGCAATGAATTGACTTAAGATTCATTGTTCATAAAATATTAATTTTTTTTACACAAAATAATTTCTAATAATCTCCCAACAATTCTGCTTTTGTGTTTTAATAGATAAAGCTTTGTACAATTCGCCTAAAAAATTGGTTTAAATTAATTAAGAACTAACTGTTTGACAAAACATTAAGCTTGGTATTAAAGCCGTGTATTTTTGCGAGTGCAAAGTTGATCTCCCCCTCTTAAACAAATAGTTAAGGGGGTAGTTAGTTTAAATCCTGATGATGCATCCAACAGCTATTGCACAAGGCTTTAGAATTAATAATAATAATAAGAAGAATGTATCACATGTTATTTAAGTGAATTTTGATTTTTTTTTATTATTCATGACATACAATGTTCTACGGAAAAAAATCTAAAACATTGTTATGCTGATATTTTATTACTTTCTCTTTACAGGAAACTTGTGAAAAACACAAAACAGGAAAATTCAGCCTCTTAATATCCCTATTAAAAATAAAACGGGTGGCAATTAATTTTGAATTAATTAATAATTCATCATGGGAACGAGGAGCATTGCCGCAACTGCTTTTGTGAATTGTCTATGGAAAACAGTTATACCTAATGTTCCTCAGCCTGATGATGAACCATCAATCAGTTTGAAACTGGTTGCCACCTCTTTTACTTTTACTGGGGATATTAAGAAGTTGCTTTAAATTTATAACAAAATTTCTTCCAATAAGCATGTATAAAGATTTCATTCTTATAAAACATTCTTATAAGACAGTATGATTACTTGGCTTCAAGCACTACCCTCATCTTTTGTAATGCGGAGATTTAAGGGTGCTATGTACTAAGAAAAAAAATCGTATTTCCCTTTTCCTCTTCTTGCAGACTCTTGTGGTGGGAGGAGTCCAGTTGACAGTTCGAGAATTCCACCCCCCTTAGGATTGACATTTTGAGGGATTGTAATGGCTCTCTCTATATATAGGGGGGTTAAGCGCTGCCCCCAGATTTTTTATTTAAAATATATTTTTGTCAACTATTTACAGGTACATAAATGCTGATAATCAAATGAAATTGGTATTGTCAGATAGCCTGAACTTTTCTGCAAAGCGCTACAGGATTCATTTTATAAATTTCGTCCACCGAAGGAATTTCTGAGCGTTTAAAACACACTATACCAGATTTTTCCCAAATAATTTAAATTTTAAAATATTAATTGCATTTTTTTTTTAAAAAACGAAAAATGTACACAAATGTAAAATTTCTTTCTCTGTGACGGAGTACAATTTTTAAAAAAAAAAATCTTTGAATTCAAGTCAGCAATCCGTGGTCAAATTTTCTCCATAGGTTAACATTGAGGTGAGCGAATCCAATGGGGTTAGTACATAGCAGCCTTAAGTAAATGGGGCTAACAGCTTGATCCCTATCGCAGACGTCAGTAATCACCTACCCCGCCCGGGATTCAGACCCACAGACGTTTCTTCTAAAGTGGCACAGCTGTTCAACCATCGATCAAAAGTAACGATTCTTAACCTATCAGAGTGACAGTCATCTACTTTGAAACAGAAATCTGTTTTTAGGGGATACGTAGAGCGTTTGCAAAAAGAATACAGATTTTATAACTTATAGTCATCAATTTTATATTTATAAAAGCTGTTATAATTACAATATAATAAAAGTGACTTATTTCGTATGTCTATCGGTTACACAAGATTGAAAAAATCTTCTAGATGCTGCCTAAGGAATTGGAAGAAAATTATACGAACTTCTCGCGTAAATTGATTAAATGATTGATTTGGAAAGATTTCTTTAAAGTAATTACTGAGCTTTCGCAGAGGGAATATTGATGGGAGCTATAAATTTGTAAATATGAATTTAACTTTCTGTTACCATTCAGTCAAATACATCTATTTGCTGCGTTTTGATTGAGCTAGATATTTTGACGGATGATGTCATTTACAGACCGTCAACTGAGAGTGTCGATAATGGAAAAGTCTTTCTAATGCCGGTTAGGCAATATTTCGCCAATTATCTTATCGAACCCTTATCTGCGGCGCTTTCTACTTTATCATGTTACATGCCTGAAAATTCGTTTATCGGTAAGTTCTGCATTCTTAGAGTTTGGATTCTTCAGAGATATACGCATTCATTCGCATGATTCGGTGCATTATACTGTTTCGCAAGGCTCTGTTTTCAGAGTTAAAGATAAGATTTAAAAAAAAAAAAAAAAAAACTTCTTGTTCATTTAAGAGTTCATTGTTAAACTGTTGAGCTGTTTATGTTAATACTTCATAAAATTAAATTTATTAAAATTAAAATCATTTTATTTTTTAAAACTGGGTTTAAATTTAATATGTTGCTGTTTTTGTTGTTGTACTTATGCCACTTGATCGCCAGCAACATCAGATCAAGTCTCGAAGGCTATAGGCGATGAAGGTGCGGCTCCTGTTTTAATAACTGGCACCACAAGAGTCGGAGCCCGACTTGGCCATAGGCTCAGTCCCGTAATTTTGAACCGAGTCAAGTAACGAGACCAGAGCTCTTGACCCTGCACCTCCAGAGGTAATTTTGAGAACTTGGATGACATTGCAGCCACGACAGATTTTACGTGCACCAGCCGCCATTAGTGTACACTGCAGTGGATTTGTCAGTGACGAGCATCGAACCAATGACTTTCAGACCACTAGCCCGATGCCCTTGCCTACTGGGCCACTGCACCCTTAAATCTAATATGTTCCTTTAGCATGAAAAATGTATGTAGAAAGTATGGTAGCGTAACTCGTAGTGTAGCTGCGACTATATAAAGACTAGATACAGTCTCCCTGGTTCAAAAGTAATAGAAAAAGGACAGGTCAGAGGTGAGACCATGCCAATACAGTCTTAAATTGAATACTGTAGAGTAAACTTTAATACGAGGGCTCTTGTATCCAATTTCAGATATACAGAGGCTGTTCGCACATTTTTTAGACGATTTTGGTAAGCGGTAATAAAAAATAGCTTGCTGCAAAAGAAATAATTGCAATTGTACTATGTTTTTAAAAGTCAAAATTATCATCTGCGGCTTGAAAGTCTTATTTTTATTCAAAATGGCGTTTTTAACAAAGCAGTGGTTCGAAGGCTACATTTATGCTATTTCCGAAGAGAAATATGCATACTCCGTTATCCAAAAACGATGTGAGAGTCATGGTTTTGTGATATCTAAAGCGTCGATAGATAATATCGTAAACAAGAAAGGAAAAAAACGTCAAATTGGAGCCTCAAGTGGGACAAAAATTCCAAACAAGTATCCAAGGAAAAAACGGACATCTTCGACTATTGCAAAGATACGATGTTTAATGTTAAAAGAAAATCCCCCTAGTCAAAGGACAGTTGCAAAATGATTAAAATGCTCGGTGTCCACTGTAAACAAAATGATAAACGTTGATTTAAATCTTAAGAAAGCGAAAAAACACAATGTGCATCGTCTTCTTCCAAATCATATCGCTGAACGCAGGAGACGCTGCAGAATTCTATATGAGAAACACTTATCCAAAGAAAAATGGAAAATAATTGTCACAATCATGCGTGAATTTAAATCATGGGTGTATTTAAATGATTGCAACAAAAAAAGAGCCATTTATTATCATAAAAGAGGAGAAAAAATTTAAGTACATGGTTCAAAGAATCGGAAGAAAGTTTTTCTAAGGGATTCATGATTGTTTGCTGGTTTTTCCTATAATGGCAAGTTAAAAATAAAGAGAGTGGGAAAAAATGTCAAGATTAACTCCAAATACTATCAGGAACATATTTTATCGCCAATTTTTCTGAATGAAATACCATCGCTTTACCCACAGTGCCATCAATCTGTGAGACTCCATCAGGACAAAGCTAGCAGTCACACATCAAAATCCACTGTAAATTTCCTAAAAGACATGGAACAAAAAACTGGTATCAAGGCCATACCCTTCACTGATATCCCTACTAAATCTCCCGATGTATCACCTATGGATTTTTGTGCTTTCGGACTTTTAAAATCTGCATTATCCAAACGTCGTCCCAAAACCCTTACAGGACTCTGGAAAGCTGTTCAGGAGGAATGGGATAGAATACCTCTCCTGACACTTCAAAAGGCATTATTATCCTGGAAATTGCGGTGTCGAAAGATAGTTCAGAATAAGGGATGTCAAATAGAACATTTAAAACACAAGAATTTTATGTAATTTAGTTTTGTGAATACAATATACATCGTCTAAAAAATGTGTGAACAGCCTCTGTACGAATGCCTTTTATTTTATTCTTAAACTGTAATGAGAAAACGAAATGTTGAATTAACACCGGAGTCAGCTCTGAGTAAAAGAACTGAATTAGTAGAGCCTGTAAACATTACCTTGCAGAAGTAAAATGAGTCAATAGATCAAATCATATTTAATACCGTTACTATTATATGTTATAGCAGATTTTTTTACCTTCATGAAGATGTAAACTAATATAAATGAATTTTAGTTTGATTAAATTGTTAATTCATCCATTTCTTATGAAAATTTAAAGTTTCTGTCTTGTTCAGTACTTCTTTTCTCCTATGAGAGCTAACCAATTCTTCAAATGCATTAAAATAGAATTACATCTTTAGGAATCTACTATTTTTTTCTTTATTTTCATCAACCCTCCTTCAGAAGGTTGAAAAAAGGTTTAGCAAACAATTAGGACAGTAAAGGAAACAGAAAAAAAATGCAAGCTCTAACAAGTGGTGAAAAAAAAAATTAGGAAATAGTTGATGCATCAAATACGCAACATCAAACTTGTAGAGCTAAACTCAGTGTTGAAAGCTCATTTCAATAATCCAAACATTATTGATGCATTCATACAGAATGAAAATTTTCCTATCCTGGCAGCAAAATAACCATCAGAGTGGAGTCCATGGAATTTATAATACCTTGAGTTTCATCACTGAGGGAGATCTTGCCACGGCTCCGCAGTTTAATGTTTAGCACACCTGTCTGGTAAAGCAAGAAATAGCGGATCGATCGTTGAGCAGGTCTAATTGTTTTTAAGGCAGATGAAAAACGACAGGCTACATGTGAGAGTGACTATATATACGTATATGTATATATATATATATATATATACACAGTGGAATCTCGATCGATCGTTTTCGGATCCATCGTTTTTCCGTATGTGTCGTTTAATTTATCCAGTCCCAACGAACATATTGCTTTGTTATGTTACCGCATCTATCGTTTTCCCTCATTTATCGTTCATTTCAATCGGTCCCTTGAAAAACGATAGATCGAGATTCCACTGTATATATATATATATATATATATATATATATATAGTTAGTTAGTTAGTTAGTGAAAGGTTACAGATAAGAGTAGAAATCCGGGGCATAGATTAAGTCCCTTTGCAGATACATACCCGAAAAGTAGTTTAATACTTGTTTACGAGGTAAGCTATATCTTTTTGTTGTTGTTAAGGATTCGTATTATTTATGTATGGCAACACAAATTAAAAAGTTTACATTTTAAAAAAATGACACATAGGCTAATCACATAGGCTATTTATTGAATTTTAAATAAGCTTTGGCCAAATATATGTATTTGTTTTAGCTTATAACTAGAATTCTTGGCACTTCAACGACCCATGACAAAACTGTGTGAAGAAAGCTGTGCTATATGTTATGCTAATATCTGCACTAATACTTAAAAGGATTTGTCGTCTTTCAAAGTTATTTATTTTAAAGTTACGAAGTAATATTTATACTGGCAGGAAATACAATATCATTAAAAACAGAAGGGAAAGTTTTTACAGCTTTCCTTCCTCTAAAAAATTGCAAGTGTTCTTTTAGCATACTTGAATTTCTCAAACGATATTTAAATTAATATTTTTTTATCTAAAATTTCTCCTTCAAAGAATTTACACTCCTTTTGAGATCACATGCCAAGGTAATAACTTATCAAAGATTGAAAAATAATTATGAAATTTGCCGTGAAACGAGAGCAATTCTATGCTATCGGAACTAAACAGAAAATAAAAATTTAAATCACCAAAATTTTCTAGAAGTGGTATCAAACAAATTTACTTCCAATGATTTTTTAATGATTTCCTTTTCTAAGTGGAAAGTAGAGATTTTAGGATGTTCATTATATTACAAAAAAAAAGTCGTGAACGTTTACGAGATGAATATCGTGTCTATTTGATTCAGATTATTTACCTTTTGCAATATTTATCATTACAAATGTTCCATGATACGAAGTTCATCACTGCTAAGTGATTAAATATTCGGGAAGAAATATCATATTGACAACTTTATGACTTAAAAGACCGAGAAGAATCATTTCCCCAACAAAATTAATGAACTATTTCACAGTGAAGTATTTTCTATTCGTATCATGAGCTGTATCACTCTGATATGCTGATCAAGCTGAGAACTTCTGTTTCACAGACATTTGCAGGAAGCAGTGTCGATAAAACTAATTACAATTCTCTCGCTGAATAAAATGCTTTGAAATATGTCGTTTGCCTGTGCTTTCACTTCGCATTATTTCATCGCCTCGTTTCCCCCCTCCGAGGTGATAACACTGAAGAAATGATGAAGTGGGAAAACGCATCAAGTAATTCACTCCCTTTATCACATCTCGGTGAATTTCAGTATTTCGTGCTTTTACATGAAATCAGCGCAGAATGTAAAAGTTGGGTAGGGAAGCAAATTAGAAATGTAAATGGGAGGAAAGATCGATAATCTCTCAAAAGAATTTAATCTCATAAATAGGCGAAGAAATGTAGTGGTAACATTTTTATCCTTTTGCTGTTGAAAAAGGAAAGGTATTTTTATAAAGCTTGTATGCTACTATATGAGCCAGATTTTAAAAATTCCAATAGAGCACTGTAAACTTTAACAACTGAACTGGAAGTCGAGTCCAGGTTTCGGAAACTCCAAGCCATTTGTCTATCAACTAAACTGATTCAGCGTTGTGGAGAATTGCTATTTTCGGTAATTTTCTTCATGAAATAGGAGATCATTAGTTTGATGCATTAAAAATTTGAAAAATTTCCCCCAATATGTATTCACTTTAAGATTCTTGTCAGATCAGGAAATAAATTTAAACAATCGTAGACTTTACCACTGTGACTAGTGATAATTCTCATACACATATACAGTATGCCCACTAAAGTCCCTTCCCACCCTCTTAACTTCGGAACGGCTGCTGCTATATTCATAAAAGTGGTGTCTAGGTATAGTAAAGTAGCCATGCGCTACTGAATGAAACCACTTACCATGCCACCTGGTGGAAAACTGCGGAGTTAGCATTCCTATCTCGAAAACAGAACGAGATAGGGAAAAAAGGGATTTACAAAGTTGTAGAAAATTATCGGTTTAGTACGAAAAGATACATTGTGGACATTAATGAGAAGACTACAACGGTTAAAACGCGCATTTGTTTTTTCATGATTTCCTACACTGTGACGTGACAAAAGGATCTGAGAAAGAAAAAAAACTAATTTTAACAATATACCTTTATTTGAGATGTTCAAACTTCTTACCGTCAGCTGCAATACACATTTGGATCCTCGTTTGAATCTCACGTTGTACACGTTGGAGCATTGAGCGTAACACTTCGGCACAAGCGTCCGGAATGCGTCGTTTAAGGTCTTGCAATGTTTGTGAAGGGGTCGCATACACCTGCTGTTTCAGGTATCCCCACGGAAAAAAGTCCAGTGGAGTCAGATCAGGCGAACGTGGAGGCCACTCTTCGAAACCGCCATACCCAATTATTTGGTCCCCGAATTCCTTGACGAGGTACTGCTTCACTGGAAATCTCAGCTTTGGAATACTCAGCCATGACCACGAGCATCAACATACTACAACCGCAAGAAGATGTCTCTTTTATAGCTGTCTCAGGTGAACAGGCGTGACGTTCACCTTACGTATTTGCATACTGCAAAAATTTCGAACACCAACCGCAAGTTGCGTTCAGTTGATGCGACACTATTTTACACGATCTACGTATTGTCTACTCTGTTTATAAAGACAATCAGTACAAGGATGAAACCCTCGAGGTTTGAACCGCGGTCGGTTTGATTGGGGATCAAAAGCGATATACCACTGTGCACATTGCGGTGTCGTGTTTTGCCCGAAAGATAATCATTTCTCCTTTCGTTCAAGTTTCGTGACGTCACAGTGTAGGAAATCACGAAAAAACAAATGCGCGTTTTAACCGTTCTATTCTTTGCATTAATGTCCACAAGGTATCTTTTCGTACTAAACCGATGATTTTCTACAACTTTGTAAATCACTTTTTTTCCCTATCTTGTTTCGTTTTCGAGATAGGAATGCTAACTCCACAGTTTTCCACCAGGTGGCGCGGTAGGTGGTTTCATTCAGTAGCGCATGGCTACTTTACTATACCTAGACACCACTTTTATTAATATAGCAGCAGCCGTTCTGAAGTTAAGAGGGTGGGAAGGGACTTTAGAGGGCATACTGTATATAGAGTGAAACTTCTTCATGGCGGTCAGTAATTGTTCCGAAAAAAAAAGTGGCTGTTTTGAGAGGGGCTGGCTAGAGAAGTTTCACTGTATATATATATTAACTATGTTTGATAGTCTAAGAATTTTTTTTGCATAATTTTGAAGGAAATGAATTATAATTTAATCATGTAACACCTGCCATGTTGAAGGAGATATATTGCATTAAAAGTCAAAAGATCCTATTTTTTAACAAAGGAATCAGATTAAGTCAAAATAGCAATATTGATCATTGAATTTATGAGAAATCTCCTTTTTTTAAAGTAGGATTACGTTCCTCAATAACGGTCCTCCGGAAAGCAGAATTTCAGCGTCGTCGCCAGTTATAATTTTGGCAGCACGCCAAGCCCAGTAGCAGTAATCAGTTAAACAGAAAAGTACCAAAATGCGTCACAATGCGGGTTTTTTTTTTTTTAAGGTAAATAACGATAAGTAATCCTACGTTAAAAACCTGCGGTAGTTTCGTTAGAAGAGACTACCTGAATTTTTTTTTAATACGTGAACAAATAAAATTATCTTTGTGACTCCATAGGAAAACAAATGTCAATTCTTTTATAACATTTTACTCATATCGTACAGAATTAAATTTAACAAACTATTTCTCAAGTTTTTTTTACAGGAAAATTTATAATTATTTATCATAAGGGAAAAGTAGATATTTGCGGAACAGCAATTTGATTTCAGTGCTTTGTTTATGAATTTTTATCTAAAATTCAAATGAGTTCCAAAGTGCTAATATCATTATCTCTTTAACCTTAAGGTTTTCATTATCCATAGCATTGCACAAGTGCACAAACTGTTACATGAAAGAGAAAATCTAATTAGGTAAAATATAAACAAATCTAATAAACAAAAAAATTAAATAGCGAGCATAGACTGCCAAAACAATTTAACTTAAAACCTACCCTAGCAAAGAAAACATATGACTTTTCAATAAAAGATAGCGCAGTAGCTTCATATCCTCATATTGAAAATATACAAATATAACTAAAAATAAATAATCCAACAGAGCTAGAAAAATACAAGAAGAATACAGACAAAAAAAAAAACAGAAATCAAGCACTCAGGGCTCCACGCACCAGAGGCAAGATTCTGTAGTAGTACTGGAACTGAACCGTAAAAAGACAGAGGTAACCGACTGGTCTCGTCATCAGGGAGCTTAACCAAATCAGTTTCCTCAAGGGGAACTTTCTGAATAGAATGCAGGTATAACCAAAAGACATCCCAAGGCCCCGAGATCCCCATTGAAACATTTAGTCAAAAGAAAATGAAAAGACAAGTACAACTTACAGTAAGCTCTAGCTCTGTTGGATTATTTATTTTTAGTTATATTTAAAATCTAATTAGGAGTATTTAAATAAATCTTATAATCTTTGCGCATGTGATTTAATTCCCTATTCCTTCTGAACAATGGGATTGAAATATTTCTTAATTGTTTTTCAATAAGTCTCCAAAAATCACTCTTTACACCGGGTACAAATCAGTGTCTGTTTCCAAAGTTAAAAATTACGAATTTAGTTGTTTTAGGAGTTTAACGGTGAGCTATTCAGAAAATTATAGCTGATGTTCTACAAAAACAATAAAATGTATATTACGGAGTAAAGTAAGTTATCGTTTCGGACTTCTTTTGTAATTTCACTAAAGAGACAGAATGAATCATTTGAAGAAACAATCTAAGATAAACTGTTGGTTGTACTGGACAATTATTAAAATCTTAGTTTTTTAAACATCTGTTGTTTATTTATTGAAGAACACTTGGTCGGAACTGAAATTGTATCTTTCAGGCAGAATATAAACATCGTCACATTCCATGAAAGTTGTAATTTTTCGGTCCCGAAATGAAGAAAAAACATAGCAATAATTTCCTTAGAGCTACACATTTGCAAATGCAGAACAATGTATGACATCAATAGGTTTCCGATAAATGATGTTATAAACGCAAACAAAGCTACGGATAATTGTGGCATTGTGCTTATTAGTTGATAAACTTTAATCTTGGTTAAAATTTATACAGGGAAACTATTTTTAAGGAAGTTGTTTAAAATTGTTTTGAGGAAATTTTTAAGATTGTAATACATTTGAAAACCTGAGGATATTGTGTGCTCTCCTGAGGAATTTCGTTACTAGAAATTGCGGAATTGCGATTTAAAATAATAAAACATTTACTTTAAAACTTACACATTAAATACTAACTTACACATAAAATAATAAAAGAAAAAATTTCATAAGTTTATTATAATACTGATATGGTACTGTGCGATATAAAATAAGCATGATTTGCTGGAAAGGAATACATTATTCATAAATGTATCATGCAAAATCGAAAAGAAAAAGCAATTTAACTTTAAGATATCTTTTTGGATAATAACATCAAAATACTTATGCGATGCTTTGCTACTCTTTAATTTGACTCTCAATACCCTTTCAAAATCTTTTCACGGGCAATTACTCAATAACTGTGCCTGCTGAAACAGCACTTGCTTTTGGAACCCAAAAGAGAATGTTCCCTTCCCGACATAAAACGATCAAAAAACGTTCTAGAGGTGTTTCTCGCCATCCATCGATGGATATTCATAAGAAAGCATTTATTGCCTCAGGAACAAATTGCATTTTTCAGGAACATCCCTTTTTTAAGATATCTTTTTTAAAACATTTGGATAAGAAGTTGCTTTAAAAGTGCCATAATGGTTCTTCAAGGGAACTGATATTGATATCTCGAGGAATTAAAGGACCAGAAAACACTTCATTCGTCCCAGAAAATTAATGAGCTATCACTTAGTTTGAGAAGATATCAGGCAGAAGTTTATGCATTTGGAGATCTTTTCATAGAGATATGAAGTGTTTTACTTTATAATGTTTACTTAAAACAAGTTTCATCTTATTTTTTTCCCCAAAAGTTTGGGGCGATATTTAAATTTCGAATGTTTATTATTTTTATATCGGTTATTACTCATCGAAAGAATTTTTATTAAAGAGTCTGTCAGTAGACACGGAGGCTTAACGTCAGAGGAAGACATATGCTGATGACTGACCACTGTTTTTAAAATTGAACTGTATTCTGGATTAGGAATTTAACTTAGCCTTTGATCTAAGAAATATTTATATTACTGTTGAATTAAAACTTACTGGTGTATTATAATTCTTCACATCTTGTTGTTGCATTTGGAGGTCTATCAGATCTATAAAATCGAAAATATTTTAATTATTGAGGTATTTCTTTCGTTTATATCAACCATTATCATACCTTAGCTCTTGTTCTCAGAGTCAGCCTCCATCAGTTACGCACACCAAAATATAAGCTGTTCACCCCTTTTTAATAACATTTGTTCTCTCAAGTTTCTCAAAGGTCTCTAGTATAACATTGTAACTATTTTCGTAAATATATTTGCGAAAATGTCCCCCATTTTTCACATCTTTTGTATGTTGGCAAAATATTACCTTTAACTGCCGTTCTGCAAAAGATGTTCTTTTTAAATGCTTGTTGAAAAATGGTGACTGTCAGTGACATGATTAAGTATTAGATCCAACGAATTCCACGCACTTGTACCAAGATAAGGAGATCATTCCCCTAGAAATAGTAAAACATTTCCTCGATAGGGTTTCTGATTGCACAACTTGGTGAACCTGCATTAGGTGAGCTGCTATGATGGCCGCATCCACGGCTGTTTAATGGACACTGTTACAGGCGAACCTCTGAGAATATGTGGTTGGTTTACGGACATCTTTTGCAGCACGAGTATAACCTGACAGCGACAAACTAGTGAAAGGCCAGTCCCATAGGTATTGAACACTCATACCTACAATGGAATTCGAACCCACAGACTGTGTCAGCCTCAGCGATATGGCCATCGTTCAACGAAAGCAGCTTGAGACACATTGAGTTAAAGACAATCCAGATGAACACTCGAGAGTTCTGTTTATATGCATACACATGTTGTTTTTAAAGGCATTTTGTTTTTCCTGGTGAGTCTGAAAAATGCTGAGAACCATATTGATACAACATTTTTTACTGTAGTCGAACAAAACTCCAAGGGACGGTTTTCCCATTTTAACCACTGCGCTTCTCCCTCACTACATCTCCTGAAGTAGCACTGCCTACGTCTATTTACGAGATAATGGATTTTCTTGGAGATTGGTTTCAATTGCCGATATGAGAGCTTTACTCTTGGGTCTTTAAGGCAGGATGCATCTCTTAACTACGTCAAGATAAACGTCAGAGGAAATTCCATAGAATTTCCATTAAGGATTTACTCCTACTGAAGTCACTGTAAATCAGTAGAATTAGTCATCGTAGAATGTCTGAGAGAGAAATTGCACTGTTTCAAAAGCATTATTTAAAACATTATGTTATTTTCATTAATATTTACTCATGCCAAACTTCTTCCGAATAGTTTCATATATTCACTTCTTCAAATTAAACAATTCGAGACCTGAACTGTGAGTATTTTCCAGTGTTCTGAGGAAAATATATTTATGTACATTATCCCCACAATATGCATGCAAAACGTATTTTCCGAGACTCTCCTGAATGTTAAACAAAATATAATGTCTTAATCCCCAAATTAAGCTTCCCTAAGAGTCGATCCATAAGCTTCTTAAAATCTACTTAATATATAATGTCTTAAAAACAACTAGCGGTGGGCGCGATGGTCCAGTTGACAAGGGCAGCAGGCCAGTGATCTGAAAGTCCCTGGTTCGATGCCCGTCCTGCAAATTTATCGCCGTGTGCACTAATGGTGGCCGGTGCACGCTAAATCCGTCGTGGCTGCAAAGTCCCCCAATTTTTCAAATTTACCTCTGGAGGTGCGGGGTCAAATGTTCCGGTCTCGGCATTTTACTCGGTTCTAAACTAGGGGGCCGGCTTGTAGGGGGATAATGCTGGCCACCTATGCGGTGTCCCCTTAAATTAATGGCCAGCAGTCACGGCTGCAAGTGTAATGGATTAAGTTTCAAAACTGCCGTAGGTAACAACAAAAACAACTAGCACGTAAGATGGATAATTTCATCGAAGATTTCCCCTGTGCGGGCTTTCATGGTACATCTTGTTTTTCAGTCTTTAAATTATTCCTAAAAGTTATTCGCCCTCAGTGTACAATAAAATTTTGTGCAAAGAAAAAAACACACAGCATTACAGGAACACATAGCTTCCTAAAAACCATCCAAAAAAAGATTATGACATATTTTAATACATATTTTAATATGTAATATGTTTGCTACATATTTTAATATGTAGATTTTAAGAAGCCGTGACTTGTTGTTTTGTATACTATATAAGTTTCATTTAGTGACATCTAGATCAGTGGTGGGTATACTTTTTTCGACAGCGACCCACTTCCTTTAAATAAAAAATCACTTGACCCCCAACAAGAAATTTTTGGTAGAGGTAAAATTTAAAAGAAAAAGAAATTGTTAACAAGAGAAAAATATACCGGGTGGTCATAAAGAAACTTTGTCGATGTATGGACCTCTAGCGGCTCTTCCGTTCAACCTATCGATATGAGATTTCAGATATAGTTATTTAAATGCATGAGCTCGGGATTCTGAGAGCGGCAACACAGTGACGCTCACGGTTACGGTTATAGGTATAGAAACTCGAAATTTTCAAATGGCAACGCCCACTTTTTTCCGTCGCAAAATGCTCATCGCATGCAAAAACCCTAGAAAGCGTTGGAACGGTACGTGTATCACAAAAAACGGACGCGTTATGCACGCACAAAAAATAGCTCTGCGAACGGCTAGCAAAAACACGATCAGAGAGCTTTTTATCGGTTATCTGGCGAACGGCGGTCTGTGATTGGTTTCTAACCTCTGTCATATGCAAATTTCCTTTGTGCGCTCCGATCGTGTCTTTGCCGTGTCCTAATATTAACATAAATATTTGGGCGCTAGATGTTACTTATACGAAACATACATGTTGGGCTAAAGTAGTGGGATAAACAAAACAAATTACAAAGAAAAACTGTTACTGCATATATTTTATTACATCGTGTTTGCATCTTATAGTGTAGGGGTCTTCAACTCGTGGCCCGCCAAAACATTTCGATCATGCAAAACGAAAGTTTGATATAAATAAAAAAAACCCCCCCAAAAAAAACCCTTAGAACGGCAAATTCCCTCACACAGAAAAGATCAAGAATGCACGGGGAAAAGTAGACCATGGCACACAGGCTTATAAAAATAATAAACTGGTAATTGTATTCAGAATCTTAAGACGAAATAAACACAAAAAGCAAAATGCAGTCTTTCTTTCCAGACACTCACGCGCGTCTCGTTTTCCTGCATTCATTCTGTTTCATGCAATAAAAACTACAAAATACGATGATTCAACTCCCATGTTTTCTTGTTTGTAGAAAATAATTAATGAAAACATTTTTAATTAATAATGGTTATAAAGGTACAGAATACGTTTTAAAACACACCATACGCACAAAACTTCAATGGCGTGTTTTGAAGGAATTAATCCTTCATCACCATGCTATAAAAATCAAATGGAGCAATCATCTCAAAGACTGAAGGTCGTTTGCAAATAATACATTTTTTCCGCTGCCTATACTACTTGTTTCACAGATGTGTGGCCCACGGAACTTTACGAATTTATTGGTGTGGCCCGCGAACGTGAAATGTTGATATAGAGCTATTATAGAGGAGCTTGTGGCGGCCCTGTGGCACAGCACGCTGGTTTTCGGTGCTGAGGGTGCTCAGATCGAATCCCAGTGTCGCCGCACGAAAAGTGCCTCCGTTTGTGTCATCCCTTTATAGGGGGTAATGTTGCCCGCCTGTATATATGGTGCCCCCATAATGAAATGGACAGTAAACTGCGGTGTAGTATAGGCGAATGCTTGACAAGTGCCTCCGCTTAAAATAAAATATAGTCCATAATATATATATATATATATATTTATATATATATATATATATGTGTGTGTGTGTGTGATAATATTACTAACTACCTATAATCGCCCATTCTGAACTTTATCTCAGTTCTGGTAACCCCTCTTTCTTCTCTTTGGCTCAAAAGCCTCGCCTTTCCACACACTAACTTCCTCCGCCAATTCTTTCAACCTCCCTGAGCTAATTGTATTTTGGCGCTTCTACGAGGAGACGCTGGCTGGCTTCGAAGCGAGTAAATGTCGCTGTTTTCATGGAATAAACTTCAATTCTTTTTTATGGTTTGGAATTTCATTATTTCGGCCTCGATTGTGTTTCTTCAGGAGATGACCCAATTCGGGTCATTTCATATATATATATATATATATATATATATATATATATATATATATATATATATATATATATATATATATATATATCGGGTCATTTCATATATATATATATATATATATATATATATACATAGCTTTGACGTTGCCTGATCACACCATGTCAATACCCTGTCGATGACAATGTTTACTACCACATTTAATCACAGTTAGGGCCTAGTTTGGAAAATGTTGAATCATATTCCTTATGCTGGTTTATGGCAAAGTATGCATGATCCCGAAGGAAAAAAACTGTCTTTCTTGCATGCTGATAGCAAGATCAGAATATAGTCAATTGTATTGTAGATGAGAAAAAAAATTAATATTTTTAATCTTTGTTAATGCTGGAATTTCCCAAATGAGTGCATTCTGTCGGTATCTTAGCAAATCCGCTACTGAGATATTTGTTCTGCGGCCATTTCTCTCTCTGTGTTTCTGTACGTTTCTTGCTCGCTATTAGGAAGATCATATTATATGCGTGAATATATTATATGCGTATATAGTTAATTGCATTGTGCATGAAGATAAATGAATATTTTTAATCGTCGCCATCACTGGTTAATTCCCAAAAAGCGCCAGATGAGTGCATTTTGTCGATATCTGAGCAAATCCTCTACTGAGATATTTATCCTGTGACTATTTCTCTCCAAATTTCTATATGTTTTCCCCTTCATGTTCTTGTGCAAGCCGGAAAAGGAATCGAAGAGCTGCCTGCAGCGAGCAGAAAACTCGTTAGGATGTACGGAAACGGAAATAGTCCGGGAAAGAAAAAAAAACAACTTTTTTCTGTTAGTTTAGTACCTCACTCATGAACCATCTTTTCCCCCTGATATATAATTCTATCTAAGAACAGCTGAAATGAAATGTTAACGCAAATATTTATTCATTCTCTTGCATTTTTCATTCCATCCAAGTAAGCTTTGCCGCTCATAGGTTCGCAATATTGGAATCAGGAATTTTATCACTTTTATATATGAATATTTGAGACCAATGTCTTTACTTCTATGTTTTCAAACAAAAGGCATTTTACGATTTGTCAGATATATTTCTAATGTTTGGTAGGAAGAATTTCGAAAATATGAAAACCACGCAAAAGATTACAGAAAGTCTCTTTATATAAACTCTTCCATAATGTATATAAAATCTCTGAAAAGAAAAAGCGAGTGCAGATCAGGGTTCCACTAGTACACTTACATAATCTTTTTTAGTGATATATTATTTTTTATAACATTATTTCTAGTGTTAGTAATATTGACTTGTATGAGAGTTTCTAATAGTATTTATCCTGTATTTATTTTGATGAGACTTATAAAATAAATGTGAATAAATGCTCTTTGGGAGCCAAGATTAACTTAAATTAAAAGATAAATTTCCTTTTAAAATGTTGTTACTATGTTTGTATGAATACGAATTCCGATCGCAAAAGATAGGATAATACCTAGTATGCAATACAACAGAAATACAATAGTATGTATTGTACAATAGATAAGAGATACCATGATATCTGTACAATGAAGAGTCTATAGGGTAATTTTTATTGTAGGTCTTTTGATATAATATTACTGAATAGTTATCTCTCGGTGAAATGTTGCATATAATACTGAACCTCGGTATCTATCCAAGATAAACAAACGTCTTCCAATGTTGATTTCGCACTGAAGGAAAAAAAAAAAGAACGTAGTTATTGTATAATCAAGAATTATTAAACTAATTTGATTGACAAGTGGGCCTAAAAATTTGAAAACCCGTAAATAATTATAAATTTGCAGAAATTCGGGGAAAATAAAAAAAAACAGATATATATGTATACACACACACACACACACACACACACATATATATATATATATATATATATATATATACAGTGGCACGCCCAGGATTTTTTCTTCGGGGGGCCTCCGAGATGAACGGATAAAAATATTTATAACTAGCATTATTGCCCGGCGTTGCCCGGGTAGATATATAGATATAAAATTGTTCATGCATTCCATCAAAAAAATACTGGGCTGTACCCCCCGCTCTTCATGTTCATCTGGGCAGACAGAAAGCGCTTAGCGCGTTTCTACTGAAATGATATACCCAGTATTCTTTTGATGGAAAGCATGAAAAATTTTAGATCTGTATATCTACCTGGGCGATCATTCTTTAAAAATAATTTCATTAATTTTCTTATGCCGTAATATAACGAATGGACTAATCGTTCGGAATGAAAGTTATGTGTCGTTATGTTTCTCTGTTTAAAGAGCTTTTCCTCCTACTGCTTAAAAAACCCCAAAACTCTAAAAGATTTATCTTATATGATTTCACGGAGTAAGTAATTCAAATATATATCGTATGTTAACTCTGTTTCCCGAACTTAGGGGAAAAAACCTGTAGAACTCTTAAACTTCTTCCCATTTTATGATCCTCAAACAATTAATATATTTAGATCAACAGAAGGCTTCCAAAAACTGGCCATGGGACAAACTTAATTTTTCTTTTTTTTTTCTTCCTTTTTTTTCCAAATTTTATTAAGTTCTATTAGTTTGAACGCCATTGTCTAAAATTGTCTAAAGTAGAGGTTCTCAACCTTTTTAGACTCACGATTCCACTAAACATAAAAAAAATAAACACCTCGTCCTCCCCCCCCCCCCATTACCCCCAGACCAACTCTCAAACCACCCCAGATCAACCCTCAGAATAAACCGCTTTTCCCCCGCGTATCGAATTGACGGGATGTGATTAAGGGGCTGTATCCACATTTAAGAGGTGCGCTTAGAGGCACAAAAATCATTAAAAAATTAATTTAAAAAAAACTAATTGAGCCCCAAATTTCGCTTTTCCTGATTTAAGTTTCTAGGGTCCAAACCATTAACTGTGCCGAATTTGGTCTCGGTGGGTGAAACAGTCTGTGATTTTATAGCGGACAAACAAACAGACAAGTTCTTTTATATATATAGATGCATGGGGGGGGGGGGTGAGATAAACGGATAAAAATATTTATAAAGCAAAATCAATATTCATAATACATTTTCTATTTCTTTGGGAGGGGAGGAAGGCCCTTTGGCCCACCCCCTGGGTGCGCCACTATATATATATATATATAATATATAAAATAATAATAATAGTAATAATAATAATAATAAAAAAACTCCACCAGTTATCAATTGCTATCTATTAATTTTCTACTTTTATTATTTTCTTTCTCGTTATGTAACTATTTCCACTTTCCCTACTTAGCGCCCAGCTGTCGCTGGGCCTATTGCACCACAGATAATCACGTGGATAAACGAAACTAAATTTGTTTTCTGCTTGTGTGAGCGTGGAACTGTGGCGACACGGACTTAGGATATGGATTGAGACTATCTCTATTATCCGTTCTCTCTTTTCTTTGTAAATATGTAAATATCTTTCAGTCTTTTATAATTCCTTTAAAATGTTAACCTACTAAATAATCATAATGTCTACAGTTATATTATATACATATATATATATATATATATATATATATATATATACAGTGGAATCTTTATTGATTGTTCCCCGAATATTCCCGATCGTATCCCGTATGTGTTGTAAGTCCCGTGAGTAATATTTATTTGTATGTTCCCGCATCTATAGTTTAGTGTAATTGGTTCCTTTAAAAACGATAGATAAAGGTTTCACTGTGTGTATATATATATATATATATATATATATTATGTGTGTGAGTGACAGCGTGTATGTTTAGCTATAGTAAGTGTAGCAAATAGACCAAACAGGGCCGCCGTCAACTGAGCCAGGGCCCGGGGCAAAATAATACAGCGGGCCCCCCTCTCCACTCAATATTTGAACATTGTATAAATTTTTTTAGTTAACTCTTATTTAACCGAGCCCCCTGCCACCCCGGGGCCCTGTGCATTTGCCCCCCTTTGTCCCCCCCTTGTCACCGGCCCTGAGACCAAAAACCACTCATCTAATTTTCTCCATGTGACTGACAGCTTTTCTTTGAACTTGCTTTACCAGTGGGATTCTCATAGGCCCCCTTGTTCTCTCTCTTTCTTATTTATTACAATAGGGGTAACACTCGTGAGATAAACGTAGTTGATCATCAGCTGTTATCTTTACCTACGGGAAAGGGGATGGTGTATAGATAGTGTATATCTGGTTTATAGTATTTGACAACTTACTACTATTTTGTTGTCACCACGACGACTATCCTTTATTACAGATCTGACAGAAGTGTTTATTCTCAATATATTCATCATCTACACTTGTACAAAGAAGGGGGTGGTCAAATTGGGGGTGGAGGGTGGTTCACGGTTGAAAAAAAGCATGCGCACCACTGCTGTAAAGTATCTAAAAATAAAGCGTTAAGAGTTACATACGAAAATCTCCCCGCCCACTTCCCCATAAAAAAATTAGGTTAAGCCTCTAATTATCTAGATGAAATCCTGTACGAATGAAAAAGCTGAAATGCTTGTAATAAATGGATTAAAATTAGTTAAAATATGATTAATATTCCGAATTAAATTGCTTTTAAATTTTTAAAATTGTACCTAGACAGCACATTAATTTGAAATGCAGTTTTCATTGTCTGTATAAAATTAAAATACGTTTTACTAAAAAATTATTATCAGTTTATATTGATAAATTTCGGTTATCTGGATTATACTTTTCTAAGGGCATTTTTTTCTGAATTCTTATATTTCTATCTTTAGTCAGTCAGAAATTTTTCTGTCGCTTCGAATTAAAATTCATAAACAGACATTTTTTGAATGAATATATTCAAAATTTCCTTTTACTTTTGTGATATAATTATATTAAAGTAATAAGAGGAAATCATATATATATATATATATATATATATATATCTGTGCGTGTGTGTGAGTCAAAGACATCCGTAGAAGGATTTTTATGCATTTATAGATTCTCCTATTCCCTGCCCGCTCTCAAATGAGACTATTGAAAACAATGAATTTCAGTATCAAATGTTTTTCTTTTACGTTCTTATTCTTAGTTTCAGGTAAATAAAAAAGATGGCGCCACAGTTGAGCCTATCTCTCTCCGTGCCTTTCGTGAATTACTGTCTTCCATGAAGAGAGGAAAAAAAAAAATGGTATTTCTGAAAGTTAATAATTATTTTACCTCTCTCGTTAAGCAAATTAATACGTACTGCATTTCCTAATGGATATAACAAGGCAAATTTTGTGTTTTACAGGAAATTTAATTAAAGAAACAGATTTCGAGTTATGTCAGAAACTGAATTTTGATTAAAAAGTAGTGTTTGGTTATCAAAATAAATTTTATCCATTCAAAACTAAATTAAAAAAGTTAATTTAAAAAAGATTAAAAATGATTAGAAGATACATAAAAAGTAAGCATATCAGGAAAATGAAGCTCAAATAACAAGATATAAATTTTTAACAATTAAATTCAGACTTAGAGAAATAAGCAAGAAGAAAAACATCAAATTTTCCTTAAAGTCTATGGGTACTTCACAGAACACAAACACAAGTAAATGAAACATACATATGAAAGGTAGAAGATCTAATTTTTTTCTCCCCACCGAGAAAGCTTAAGATAAAAACGCAATAACTGTAAAATTATTTGTTTATTTTTATTTTTAACTTCTTGAGATATGTTATGTAATATTATTTTAAAACTAGCAATACAGCAAAACATCTCTATGGTGGTCCGTCATGGTAAAAAAAAATGGCCGTTTTGAGGGGTGGCCGTCGAAAATAGGTTTTTTCCGTAACATTGGTTATATGGAGTCTTGAAACGGTCCTGAACAAAATAGGGCTGAATAGGGTCCTGAACAAAATAGAGGAGTGGCCGGCTTGTATATATATATATATATATATATATAAATTGTAAAATGTCTAAATATAAATTAAAAATAGTAAAATTTGGTAGATATCTGGGTTTATTTTCTGCCTAGTTGTAACATGACTTGCTGTTATTGTATGACACTTGGTTTAGTTGTTAAACTTAAATTAATTATTTAATCTTAGCCTTAACTTTAGTTATTTTTGCTATTATTATTGCATTTGTTATGAGAATGATGATGTAATTTGCCTCAACTTTGTTAGCCTATTTTCTTTTGTTTGGCAGAGGAGCTCCTTTAGTTTAATTTGGTTTAAACTTGTTGTGTATATTTTATATTTTACTCAAGAATTTCAACTTTTTCTTTTTCTTTTTAGTTTTTGGATTTAAACATTTATTCTCTAATATATATTTTATATTTTACTCAAGAAATTCGACTTTTTCTTCCTCTGTTTTGTTTTTTGGTTTAAACATTTATTCTATAATATATTTGAGGTTAAATTTAAAGTCATTTTGTGTATATATTTATTAATTTACTCAAGAAATTCGACTTTTTCTTCCTCTGTTTTGTTTTTTGGTTTAAACATTTATTCTATAATAAATATTTGAGGTTAAATTTGTAATCATGTTGTGTAAATATTTTATTTTACTCAAGATTTTCTTCTATTGATTTGTTTAATTGGTTCATACATATTTTATTAGTTAATATAACATTCTCATTGCTTTTTACAATGCTACTCTTATACTTGCTATTTGCATTGGTTATTTATATTAATAAGAATTTACCTATTATGTTGGTTTAAGTGACCATATTCTTTTCTGTTCATGAGCTGTAGTAAACCATTTTTAGCGACTGGCAATTTGGCATGTCAAACTAATCATGTCAATGCTCGGTACATTGATACTTATTGGGATATAAATGGATCGTCAAACCGTTACCAATCTTTCTCTTCCTCTTTCTCTGTGCCCTTTTCATGTTATCAAGTCAGGCAAAAGACATTGGTTTTTGATAGATGCTCTAATAAGCTATGCAAAACTTGTCCCCTAGCTAACAATTCTCAAATTCAAGTTAATTCACAAAAACAAAAATTCTGTAAAACTTATATAAAATTTCATATATAAAACTCATATAATAATTTCATATATAAAACTAGCTGAAAACCCGCTCTTCACTACGGAGTACATTCAAATTAAATACAACGGTCATTGTATGCAAATAATGCCAAAATAATTAAATATATATCTATATAATATATACGACGATCAATGTACACAATTGATGTAAATATATATATATATATATATATATATATATATTTATAAAAAAACTGTAAGGGATATCTATTTTTTTGGGATATTATCCAATCGTCTGCTGCATTAGAGAGAAAAAAAAAATTTTTTTTTGTCTATTTAGTTGTTATGCACGTATCGATAAATTATTTTAAAGTACCAGAAAAAGAAATCATGTGATCAGCATTTAATAAATTAAATTCTAAAAATGAATCTTTAAAAATTCACCAAAAATCAGAATATCGAGGTAAAGATTCGAAAAAGATTTCATTAGCAATTTTTATGATCTTTCTCGTGATATAAATTTTATAACCCTCAAATTATTATTTTAAGTGCAAACTTAAAAAAAGTTACTAAAACAGATTAAAAATTGAATTTTAAAAAAATGTAAGAAGAATTTTTCAAAAATCTTTCTTAGTGCACCCCTACACCATAAGAAGAATCGCCGTGCAAAATTTCAGCCGTTTAGGTCCAGCGGTTTGGTCTGTGCGTTGTATGTCAGTGAGTCAGTTACGGAACTGTTTTATATATATAGATTACCTGCAGTTGTTGTCATATGGAAAATATTGGCCAGATTTCTAATCCACTACATATTAGAATTAATTTACACCGTTCTAATATTGAAAAATATAACATACAAAATAGTCATCCACTCAATATAGAATTTGATCATTTCAATAAACATAATTTTGAGAACATTATTAATCCATTGTTGACATTATTAAATCACCCTCTGACAGGTTATGTTATGAAAATGTATATATATATATGCAAAATAATAAAATTATTTTTCCATATGGCCTTAATCAATTATATAAGAAGAAAAATATAGTTAAGTTCAATTTTACTGATGTGTCAGCTAATCCTATTTACCCCCAACTAATCGAAGAAACTAAGATAGCAAAAAGAACTAAAAGAGGTAAAAATAATAATAAAAGTAAGACTTTTGAATTCAATTTTTACAAAAATGCTATATTAAAGTTTCAAGAAAAGTTTATATATGATTATCAATATAAAAAATTAAAAGCTTCGATTTTTTCTGTCAAAAAAATCATATCATTAAGCTATATCATCTATTTTTAAGTACTAAACTAAAGAATTATCATTTTCAGCATCTGGTATATGATTTACTATTAACACGAGCTAATCATTTAAAAATAAACTTATTTAAAAAATATGACATTGCAAATAATACTTATTATGTTATAAATTTTACTAACCCTAAATTAAATAATATAAATTTCAATTGCATTTTTGATAAACTACATGATATGTTTCCTGTAAAAGAAATGAAAATTAAACGTGCATTTAAATATGCAATTGATTTTAAAGACTTATTCAATAATATCAATATAATTGATTTAAATAGAGTAATTTTAATGTTAGCAAAAAATAATATTCAATACTTAAAGAATGAAATTAATCTTACTCATTTCAATAGGCCCTTAGATTTTGTAACTAAACATAATTATATTTGGGTAGACGTATATTTAACTATCTTCAGGTATCTAAAAATTATTCTCAATCTATCAATTTCAATTGTTTATGCCATCTGCCCAAATACAATAGTTATGTTGACATAGCACATGGTCATGTAATAACAGGCATTTTGGATATAGTTGATAATTTAGCACTGCGTGAGTTGATTAATTTGGGATCTAAATATAGATTACCTAGTACTTTTAATAATAAAAAGATTCTAAATTTCTTAAATGCTGATTTAGATAAATTTATTTATAAAATAGCTATTAATTATTCTATCCCAACAGAAGCCTTCAATCATTGGAAAATTAATTTACTGAAGCTAGTACGTTCTAAACTACCTAATAATAGTAATTTCTTTAATCACTCTTATAAAAACTTAAAAGATGCGATAAAAAACTTACAAGAGTATTTTATAATAACATATGTAGATAAAGCTGCTAACAATTATGCAATTATTTGTAAAAAATATTTTGTTATATGTTTAAAAAAACCTGTTGGACAATAGTGATCTTTTTCAGCCTTTGAGAGAATCTACCTGTGTAATTATTAAGAAAATTATTGCAAAATATAAACTACTAGGTATAACAGCAGATAACTTTCACTTTCCTTATCTTACTTTAGTTCCTAAGTTTCATAAAACACCTATTGCTTTTAGAGCAGTAACCTGTGGTCACAACACTTATGCTACTAAAGCAAGTGTTATATTATTAAATTACCTTAAATTAATCTATAAAATAATAACTTCTGGTGTTTGTGGTATAATTGATAATAGCTTGAGTCTGGTTAGAAAACTACAAACATAAAATAATTGTAAATCTATTGTCACTTTTGATTTTAAAGACTTATTCAATAATATCAATATAATTGATTTAAATAGAGTAATTTTAATGTTAGCAAAAAATAATATTCAATACTTAAAGAATGAAATTAATCTTACTCATTTCAATAGGCCCTTAGATTTTGTAACTAAACATAATTATATAGTACACAATAATAGTATTTACTTACAGGTGAAAGGTGTACCACAAGGTGGAAATGCTTCAAGTATGCTAGCCAATTTATACGTAAAATATAAAATATACCTATACTATTTTTTTGAAGTTGATAATATTAATAATATTGATAATAGCAATTACACATTATTTAGATATATTGATGACATAATTGTAATTAATAAAAGTAATAATATTATAGCCTTACATTTTTACCCTCTTAATCTGGAACTAATACAAAGTAGCCAAGATAAACTTAATGTAAACTTTTTAGATATAAACATAAAAATAAATTCTCACTGCTATTTTACTTTTGATCTATATGATAAAAGATCAGCTTATGACTTCAATATTGTTAAATTTCTAAATTAGTCAACATGCTTACACAAATCTGTATTTAATAATATTATTTTAAATCAGCTAGTAAGAATAAATGGGCTTTGTTCTAAGCGCAATAGGTATAAGCATATTATAGAATTGTTAGTAGTGCTAAAACGTAATTATTACCCTGATTGTCTTTCCAAGCACATAATTGGTTGTTTTAGATTTACTGAATAGCATGTTCTGTTGCTATTAATTAGTAATACAAAACTATAAGAATAATTAAAGTAAATAACTACTAAAAAAGAAAAATAAAAAATAATAAATAACAACTAGTGTAATAATAATAATAATAAATAATAAATAATAATAATAACTCTTAGTCATAATAAATGTCTAAGTTAACTTAGGTTATTTTGTCCTATAACACAGTATCCTTAGTAAGTCTGCTTTTGTGTTTTCCATTTGCTCAATGGTTGCAAGGTTTGTGACGTCAGTCTTCTTGCGGTCTCCTTTTCTTAACTTCCACTTTGTCTGGCGCCGGGCTTGGTGTTTATCATTAAGCAACTGTTTATTCACTTCTTCTGTGTCTTATGGATTGTACGGTGTCTAAGTATGTTTATTGCTCAGATCATACTTATCAGAAACAAACCATTGGTTTTTAGACAGTACCGGCACCACTGATGAAGAGATGCTGTGGAAAACCTATTTTTCACTTATCTTTTCATAGTTTTAGTTCCTTGCTGAAGTAGTTTTGAGCATATACTGGTTTTTTTCCCTTTCAACTTTGTCTCATGTATATATATATATATATATATATATATATATATATATATATATATATATATATATATATATATATATATATATATATATATACTAGATGAAAACCCACACTTCGCTACGGAGTACATTCAAATTAAATACAACGGTCAATTAATGCCAAAAGGAATAAATAAATAGATAAATAAATAAATAAATAAATATATATATATATATATATATATATATATATATATATATATATATATATATATATATATATATATATATATATATATAATAAATACAACGATCAATGTATACAATTGATGTAAAAAAACAAAAAATATATTTATAAAAAAATCGTAAGAAATATTTTTATAGATAAAATAATGGAGAAGAAAATATTCAAATTAAATCTAATAAGACATACTAAAGAATATAGTACAGTTAATATAGTACAGTTCGAGGAATCTTTTACTGTATTTTAATATTATTTTGGATAATGCCCTATCCTCTGCCGCATTAGCAAGGGAAAAAATATTTTTTGTCTATTCCATGGTTATGGACATGGTGATAAATTTATTTAAAGTACCAGAAAAAGAAATCACGTGATCAGCATTTAATAAATTAAATTCTAAAATTTAATCTTTAAAAATTCACCAAAAATCAGAAAATGGAGGTAAAGATTCGAAAAAGATGGCATTTTAAAGCAATTTTTATGATCTTTCTCGTGATATAAATTTCATAACCCTCAAATTATTATTTAAAAAAACTTACTAAAACAGCTTAAAAATTTAATTTTAAAAAATCTAAGAAGAATTTTTGAAAAATTTTTCTTAGTGCACCCCTACACCATAAGAAAAATCGCCATGCAAAATTTCAGCCCTTTAGGTCCAGCGGTTTGGTCTGTGCGTTGTATGTCACTCAGTCAGTGAGTGAGTTAGTTACGGAACTGTTTTATACACACACACACACACACACACACATATGTACATACCACTCCGGAAAACTACCACGCTTTTACAGAACCATTTGTAGCAGCCCCCCCCCCCTGAAGAAATTGGCCCCTATTCGTTGGCCACTCCTAAAAATGGCCACTTTTTTTCGGAACCATGACTGGCTGATTTATAGAAATTTCACTGCATATATATATATATACAGTCGAACCTCCATATATCGAACTTCCACATATCGAAATTTTCTATATATCGAACTCTTAGCAAATCTCCATGTTCATTACATAGAAAAATAATTTCTATATATTGCAAAAATCTCTATATATCGAAATTTTTTGAAGACAAATTGGGAGATTTTATTCCTCTTTAGAATAAAATCTCCCAATTTTTGGCATTTGAAACAATATGTAGTGGACTTCAATTGGCGGAAAATGTCCCTGATTAAGTTTTTAGTGGACTGAATAAATACGAACATTTCTTTGAACTTTCCGCAAAGCTGTCTGTTCAGCAAGATATTCGTAGTTTTTTTTATAAGAATGTAACTGTGATCATTGTAACCACTATCTGGATTATTGTTTTTTTAAAGGTATGTAGTACTCAATAAATCTTTCATATTAATTCATTTTTTAGTTATTCACTTTCATTTAATGGGATTCGCATATAAATTAGAATTGGAGTTTCGTATACGAAAATTAGCTTTAATTTTTTTTCTTAGGAGAATCATGATAAAGTTAAGCTCAATTCTATATATCGAATTTTTTTCCGGCAATTTGCTACTTCGATATATGGAGGTTCGACTGTATATATATATATATATATATATATATATATATACTAGATGAATACCTGTGCTTCGCTACGGAGTACATTCAAATTAAATACAACGGTCAATGTATGCAGTTAATGTCAAAAAAACAAAAAATATATATTTGTAACAAATGCAACGGTCAATGTATCCAATTAATGCAAAAAAAAAAAAATACATTTATAAAAATATCGTAACGGGTATTTTTACAGACAAAATAATGTAGAAGAAAATCTTGAAATTAAATGTAATAGAACATACTACAGAATATAGTACAGTTAATATAGTATAGTTTGAGGAACATTTCTTTTACTGTATTTTAATTTTTTTTTTTAATAATGTTCAATCGTTTCCCGCATTTGAAAGAAAGTTTTTTTTATTCATTTCGTTGTTATGCACGCGACGCAAAATTAGTTTAAAGAAAAGAAACCAAGTGATCAGCATTCAATAAATTAAATTCTAAAAGTTAATCTTTAAAAATTCACCAAAAATCACAAAATGGAGGTAAAGATTCGAAAAAGAAGTCATTTTGAAGAAATTTTTATGGTCTTTCTCGTGATATAGATTTTAAAACACTCAGATTATTATATTAAATGAAAACTTAAAAGAATGTTACAAAAACAGCTTAAAAATTGAATTTTGAAAAATCTAAGAATAATTTTTTTGAAAATCTTCCTTAGTGCACCCCTACACTATAAGAAGAATTGCCATTGTAGCGAACTGAGGTTCGTAGTGTCAACCAGAAGATGATTTAAACACACCAGGTATACATCACTCATTTCATAAACAAAACAAATGCAATTTATTAATAAAATTGATGATGATGAGATATGTTCACTGCACAGATGTAAGATGAACTTCGTAACTTAAGTGATCACACTCGATTTAATCGGCGTGGGGCGGAGTAAGAACACAGAAGTCCGCTAGGCTAGCAGAACTGGCTCTGCTTCAATGATGAAGAAACGGCACTTCTCCTGACGGGAAAGGGTTCCCCAATAATATCAACGGCGGTGATCACTGCACGCACCCGGTAGCGATGAAAATATTAAATTAAGGAGAAAGGACTCCTTACTGGAAAATAAGGTAGCAAAGGCTCCTTCCACGAAGACTGGTCTCCGACAAATTAGTGGAGTATGTTTACTCCTGCAGGAACTAGATCGTCGCTGCAAACAGTCACAAGGGACTCTGAACCGGTAAGGGCGGCAAACCCGGCTGCTCTTAGAACTGGATCCGCTACGTGTCAGGAACTAAAAAGACGCAAGCCACGACTGAGGGGTCCATTCTCTTTTTATAGAAGACCTCCACCGGATATTGCATCACTCTCCAGAAAGTCGAACGATCTAGAACAAGTGAGCAACGGAAATGGGTTTCCTGGGGCGATAATGAAATATTTTCCCCGGGTCTAAAGCGGCCGCCTTTTTAGTTTGTCCTCCAAGCCACTTCAAAGAGTCTCAAAAGGGCCGCTTCGGTAAAATGCGAAAGGCACGAGTCCTTTTGTTTAGGCACGCGACGCCTCCAGGATGCTGCTTAACAATTGATAGTTCATGAATGAAAGCACCTGGGGGTCTCCTGTCATTTATAATTAATATCAGCGGCGTCACCCGGTGGCGATGACTAAATCAAGAAAAATGACCACGTCCCCTAAGGTCCTGTGGAACAAGTCTATCGGATGAACAAAAGGAAAATTGCCGTCAGCATATTGCCACCCAAGTCAAAAATCTTTTGATGGGTCTCAGGCCGAGATAGAAGAATTTCTTTTGTTAACGGAGAGGTTGAAATGCAATACTCTACATAACCCCCCTGCCGTTAAAGTTTTCAATGTGGTTGCATATTGAAAACCAACGTTTCGTGTGGGTGGTTCCCAATTCTGCTATCTAATGTACCAGTTCCAACAGTTTTTTTTTCTACTACACAAAAAAAAATACACAATTCTAACAAGTACGTACACATGCACTAACTGGATTACTAAATACAAACACAAATAAATTCATGGTACTAACAATTAATTCTCTAGGTTACTACATTTACAAATCTAGGTAATTCGCGGACGTTTAAGGAATGTATCTGCTTAAAGCGTCAGCGTTTGTATTCTGTCTTCCCGGCTTGTGTTCTACCCGAAATCAAAATTGCTGCAACATAAGTTGCCACCGAAAAAGACGGCCATTTGAACTGGCATTCTTCTTGAGCCATACCAATGGGTTATGGTCGGTCACGATTTTGAATTCGCTTCCGTCCAGATAGTAGTGAAGTTTTTTTAACGCGAATATGATCGCCAAGCACTCTTTTTCTGTGGTGCTGTATTTCCTTTCGGGCTCAGAGAACTTCCTACTCAGGTACAGGATAGGATGTTCCTTATCACCTATTTGTTGGGCCAACACTACCCCGGCTCCCAGATCGGATGCGTCCGTTTGGACAATAAATGGAACAGAAAAATCAGGAGCTCGTAGCACAGGTGTTTTTATAAGAGCGTCTTTCAAAGTGGTGAACGCTGCCTCGCAAGCTTCGTCCCACACAACCGCCGCGCGTTTCTCCCGTCCTTTTAACGCATCGGTTAAGGGGGCCGCTATCATAGAATAATTTGGAATATAGTGCGCGTAATACCCAGTGAGACCCAGAAATGCCCGTATACTCGTCTTTGTCTCTGGCCGGGGAAATTCCCTAATGCATTTTACCTTTAATTCGGCGGGATTTCGATAACCTCCGCCGACCATGTGCCCCAAGTATTTTACATGGTTTTGGGCGAACCGACATTTCGATGATTTGATTGTGAGCTGCGCTTGCGCTACACGACTTAACACGATATCTAAATGCTTCAGATGCTCGTCCCAGGTCTTAGAAAATATCGCGATGTCGTCGATATATGGAACGGCATACTCCTCACACCCATTTAGGACGTCAGCCATGAGCTTACTGAAAAAGAAAGGTGCGTTTTTAAGCCCGAAAGGCATCCGCAAAGGCCTGAATGTCCCGAATGAGGTGACAAAAGCCGCAATGCGTTGGGCCCTTTCTGTCAAGGGGATTTGCCAATACCCCTTTGCAAGATCGAGTATTGTTATGAAATCAGATCCTGCAACTTGTTCAACCCTTTCCTCTATGTTGGGGAGGGGGTAATATTCGGTGCGAATTATTTCGTTCAACCTACGATAATCAATACAGGGTCTCGGCTCACGACCATCGGTTTCTACCAAAATGATAGGCGAGGTAAAATCAGACTCACCTACTTCTATCACTCCTAATTTTAACATTTTGTCAATCTCCAACTTCAAGATTTCGTTCTGTCGGTGTGACGTTTTGTATGGTCTAGACCTAACGACCTTATCCGAGATCAGCTCTATGTCATGCGTAACTTTCTCGGTTTTTCCTGGGTTATTAGAAAAAATATTTGCATGGCTACACAATAATTTCTTTAATTCCCTTTTTTGAGTGAGATTTAGACGAGCGTCAGGTTCGCTCTCGCGCACAATCTCCTCGTAATCGAAATCGGTAGCACCGGTTTCAAAAACGTGGATTGCGAAATCATCCTCGGTACCAATTTCGACTTTACCTTCATAAACCCAATTTATAGTTTCGGGACGCCTGATATAGGGCTTCAGCATATTAATATGGTAAATGCTGGATTTCTGTCTAGGTCCGGGAGTTTGCACTCGATAATTCGTCTCGGATATGCGAGCTTCAATTTTCCCTGGGTCTATCCACTTCGGCGCCGTTTTGCTAGTCCGAGATAAAGAGAAAATCAGAACTAAATCTCCAACCTCGAAATCCCTTTTAACTGCGCTCTTATCATACGCTTCCTTACGCTTAGATTGTTCTTCACCCATTTTCTGAGCAGCTAACTCTCGCTCTCTTTTTAATCTATTCACTAGGGTAAGGACGTGCTCTGTCACGGGTCTCTCTTCCTCACAACCTCCCATCCAACCTTCGTACAATAAAACTTCGGGTGTTCGTAGGTTTTTTCCATACAACAGTTTCTCCCTGAATACCTGTGGGACAACTAAAGGACTTCGTGTATCCCCAAAGTGGTCCCTCTGTTGTTTACACAATAACCCGTTTATCACTACATAACCCTTCTCGCCGGTTTGACTTGGACTTTCGACTTTTTTTAACAATGCGGCCAATTCTACACATTCCCGCTGTGCGTCTGCGAATTTCTCTGGGGAAACATTTAATAGACTCAACGCTGGGTCTTCGCGGTCGAGGCCTGTTCCTCCCTTTCCAGTTGTGTCAAAACGATTGACTCCCCATCTGAGGGACTATTGTCCGAACGCTCTCGAAGAGAATCGTTTGACTGAAGCGTCTGTGTACAGCTCTCTTGACATTTGGAACGCGAGCGCGTTATTGCATTGATTTGCATGCTCTTAGAGTTTTGTTGACCCTGTCTTAGAAGAGCTGCCGTTTGATTTCCCAGTATGTATCTTTGTTGATTTGACCTGTCGCTAATGACACAGGCCTTTGTTGTTATATTTCCATACTGGGAGTTCAGAATTACGCGCGCTAGGGGCACGTTAATGGCACGAGTGTCTAACGGCTGAGTGAGCCAGACTGTTTCGCCGAGGTAGTCGTCGGGCGAAATAAATCTTTTACAAACCAGATCAATCGTACTACCCGTATCTCTAAGTATCTCACATACCTGGCCGTTCACAGTCCCTATACTCACATATGGTTTTAAGGGATCTGTGATTTCCAAATCGGCACCTATGGAGTTAACCTCTTCTTTTTTTGTTAATAACGGACACTGGGGCCTAATATGACCGACCTCGTAGCAAAAATAGCACTTAATGTCTGTCACACGCCTTTTGTCGAACTCTTTATGGTTCCATTCTTTACGGCGGTTTTCTTTTGGGCGAGGGGAGCTCACCTTATCTAAATTTCGTTCGGGTTCGTGTTGTTCGGGGGGTTTTTCAACTTTCTCTCCCGATTTTACAGCCCCAAACATTTTCCGTTGGTCGGGCGCGCGTCCCTCGAATTTCTTCGGCTGGTTGGGGGGCTTACCTGTTTTTCTGATAAGCTCAAACTGATCCGCGTCTTTGACCAAGGTTTCAGGGGACGTGTAATTCTCCCAATCCCTTATATTTTGCTCCCGGATTTCACTCCCCATTTTCCGTTTTAATTGGTCGACCAGAAAGAGATCTTTTAACGACTCAAAAGTTGTAACACCGAGACCCTCTATCCAACCTTCGAAATACGTCTTTATTTCGAAAAGATAATCTTTCCATAGGGTTCCTGGCTTACGCTGGTGTCTAACAAACTTCTGACGAAAAGCTTCAGGACTGAGCCTGAATCGCTCGAGAAGCACGCTCTTAACATGGGAATATTTTTGTGTGTCCTCGACTTTTTCCCGTAACACAATGGCCGCTACTGATAATGGTAACAGGCTAATTAAACTGCCTGACCATTCAGCTTCCGGTATTTTTAAATGCTGTGCCTGCCGTTCAAAAAGGCAAAGGTATAGGCTTATATCAGTTTCTTCCGGGTCGAATTTTTGCATTATGTGCCTTAATGAGTGTCCCGCAGGTCTCGGAGGACTAACAGACGGGCTTTCTTGGGGGGCTTCCCTACTCAGTCTTAATTTGGCTAGCTCAAACTCTCGCTCTTGTTGAGCTAACCTATCCTCCCGTTCTTGTTGAGCTAATTCATCTTCCCGTTTTTGCCGGGCTAACCGTTCTTCCCGCTCTCGTTGCTCGTTTTCTATACGGGTCTCCATAATTTCAGCTAACAACCCTTCAGCCAATTTTACATTGTAATCTGCTGAACTTTCAATTTTTTTGATCATCTCAAGCTTCAGCATTCCCAAATCTACCTCACAACTCATTTCTATAGCGAGGTTAACTAAGTCCTCTTTCTTTGCACGAACAAGGGAACCCATGTTTGACAGAATACAAAGCTATTACAATACTACACAGAATACTACACACTATTATAAACCCTGAGGTAGTAATTACATTAAAACCTGAACACAAAATGCAACTACACAACACAATCAATTAACGTACACATGCAATGTATTAACAAATATGAACTAAATTACTTTTAAAATTCCGCTTGCGATGTTACCATTTTAAGGTTCATAAAAGATAAATCACTTTGCTTTTAACATATCACAAAAATACACAATGCAAAATAGTTAAACACAATGTAGTTACACTATTTCTTTTTGAGCACAGTTACATTCCTTAATTTCTGAGAACTAATTTAACACACTACTATTTCAATAACAATTCTACTTTACACAATAACACTAGTTCTTATTTTACCTTAAATTAAAAAAAAATTTTAACACCTTTTAAGTTCAGATCAAGCTATTATTTACGGTTATTAAATTCAACAATTTAATTCTCCTACTTCTGAGAAAACAACCAAAATTATTTACTAAACTACTGTTGGATACCAGCACAAAAGAGAAACAGAATGGTACTCACAATTTGATGTGAAGACTGGCATCTAGTTGGCACTGCAGCAAGTTTATCAGATGGCACAAGAACGTCAAACGTTCTACTCTAATTCACAGGATACACACACCCGCGATAGCACTTTCACACAGTCTCAGTTCTGAAACACGCGCGAATGTCACTAAGGAAATTAACACTGCAGCAGTTTAGCAGATTTCACAAGAACGTCAGCCGCTCTACACTACTTCACAGGATACACACCAGCAATAGCACTTTCGCACAGTCACAGTTCTGAACACACGCGACTGTCACTAAGGAAAACAAAATGTTCTTACTCTCGCTTTTTTTTCGTCAGAACGCTGCCACCAAAATTATGAATGAATATATACCTTCTGTAGCGAACTGAGATTCGTAGTGTCAACCAGAAGATGATTTAAACACACCAGGTATACATCACTCATTTCATAAACAAAACAAATGCAATTTATTAATAAAATTGATGATGATGAGATATGTTCACTGCACAGATGTAAGATGAACTTCGTAACTTAAGTGATCACACTCGATTTAATCGTCGTGGGGCGGAGTAAGAACACAGAAGTCCGCTAGGCTAGCAGAACTGGCTCTGCTTCAATGATGAAGAAACGGCACTTCTCCTGACGGGAAAGGGCTCCCCAATAAGATCAACGGCGGTGATCACTGCACGCACCCGGTAGCGATGAAAATATTAAATTAAGGAGAAAGGACTCCTCACTGGAAAATAAGGTAGCAAAGGCTCCTTCCACGAAGACTGGTCTCCGACAAATTAGTGAAGTATGTTTACTCCTGCAGGAACTAGATCGTCGCTGCAAACAGTCACAAGGGACTCTGAACCGGTAAGGGCGGCAAACCCGGCTGCTCTTAGAACTGGATCCGCTACGTGTCAGGAACTAAAAAGACGCAAGCCCCGACTGAGGGGTCCATTCTCTTTTTATAGAAGACCTCCACCGGATATTGCATCACTCTCCAGAAAGTCGAACGATCTAGAACAAGTGAGCAACGGAAATGGGTTTCCTGGGGCGATAATGAAATATTTTCCCCGGGTCTAAAGCGGCCGCCTTTTTAGTTTGTCCTCCAAGCCACTTCAAAGAGTCTCAAAAGGGCCGCTTCGGTAAAATGCGAAAGGCACGAGTCCTTTTGTTTAGGCACGCGACGCCTCCAGGATGCTGCTTAACAATTGATAGTTCATGAATGAAAGCACCTGGGGGTCTCCTGTCATTTATAATTAATATCAGCGGCGTCACCCGGTGGCGATGACTAAATCAAGAAAAATGACCACGTCCCCTAAGGTCCTGTGGAACAAGTCTATCGGATGAACAAAAGGAAAATTGCCGTCAGCATATTGCCACCCAAGTCGAAAATCTTTTGATGGGTCTCAGGCCGAGATAGAAGAATTTCTTTTGTTAACGGAGAGGTTGAAATGCAATACTCTACACCATGCAAAATTTCAACCCTTTAGCTCCAGCGATTTCGTCTGTGCGTTATCTGTCAGTCAGTCAATCAGTCAGTTACCGAACTGTTTTATACAGTGGCTCCCAAAAGTGTTCGGGCACTGAAGATTTTCAATGAAATAGGGATCCATCCATTAATTAAAATGAATATTTCAGAATGGGTATTTAATAATAAGATCTATAATCTATTCTTTACAAAACTACATGAAATATTTTGAAAACATAGTAAAACTTTATTTTTAAGAAACCAGTAATCAAAAAGTAACAAAAACTTTATCTCACACAAGTCATCGTACACTGAAATATTTTCGGATAAATTTATAATTAAAATTATCGTCTGGCCCTTTATTTTTATTTTTGATTTATGGTCGCATTTAAAATATCGTTTGGCTTTAATTTTCGCTTCCCTACTCCGTAATATTCTATTTATTTTTTTAAAATGGCCGGTAGTCGTAAAGAAACAACAAACAACATTCGAAAATTGTTTATTTTTCATCATAGTAGTGGTTAATTAGTTCGGAATATAGCTAAATTACTTAATTTATCCAATTCTACTGTGCAGTATGTGATAAAACGCTTTAAAAAAGAAAATCGGATCGAAAACGAGGTAAGAAAAGGTCGTCTGGCAAAGTTAACAAAACGGAATCAGAGATTTATAATTAGAAAATTTGAGAAAAATCCACGTTTGAGTGCTGTAAAAGTTTCTGCAGAATTTAATGAAACATTTTCTACATCAATTTTACCTGAAACTGTTCGACGAGTTCTGAGAACAGCTGGATTACATGGGCGTTGCTAGTAGAAAATTTTTTGTGAGTGAGAAAAACAGAAAGCTTAGGCTTTCCTTCGCACTATCAATGATAAATAATCCCTAAACGTATTGGAATAATGTCTTATTTGCAGATGAAAGCAAGTTTTAAATTTTTGGCTCCGCTGGGCGTATAATTGTATGGAAGAAAAAATGAGGAACTTAATCCCAAGAACTTAGTAGGAACAGTTAAGCATGGCGGTGGAGGTGTCTTTGTGTGGGGGTGCATGTCAGCATCAGGACTAGGTAATTTGGTATTTATTGATTACATAGTGAATCATGCTGTTTTTAAATATTTTAAGAGACTTTAAAATTATCAGCCCAAAATTTGGGTATTGGAAACAACTTTATTTTTATATTTTTATTATTATTATTATTATTATTATTATTATTATTATTATTATAATCAAGATAACGATCCTAAGCACACGGCTCTCAACGTTCGCGTCTGGTGTCTCTATAATTGTCCACAAGTTTTGAAAACAACACCTCAATCGCCAGATTTAAACCCAGTAGATCATATTTGGAGAGAACTGGAGGTTCGAGTACAAAAACACGACATTTACACGAAAAGCGAACTAAAAACAATTATGATGGAAGAATGGATGAACATTGATGCAGAAATTACAAAAGAACTAGTGCAATCTATTCCCCGACGTTTAACAGCTGCTGTGGATGCTAAAGGATATCCTACTAAATATTAATTTAACGAAAAATTAGAATATTTACTAATATGTAGAGATTTTTTACAAGTGTACCATGACTTTTGTGAGTTAAAGTTTTTGTTACTTTTCTATTATTGGTTTCTTAAAAATAAAGTTTTACTATGTTTTTAAAATATTTTATGTAGCTTTTTGTTAAGAATAGATTATAGATCTTATTATTAAATACCCATTCTGGAATATTCATTTTAATTAATGGATAGACCCCTATTTCACTGAAAATCGTATGTGTACGAACGCTTTTTGGAGCCACTTTATATACATACACACACACATCCATATATTAAAATTAAATACAATGGTCAATGTTTGCAATTAATCAGAAAAAAATATTTTTAAAAAAATCGCACCGGATATTTTTATGGACAATATAATGTAGAAGAAAATATTCAAATTTAATGCAACGGTCAATGAATGCAGTTAATTTTTATGTATAATATCCATAAAACATACTAATTTGAATTAAATTCTTAAAAAAACTTCCATCTCAATTAGTCTAATGGTTAAATATTATCTTGTACCGTATTTTAGTATTTTTTTAGTCAATTTATTTCATTGTTATGCACGTGACGCAAAATTATTTTGAAGTACCAGAAAAAGAAAGGAAACCACGTAATCAGCATTTAATAAATTAAATTCTAAAAATTAATGTATAAAAATTCACCAAAAATCAAAAAATGGTCGTAAAGATTCGCAAAAGATTTCATTTTAAAGGAATTTTTAGGGTTATTCTCGTGATATAAATTTTATAACCCTCAGATTATTATTTTAAATGCACACTTATAAAAAGTTACAGAAACAGCGTAAGAATTTAATTTAAAAAAATTTAAGAAGAATTTTTCAAAAATCTTTCTTTGTGCACCCCTACACTATAAGAAGAATCGCAATGCAAAATTTTAGCCCTTTAGGTCCAGCGATTTGCTCTGTGCGTTATATGTCAGTCAGTCAGTCACGGAACTGTTTTATATATATAGATTAACAAAGTATCCCAACCCTCTTAGGAGAAAAACCATCGTCAATCATGAACTGCGGTGCAAGGAATAAAATTCCAACTCCGTAATTTCTCTTAATTTTTACCGGTGACTGACGAAATGCAGTCATATATATATATATATATATATATATATATATATATATATATATATATATATATATATATATATATATATATATATATATATATAAATATATATATATATATATGTATGTATATATATATATATGTATGTATATATATATATATATATATATATATATATATATATATATATATATATATATATATATACACTCAAGAGCCAAAACATTATGTCCACCTGTCAATAACGAGTTGGCCCACAACACAGCTTCAACCCGCCTTGGCATGGATGCCACAAGTCCTTGGTAGATGGCCGGAGACAGATTGTACCAGATGTTTAAGCAACGGTCAAGCAAATCCGAGATATTGCGAATTGGTGGTCTTTGAACTCTGAGCTGCCGTCCCATGACATCCCAAATGTGTTCTATCGGATTGAGATCCGGTGAGTTAGGCGGCCAGGATATTAACTGGAATTCAGCATCATGTTCCTGGAACCACTCCAACAGAATTTTAGCCTTGTGACACGGGGCGTTATCCTGTTGGAACATTCCATTTCCAGCTGGAAAAACAGAGGCCATGTAAGGGTGCAACTGGTCCGCAATGATGTTCAGATACCCTGTAGCATTCATGGTCTGCTCTACCACAACCACGGGTCCCAGAGACGCCCAAGAGAACGTCCCCCAAAGCATAATACCGCCACCACCGGCCTGTGTATGACCTACTGTCATTGAGGGAGCAATAGTTCGCCTGGAAGACGGCGTATCCTGACACGGCCAGCGGCGTGATGAATGACAAACCGTGATTCATCTGACCAGGCAACTCTCTCCCACTGATCCATGGACCAGTCGCGATGTTCCCGGGGCCAGCGCAGGCGCAGTTGGCGATGACGCTTGGTCAGCAAAGGCACACGAGTGGGACGTTTGCTGCGTAGCCCCATATCCAACAGTGTCCGCTGAACAGTGTGCTGCGATACTATTCTACTTGGCCCTGCATTGTATTGGGCTGTCAGCTGAGCCACTGTCTGGCTCCGGTTTTGCTTCACCATGCCAGACAGTCTCCGACGACCTTTTTCTTTGATAGCGTGTGGACGTCCAACACCATGTCGTCTACAGCTGGTTTCACCGTCATTCATCCACTTTGCATAAGTACTAACAACTGTAGGTCGCGAACAACCCACGAGTCGTGCAGTTTCGGAAATACTTGTTCAGAGCCTTCGAGCCATTACAATCTGCCCTCTATCAAAGTCGCTTAGATCCGCAGCCTTTCCCATCACACACAGAAGTAAGTGAAAGAATGATTCTTCAGATTCTCCAGCAGCAGTTAAATACCACTTCCACCTGATCACGTGAATTCCACGTCATCCAGGCGAATTCATTGCAAAATGTAGGGGTGGTCATAATGTTTTGGCTCTTGAGTGTATATGTAAAACAGTTCCGTGACTGACTGACTGAGTGACAGATAACGCACATACCAAACCGCTGGACCTAAAGGGCTAAAATTTTGCATGTCGATTCTTCTTATAGTGTAGGGGTGCACTAAGAAAGATTTTAAAAAAATTCTTCTTAGATTTTTTAAATTAAATTTTTAAGCTGCTTCTGTAACTTTTTTTAAGTGTGCATTTAAAATAATAATCTGAGGGTTATAACATTTATATCACGAGAAAGATCCTAAAAATTCCTTTAAAATGAAATTTTTTACGAATCTTTACATCCCTTTTCTGATTTTTGGTGAATTTTTATAGATTAATTTTTAGAATTTAATTTATTAAATGCTGATCACTTGGTTTCTTTTCTTTTTCTGGTACTTCAAATTAATTTTGAGTCACGTGCATAACAACGAAATAAATTGACAAAAGAAATATTAAAACACGGTAAAAGATAAAATTTAACCACTTTTAATGGAGATGGAAGTTTTTAAAGAATTCAAATTAGTATGTTTTATGGATATTAAACATACAAATTAATTGCATACATTGACCGTTGTATTTAATTTGAATATTTTTTTAAACATCATTTTGTCCATAAAAATATCCGTTACGATTTTTAAAAAAAATATTTTTTTCTGATTAATTGCAAACATTGACCGTTGAATTTAATTTGAATGTACTCCGTAGCGAAGCACGGGTATTCAGCTAGTCACCAATAAAATTGAGAAAATTTCGCTCTTGGAATTTTATTTCCTTCGGCGTACTCGTTGGCTTTGCCTTGCTGAAGAGCCTATAACAAGTCTGAGTGTGGTTCCTCCCACGAGGAACCACGCTCAGCTCCGCTCCTACCCACACTCAGCTCCGCTCCTACCCACACTCAGCTCCGGATGCAATGTGAACAGGCCTTACGTGTCGAAATTTGCAGGTTACAGGTGGACATCCGAGGAGACAGGAACTAAAAAGGGCTCCTGCCCTTTGGATTACGCAGGGCCTTATAGAAGGGCTCGGCGGGTCAAAATATAACCCGTCGGGACGAGGGGGATGAAAGAGGAAGCAAGATTTCCCGGGCCCGCAAACTTTATGGGAGCTCTGGCTGGGAGGATATATAGATAGAACCTTCTTGAGGCCAGATAATAATTTTCCCCCACATTCCCTGTAAGTTCTCGACGTCTCTGATTTGAGCTACGGAAAGCTTAAACCCTGCTGATAACTTGAGGCAGAATACATTGTAGAAGAAAAACTAATCTGTTAGTTTGCTGCTATAGTTGTACACCCTAATAAAGGCGTAGACTGTTTGAGATACCCAAACTGTGTGTTTGTGTGTGTACGTTATATATATATATATATATATATATATATATATATATATAATAGCCGTTGTCTCTGTATGACACTTCCGGGCTGTACTCATCTTTCAATTGAAGCCCTCAGTAAACAAACCGCCAAATAGGCTTAATTTCAATTTCAGATGTGGATCAGAATTTTTTCTTACCTAAAAACAAATATCTTCTCCATCAAATCACATTTGTTCAGCCTATTTTTCTATAAAACATTCAGAACTAAAAAAAATGGATGTTTTTAGCTGTATATTTAACAGTTTTTAAAAATCTGTTTACTTTTGCGATGAATTCTGAAAGTAAATAAACTTGAATGTGAATGAATCGCGAAGTGAACTGTAAAAAAAGTTTTTAACTTTCATATACTTTTTCCATTATGACGTCATTTTTAGTATTATGACGTCAAAATGACGGGTTGGATGGCAGTCTACTACTCCAATCGCATAAAAAACTAAATAAATAAAAAATAATGAAAGGGTTTGCTTTTTCAAGGTGTCGATTAAATGCAATATTTTAGATAATTCGGGATATTTTTTAACTTTCATATACTTTTTCCATTATGACGTCAAAATGACGGGTTACCTACTAGTATATATATATATATATATATATATATATATATATATATATATATATATATATATATATATATATATATATATATATATATATATATAGGGTAGACCGGGGCATGTTGGCCATAGGGGCACGTTGGCCCATCTGCGATATTTTTTCAACTATCCGATAGATTGCATTACTAGCTAAGCGACGTGTGTCTTAGCACGTTTTCTTTCACCCATAACAGCGTCAGCAGCGGAGAAGCAATCAAACGAAAGCCACTTCAAAATTTCAAATTTTCACTCCGGTAAGATTTTTTACTTTTTTTTTGCAGTTATAAATAGTCGTTTCTGATTTTTTTCTAAATTAACGTTTCACTTAGGTGAATAGCAATCTAGAAGATCGTTGTTCAGAGCTTATTTTCTACCTACTGATTTGAAAAAATATTAACAAAATATTTGATACAACGATAAAAGCCAAAACGGCGATATGGGGCAAGTTGGCCCATTTTATCCGGGGCTTGTTGGCCCAGTAGCGCAAGATGCCCCGCAGTCCAAGAGTTTCTTTTCTACATTCATAAGCCTATAAAAGTCAATAAAATTGTCAATAAATCAGGAGTTAATCCTGGTACATTGAATCCAAGACTGGGTTCAATGTACCAGGTACGATCGTTGGGCACATGAATCATGTGTGACTGGGGACCCGATATTTTATGTTTGCATTCATTGTGATGATGAGAAAAATTGATGAAGGCAGTAGTTAAGTTGGACAAAATATCTTTTCTTATCCTTTGTGTCTTTTATATACCATATTAAAATTGCATTTGATATTTTATGTGTTTTTTTCATTTCCATTAGTAATCCGAAAATCAAATCAACTCAGAGGGCTAACCTGCCCCGTTCGATGGGGCAGGTTGGCCCAGTGACTTGGTGTCCTGCTGAGCTTCATATAGAAACTATTAATTAATATTTTTCAAATTTTCTCATGCGTGGTTATGCTTTAAGATGTGCTAACTGTACAAACTTAATAAAACTTTAAATTTTCATAAATTATTTTTAAAAAAATATTGAAGAAAAAAATGGGTCAACAAGCCCCAGTCTACCCTCTATATTATATATATGTACAGTGTGTCCGAAAAATAATGGTGGGGTTTCAAATGGTTACATCTTTGGAACAAAGTTTTGTATAGATATGAAATACAAGTCAAATTGAAGAGAAAATATTCAAGTTTCTAATTTGTTCAGCAGACTTCGATGTGTGCTCCCTTAGTTTCCACGAAGACGTCAAGACGATATTCAATCTCTTCCCATACACGGTAGAGAACATCCGCGGTGATAGACGAAAAAGCTTTAATAATTCTTTCTTTTAAATGGTCCAGATTTCGAACAACAATGGAATACACTTGTGTTTCTACATAGCCCCAAAAATATAAACGCCTGGGGGTAGGTTTGGAGATCGCGGGGGCCAGGCAATCCACCCTCCTCGTCCGACCCATCGCTGAGGAAATGTTTAAGAAATTCCCGCACGATTGTGAAAAATGTGGAGGAGCTCCGTCTAACAGGAAAATGGAATTCTCCGGAGTTTTCCGGCGCTAGTCCCGGGATCTGTGGGAGTCTGCACGTAAGCTTTCGCATACTTAAATTTGGAGTGTTTATCTTTCCTTTTACGTATGACTGTTGTCTGCAACATGATTTATTGCATGTATGTATATATATATATATATATATATATATATATATATATATATATATGTATATATATGTATGTAATATATCCATTACACACGTCCTTAAAATATAACCTGAAAAGGAAAACTAGTTCATACTTGTATTTACATGGCTAGAGCTAGACTCAGCCTGAAAGGAATAAAATTTTGATGCAGTCTGGCCGAATCGCTTATTAGAGCGACAAACGTACATCCGTCCATTTAAGAAGACGGCTCGGAAGCGAATATAACCTTTCAACCTTACTCGCGAGAGGCGAGGTGCATATAACTGTTATTCTGTAGGGCCAGCAGATATTGAGGCTCGCGATACGAACCCACGCCTCTGAATCCGGAGATGTACACGTGTGGAAATGAAAAGAAATGCGATTCATGGGAAGTTCTGTTGCTAAGGGTTTTAATGCGATATATTAAGATTACTGCGGATTGGATTGAGGAAAGGAAATTTAAATGCTAGAATAGAGGGCATAATGTTTAATTTATTACACACACACACATATATATATATATATATATATATATATATATATATATATATATATATATGTAATAAATTAAATATTGGGCCCTCCATTCTATCAGTTAAATTCCCTTTCCTAAATCCAATCCCCAGTAACATTACTTTAACGCTTTAAAAACCCATAGCAACAGGACTTCCCATAAAATAGCAAACGTTGCATTTCTACACGTGTATACGTCCCGAGAAAGGCGTGAGTTCGCATTGCCAGCCCGAAATTCCGCTGACATTTCAAAACAACAGCCACATGTACCTCGCTTCTAGCGCGTAATGTTGAAAGGTGATATTACACTTCGCTCCGAGCATCTGAAATGAAAGGACGTATGTTACTATCGCTCCTAATAAAATGATTCGACCCGACTGCTTCAAAATTTAAATTCTTTCAGACTGAGTCTAGCTCCAGCCATGTAAATTTGAGCTAGTTTTCCTTTTCAGGTTGCCTTTTAAGAACGAGATGTAATGATTATATTACATATATATATATGTGTGTGTGTGTGTAAGTAATATAATACTCACTGCTATTTCTGAATGTAGTGCTAACTGCTTTATAACGTTTCTTAAATTTGCTCTGCAGCCCCACTGCATTTGCAGTCCTACCTATTAGTCTATTTGCACCGAGAAATCACATAAATCTCATCTAAATACAATCCTGCTGCTGCGGAGCCGGAAAAAACAAGGGGCATCCTCTAAGTAAAGCACCCTCAGTAGTCCGTTTGTACAGATACAGAAGATCTCCGTGTTATTCCGGACAGGAAATGGAGACGCCGCTCTCGCTGGGGGCATAGACGGGGGAAGATTCCGGAGGGTCGGGATTTCGGATGTTGGGGGAGGCGAGGTTCTACAAAGCGCTCTTTCATACAAGAAATGAATCTTCATCCCAGAGTGATATCAGAGAAACTACCACGCAATTGTAAGAACCCCCTCGTGTATTTGTAAAAAAAAAGTAAATAAATAATGCTATGTTAATTTGTCAATGCGCATTTAAAATATGTCCCGATCTCTTCAGAGTTCAGACATAAATATATTTCAGCATTCTTGTGGTTATTCTTCAATTACATTGAGAACTGCGAAAGGAAGAATTTAGGATTACTTTTGTTATATTATGTTTACTGTAATTTATTTAATAAACGAAACACTTTATTGTTAAATGAGGCTGTAAAATCTATATAACTAAACAATATTTTTGAAAATATATTGAAAATATATTTGAAATATATTTGAAAATATATATATAAGAATTTAGGATTACTTTTGTTATATTATGTTTACTGTAATTTATTTAATAAACGCAACACTTTATTGTTAAATGAGGCTGTAAAATCTATATAACTAAACAATATTTTTGAAAATATATTGAAAATATATTTGAAATATATTTGAAAATATATATATAAGAATTTAGGATTACTTTTGTTATATTATGCTTACTGTAATTTATTTAATAAACGCAACACTTTATTGTTAAATGAGGCTGTAAAATCTATATAACTAAACAATATTTTTGAAAATATATTGAAAATATATTTGAAATATATTTGAAAATATATATATAAGAATTTAGGATTACTTTTGTTATATTATGTTTACTGTAATTTATTTAATAAACGCAACACTTTATTGTTAAATGAGGCTGTAAAATCTATATAACTAAACAATATTTTTGAAAATATATTGAAAATATATTTGAAATATATTTGAAAATATATATATAAGAATTTAGGATTACTTTTGTTATATTATGTTTACTGTAATTTATTTAATAAACGCAACACTTTATTGTTAAATGAGGCTGTAAAATCTATATAACTAAACAATATTTTTGAAAATATATTGAAAATATATTTGAAATATATTTGAAAATATATATATAAGAATTTAGGATTACTTTTGTTATATTATGTTTACTGTAATTTATTTAATAAACGCAACACTTTATTGTTAAATGAGGCTGTAAAATCTATATAACTAAACAATATTTTTGAAAATATATTGAAAATATATTTGAAATATATTTGAAAATATATATATAAGAATTTAGGATTACTTTTGTTATATTATGTTTACTGTAATTTATTTAATAAACGCAACACTTTATTGTTAAATGAGGCTGTAAAATCTATATAACTAAACAATATTTTTGAAAATATATTGAAAATATATTTGAAATATATTTGAAAATATATATATAAGAATTTAGGATTACTTTTGTTATATTATGTTTACTGTAATTTATTTAATAAACGCAACACTTTATTGTTAAATGAGGCTGTAAAATCTATATAACTAAACAATATTTTTGAAAATATATTGAAAATATATTTGAAATATATTTGAAAATATATATATAAGAATTTAGAATTACTTTTGTTATATTATGTTTACTGTAATTTATTTAATAAACGCAACACTTTATTGTTAAATGAGGCTGTAAAATCTATATAACTAAACAATATTTTTGAAAATATATTATAACTATACCATGAACAATGTTTTATCTTCAATTACATGGATCCAAGGAAAGGAAGAATTTAGGATTACTTTTGTTATATTATGTTTAATGTAATTTATTTAATAATCGTAACACTTTATTGTTAAATGAGGTTGTAAAATCTATATAACTAAACAATATTTTTGAAAATATATTATTATAACTATACCATGAACAATATTTTATCTTCAATTACATGGATCCAAGGAAAGGAAGAATTTAGGATTACTTTTGTTATATTTAGTGTAATTTATTTGTTAAACATAAAACATTTCTTTGTTAAACTGGGCTGTAAAATCTATAATTGAGTAAGAATTTTCAGAAGAGTTTAATGAAATAATTTGTACCGAACAGAGTATTACTGTTATGTTGTTATGTCATTTGACACCTGGTAAAACAACTATAGTTTCGGTTACCTCGTATAACATAATCATTTATATCATGAAGTATGCCGAATACAATGCTACTGCAAATTATTTACCACATAAAATATTCATAACTAAATAATATTATCACAAATATATTATAATAACTATACCATAAACAACGTTTTATGTTTATGCTCTTAAACTATGCTGTATCGGATATAGAAGGCTTTATATTGAACGTAGCTTGAAATATTTAAAAAAGTTTCTTAAGGCAAAAAATACTGTGAACTCCATATGCGGATATCTTTTTTTGCAAATTAACCATCAAAAATGGAAATGGTTAGAAATAAAATACAACTCCTCGGAAAAACATCGAAGTGGCAAAGGAATATAAAAGACTTTTCTTGGGTGCAGAGCTAAAAAACTTTATTATTATTTTAATTATTATTTATTATTTTATTATTATTTTATTATTATTGGTTTATTATTATTTTAATCATAAATTTTATTATCCATATTAAGTTTTATTATTATTTTTTAATTATAGCCAATTTTAATCCCCATTTATATTATTTAAAACCTCTAAACAGTTCATTATTTTAGGGTATATTCAGGGCCTGTTTTTTAATCATCAATGTTTTTTGCTTTACTCTACATACTAGAGTACTGATTACTTCCGATAGTTGGGAATTCAAAGAAATGCTTTTTTTAGGGTAGTTGACATTGTACAACTTTCCATCCCGATGCTAAGCTAAAGGATATTTTCCTATCAGCATTTTTCTAATCACAGATTGGCAAATGCATTCTGTTCATGCATTCTGTTTTCTACAACTTAAAACAGATCTTTAAATGGCTATGCACATTTAAAAAAATCTTTTAGTTAACCCTTTCTTTACGGGTTGGGATAGCACGTATCCCAAAAATACAGGCTCAAGAATAAATAAATAAATAAATAAATAAATATATATATATATATATATACACACACACACATATATATATATATATATATATATATATATATATATATATATATACACTGAAGTGCCACTGAATTAGGGATACCTACCTAGTAACGAGTTGGGCCTCCTCTGGCCTTGATAACGGCTGCCACACGACGAGGCATAGATTCAACAAGTTTCTGGAAACGTTCCACGGGAATGGCTTGCCAAATATTGGCTAAAGCTGTCCATAATTCAGTAAGGTTCTTTGGTGCTGTGTGATGGCCTTTCACGCCTTGTTCCAAAACATCCCAAAGATGCTCAATAGGATTTAAGTCTGGGCTTCTAGGTGGCCAATTCATGACAGAGAAGTCTGAGGAATGCTCATCAAACCAGCCAGTGGCCAACCGGGACTTGTGAGAGGTACAGTTGACTTGCTGGAAAACTCCATTACCGTGCGGATAACAGAACAGCATAAACGGATGGAGGTGATCACCCAGCAACTCTACGTACCGAATTGCATTGAGGGAGGTTGGTACACGCACCAAAGATCCCAAACTGTGCCACGAATAAACACCCCAGACCATGATTGAGCCACCATGCCCTTGTACAGTTCCAGCCAGGCATGCAGAATCCATGGCTTCATGAGCCTGACGCCATATTCTCAGCCTCCCGTCGGCGTTAAGTAGTCGGAATCGAGACTCATCACTCCATGCTACTCGTTTCCAGTCCTCTACACTCCAGTCTCTGTGCTCTCTTGCCCAGGCAATACGTGCAACCCGATGGCGAGTATAGAGAAATGGTACTCTCGTAGGTCGACGGCTCCCGAAACCCATACGGTGAAGCGAGCGTTGCACAGTCCGTTTACTGAGTGTACGACTGGCACCGTCATTAAACTGGGTGGTAATTTGAGCTAATGTTTGGCTTCGCTGGCTACGTACAATACGCCTGAGCCGTCTCTCACCACGCACTGTCAAGGCTAATTGTTCTTTGCAGTTTGCCCGATCGCTAGTTTTTTTCCACCATCCATGTATTCTTGGTATACTCTTGACACTGTCGACCTTGAAAATCCTAGCTGTCTGACGATTTCGGAAATTGAATAGCCCATGCGTCGCGCACCTACGATTTGTCCGCGATCGAAGGCGTCTAAATCAGGCAGTTTACCCATACTGGCAATTCCAACAACTAATTCAGAACAACCACATTACGCGCTATATATGCAGTTACCACAGCGCCCTCACTTGCGCATACATGATGCGCAGCGCTACACAATTTGCATAGGCTTTGCTATCCCTAATTCAGTGGCACTTCAGTGTATATATATATATATATATATATATATATATATATATATATATATATATATATATATATATATATATATATATATATATATATATATACATATATATATATATACCCCTTAATGGCCATTCTTTCAAAGGGGGTATGACATTTCCCCTTCTAAAGAGGGAATTGGGAATATGGGCCACGTAAGCTAAAGGTTAATTTTTAATGTAAAATAAATTCTTAGAATAACTAACAAAATCCCGATGGTCAAACAACCAGATACAATATTTTTACTCTGTACTGTTTATACGCACCATGTTGGACATATGTGTTAAAGTATATTTATTACGGTATGGAATTTTTCATGATCTGCCGATCTTAAAAGGGTGCATCAAAAATTCCTTTCGAAGTATTTCATAGAAAATTTGAGCGGCGTTTCTTTTTGTTCTACTTTCACAAAACAGTCTTCGGGGTTTTCCCATATAAAGAAAAAGTTCTGAAAATATTTACTAAAACAGTGCGAAAATTATCTTGAAAATTTTTTTTTGTTATACTTTTGAACTGAATAAGAATTTTATAAATAAAGTTTTTAAAAATCGAGTGATAAATTATTTTGAGAAATCAATCTCATGTATAATAGGGAAAAAATATGCAAATAGATTTAAGTCAACAGGTATATATCTATAACTAAACGTGCTTTAAATTTTGAATTTTCAAATTTTTTTAAAACAAAATTTCAAAATGATCTAATTTATTTATTTGTACAATGACCTATTATGTATAATCACACATTTGAAGGGGGAAAATCAACATTTTGTGAATGAAAATGAAAAAAAAAAATTGGACCTCATTAAAAGTTTCATAAGTTTAAATATTTTTTAAACTAAGATTTATTAGGCACCAACAGAAAATGTAAAATGATAATGATATTAACAATAACGAGCAGTTAACATCCTCTTTTCGGATTTTTGAGAGTGTTTGGTTTCCAGCAATGAGATTTCAGAAGTAATCTCCTAGGAACGAATACCTTGCATTGTAAGTGGCGAGATGTTTTAGCGACTTGGCGACTACATGGTTTTAATGAGCAAATTTGGCGTAAAAAAGGAGTAAGTATCCTTTAATGTCAGTTAAATGTTTTTAGAATCAACTTATAGAACCATTGACATCACGGGAAACATCAATGAGTAAAAAGAGTCCTCTATATTAAGTAGAGATTTAATGCTTCAGGTGCAGGTAAAGGTTGATCACCTTTTTATAAATATTGTTTAGTCATATTACGCATTTATGACTACGGTCATTTCACATGAAGTTTGATGCATTTCAGTGATCGGAACTTTAGAAAAAAAAAAATCTAACGTATTAGAACCACACATTTTCATAAACTCTATAATTGCTTTATTTATACTGTGTTTAGTTTTTGATACAGAGTTCACAAGGCCAAAAGACACTTTGGCATTTTTCCTTTTCAGCTTTTAGTGGTACATTGATGAAAGGCTGAATCTAACTGAACTCTGAGAGTTTATTATAAATTTAGATATTTTTATGCTGGGTTTTCATTTAAATGATGTGTATAACATTTCGCATGCTTTTTTTTAATTCTATGTTATTTATGCTATGTTTCATTTTTAAATTGATTTTGGTAAACACACATTCTTAAAATCTTGAATAATTTACATAATGATGAGAGTTTAATGAATCAAAAGTTTGATTGTAAAAGGATTTTCTTAAAAATTAAAGCTATTTTTATAAATTATGACATGGAAAATCTAAATACACAAAATGTTGTTTCGATTGTGTATATCTCTTAAGTATTTTAACGTATGTCTAAGATTGAGTTAAATTAGTTCTGAATTCTGAGATTTATTATAAATTTATATTTTTTATATTGGGTTTTCATATTATAGAAGTGTATAACATTTCACATGCTTTTTTTTATATTTTGTTATTTATACTGTATTTAATTTTTCGTACATAGTTCACAAGGCCAAAAGACACTGTGACATTTTTCCTTTTCAGCTTTTAGTGGTACAGTGATGAAAGGCTGAATATAACCGAATTCTGGCAGTTTATTATAAATTTGTATGCTTTTATGTTGGGTTTTCATTTTAATGATGTGTAATAACACTTCGTATGCTTTTTTATTCTATGTTATTTATGCTACGTTTAAGTTTTAAATTGATTTTGGTGAACACACATTCTTAAAATCCCGGGCATCGCTGGGTACTCCTGCTAGTAATACAATTTATGGTATTTTCAGATAGCCTGAACTTTTCTTCACATTGCAACAGGATTCATATTATAAATTTCCACCACCAAAGAACTTAAAGAGCGTTCCAAACACATTATACCAGATTTTTTCGTCGAATAATTTAAATTTTAAAATGTTATTTCCTTTTTTTTAAACAATAGTAAAATGTCCGAAAGTGCAAAATTTCTTTCTCTTTTACGGGGCTCAATGAAAAAAAAAAATCTTTTAATTTAAGTCGGTCATCCTTGGACGCATTTTCTTCATAGGTTAACATTAGTGAGGAGTCCAATAGGAAGGTGAACGAGGTGGACGACTCCAATGGGTTAGTACACAGTAGCCTTAAGCAAAAGAATTTGATCTAACTGTAAATTTTCATTAAATTCTCCTAGTGTAATTGCCTTAGGAGGCTTTGAGAAATTACATTAAATTGCATGGGAGAAATTTCCGTGTTTTAAGAGGTAATTCTTTATTTATGACTACATTACCGGGAATCGTTTTAGAATGTATATTATAGCAAAATTTTAGCAAAAAAATATATATTTTTAAGAAAACCAGAAATGATAGATTTTTCATTGAATCAATTTTTTTTAAAATCTAAATTTGCGAGAAGAATGAAAAATATTGCTTAAAAACCTGTAATTTTTCGTCTATTTCATTTAACTTTTACTCTATTTATATCGATAGATTATATTAACATACTTTAAATTACTAGTGGAAGAAAATTTTTCGGATGTCCTAAGAGAACTGAAAGTTCTCTATATTAAAAGAAGAAAAAATGGGTCAGCCCAAGGAAAGGAATTTTTCTATTTATTCTTTTCTTTCTCCTGCCTGCGAATTCTCTCATAAAACGAAACATTTAGAGAAAACAATCTGACCCCTGGGCGACAACAGGAGCCTTTTGATATCGCCCAGGGGTGCTTTTGGGAATGAGGCCGGATGCAGAGAAGGAATCTTTTATGACGTCATTGCCCGCGAACCAAATCTCGAAACATGCCTAAAGAGTACGGCTCGGACTGTCTTGTCTGCGTTTTCCTGAACGCTCTCCTGGATTTGTCGTGCCTGGATGAATTGTATTATTGGTATTGAAGGGATCTTCAATATATGTTTGTATTTCTCGTTCTCTTGAATGTGGTTTGTGGCAGATCGAATGGAGTCCATTTGGTCCGGCGTATTTATAGTTATGAAAGAAAAGCATCAAGGTTAAAAACATTATTTGATATGACTGGTGACTGATAACAGGATGTAAAGTGACGGGGGCTAGATGTACACAAATTAATGGGTTAAAACTAAGTCTCAGCATGAAATGAAAAGATTAAAAGGATGATTAAAAGATGATCATTTCATCGATTTATTTCTCTTTTCTCTTCTATATATATATATAAAGTTGAAACTTAAATGGAAAATTATAAAGGCTACTCGAAGTTTAAAGGCTTAATTTAAAGACTACTTTAAATTCAAAGGCTACTTTACGTCTCTTTCTTAACGGTTCTGACATTTATTAAGGATGACAGTTTAACGAGGTTGCGTGATCTAAAATAACTGATATTATTGGTCCTTCTGAAAAAGATACACTTTACTTAAAGAGTATTTCGTTTGAGCAGCTCTTAGATTTCAATTTTAAATTCTTAAATTTATAGGCTCTATGGTTGGGCTTTATCAAGGAAAAATATGTCTATTCCTATCTGTTACTATCTACCTTTTATTTTATTTATTTTTTGTTATGGTTGTCATTATAAATTGCTCAGATTTGGTCATTTCGCTTTCTCTCTCTATATATGTGTGTGTGTGTGTGGACTACTCCCTCTGTTATACTTCAAAAACCCTTAGTAGCTACGTGATCATGCTTCTGCAGTCGATGGCCTCAGCTTAAGGCTCCGCATCACATTGGCGGCTCCAGGGGGGGGGGGCAGTAGGGGCAATTGCCCCTCCCAAAAAAGCCCGGCGTATTTTTCTTTCATAGCCTAAAATTATATAATCGTAGACCTATTATTAAATGAGTTTAAATTTCATATGAGACGATGTTTCTTTCATTTATATATATATATATATATATATATAACCCTAAGGGCCGACTTTCCCCCCCCCAAAGCCGACGTCCTCCCACCCCCCCCCAAAAAAAAAACAACTCTGGACTGGAGCCGCCCCTGCCGCATCAAGTATTTTATTCCCGTACAAGAATCACGTTGATCACTACAGAAAATCAATGCTCTAAGACAGGGGTGTTCAACCCGTGGCCCGCGGGCCACATGCGGCCCAAGGCAAGTACTAGTGTGGCCTAGAAAGAGAGCTCAAAGCGAAAAAAAATATCAGCAGGCCTCCTCGGAGATTATGGCAACCGGCCATTAGAGATCCCGCTATGTTGAAAAATAAATAGTTGTTTTGCATCATTGCTACTCCATTTACAGTCGATATAGATATGCTGCCAGCAAATTTTCAAATGGAATGCATAGAATTGCATTCTGATATCCAACTTAAAGAGAAATGCAATCAAATCTCTTTGTTGGACCTTTGAAAATCATACATGCTCAGCGATAAATATCTCTCACTGCATAGTCATACGTTATTCATTTCATCATTGTTTGGAAGCATGTACATCTGTGAACAACTATTTTCAAGAGCGAAGCACACTGAGTCAAATTAGAACCATAATATCGGATGAAAATCTTGAGAGTTCCCTGATTTCAATTGACCAAGATATTGAGGCATTCGTTTCTCAAATTCAATGCCAAATATCACATCAGTTGTATGACTCCAACCGTTATCTTTATTATTATAAATAAAATTTACAATGAAATAAATATGTAACTATATATTATACTTTTTTTGCTATTCAACTATTTTTAATGTTAGGTATATTTTTGTGTGGCCCAAAACAATTCGTCTTCATTCAATGTGGCTCAAGGAAGCTGAGAGGTTAGACACCCTTGCTCTAAGACAAGCCTTCAAAACTTGAAATGCAATGAGGGCCATATTAATTTATGGAAAACTGCTGTGCCAGAAGAAAATAGAATGGATGGGAACGCGACAAATTATTTTATGTAAGAAAAATAGATCAATAATTATTTTAAATATTAAATAAATATTAATATCCATTGCTTATAAATTACGTTTGTAATATCATAAATCTAAAAATAATATTCTGTATTTTTTAGATTTACTAGGGGATTGGCCCCTAGGCTTGCTACGCTCGCTCAGCGAGATTACTCTAACAGCGAGATATATAGGGGTGATTCTCGGGCAATGTAACAGCTTCCATCCATTTACTGTTGTCACCCTTATGCGAAGGGCTTTTCATCACTGTTGAATTATTAGCTTTAAAATTCAATTAAAAAAATCGAAACTTTAAGATAAAGACTTGAAATGGGGTTTATATGAATAAGAAAGCTTTCAGCTTCCAGATGATGTAAATATTTTCTTTGTAAGATAAAAACTCGAGGAGCATCGAAATATTACCCCATATATATTACATCCATATATGGGGCGATATTTCTTGAAAATCTGTGTTTCATTTTTTGATGAAAATATTAGTCTGTTTTAAAATATTTTTAAATAAATGAGGTCTAGTTTGAAAGAGAAATGTCTGTAGTCTTAGATTGTAAAAAGATCAAAATTCTAAGATTATTTTTTGGTGAGTTATCGTAATCTGAAGATGAAAAGTCAATATTTACCCACAAAACATGAAAAAAAAACTTAGTCCGACGAAGATGAGACATGTCTAACTTTGGTCCCCCCATTTTTCTGCATCCATGGGTATCACTCTCGACCCCATACCCATAGCGGTTTCTGAGGAGATAGCGTGACAAGTTTCTGACAGCGGCAGCGGGAGTTACTTTTTTGTAGAATAGAGAGATAATATTAGGCATCTTCACAAAATGCTTCAAGGTCCACGGAGTAAATTCTGGCTGGCCACATGCGACTTACGGGCCTTATGTTGTGCAGGCCTGCTCTAAGATTTTAACGCACTGACACCTCTAACTCACATCGATGATATGACGATTACAGTTTTTAATTTGGGTACATTATATTTTTGCTGACACAACGTGCGATGCAAATAAAACAATGCAGTTCACATTTTGGAAACAAAGTGATGATGCCCACATCACCATCGTGGTCCAGTTTAAATGCTCAGTATAAATACCGATCCCCTCCGGTAGATTCTGATTACGTCATAACTAACACCTGGTGGGAAAAATCAGCGACTGGATCTTTTGAAAAATCTAAGGAATCTCTGAACTTAACATTCGTTTAGCACCGTAAATCCACTGCTCAATTAAAATGTAACGTTTTATGTTCCCATTCTTCTTTATTTTCTTCGTTGTAATAAATGCCTATCATATTTAATCAGTCTCTTATCTATATATATAACAGTTCCGTAACTGACGGACAGATAACACACAGACCAAACCGCTGGACCTAAAGGGCTGAAATTTTGCATGGCGATTCTTCTTATAGTGTAGGGGTGCACTAAGAAAGATTTTTGAAAAATTCTTCTTGCGTTTTTTGAATTAATATGCTGTTTTTTAACATTCTTTTAAGTTTGCATTTAATATAATAATTTGAGGGTTATACAATTTATATCACGAGAAAAATCATAAAAATTCCTTTGAAATGAAATCTTTTTCGAATTTTTACCTCCATTTTCTGATTTTTGGTGAATTTTTATAGATTAATTTTTAAAATTTAATTTATTAAATGCTGATCACTTTGTTTCTTTTCTTTTTGTGAAAAATTAATTTTGCGTCCCGTGCCTAACAACAAAATAAATTGACAAAAAAAATATTGAAATACGGTAAAAGATAAAATTTAACCACTAGACTAATTGAGATGGAAGTTTTTTAAGAATTTAATTCAAATTAGTATGTTTTATGGATATTAAACATACAAATTAATTGCGTACATTGACCGTTGTATTTAATTTGAATATTTTCTTCTATATTATTTTGTCTATAAAAATATCCGTAACAATTTTTTTTATCAGTAAATTTTTATGGGCATTAATTGCATACATTGACCTTTGTATTTAATTTGAATGTACTGCGTAGCGAAGCATGAGTATTCAGCTAGTGATTTAATATGTGTGGCAGTCTTAGTTTGACTGATTTAGTGTGTACTCTGGGAGGCTAAATACACATGTGCGGGTGTAACTCTATTTAAATTACTCTTGAAAGTATGTATTGACTTAATATATCAATTAAAGGAAATTTTATTGATTTTAAATAGCTTATATTAAATATCTTTTAAAATGCTACGTTTTGATAAGTTTCTTCATACAGTTTTTGTAGCAAATGAAAGGTTATTTTTAAAAAAAAAATTCAAATATTTTAGTTGTTTAAGCTAATCATGAATACCAAAATTCAAATTAGTTGCAGTGACCTTTAAGGTAGACCCGTAAGAAAAAAGCTAAAATTTTTATTATTGAGTTTAAAGCAACCATTTCTTTTTATAATATTGAAGCATATATTTATATGCAATAATCAATAAAAAAATAAATTTTCTATATGGAATTTTATTTTATATTGAAATTTTTATGCTTTTTTTAACACGATTTATATACTTTTTTAAAAGACTACTTTGTCAATTTTCAATTTTTTCTATACTTCAAATGTTTATGATAATATCATAGTATATGCTACAAAACTAGGGAGAGATTTTTTTAAATATGATTCTTAATTTTTGTAAAAAATTTTTTTACTCATTATATGGTAATTTTTGACAAAAATTCTGCTTTTTCATGTTTATCAATTTGTAAATGAAAAATTTGAGCATTTTTACAAAAAACTCTCCCTACGTTTCTTAAACCGTCAATTAAGATTGAAAAAATTTAAAAAGTATAACTGTAAGCGCATATTTCTCAAAGCCTTAGTACTTCGAAGTAAGACAAAATTGCAAAAACATGATTTTGAGAAAAATGCATTTAAAGTATAAAACACAACAGAAATTAAAGAAAAATAACTTACTTTTGTAACAAACATTTTTTTAGTAATTTATGATATTTGAAGTTTCTTATGATAGCAAGAACATATTAAATTAACTATAGAAAAAAAATTATAGGCAATTCGATATGTGAAGGAAGTTGGACGATTTGCTAGAATTCATAAAAAAAAGCTTCATAATTTTATTTTAAACAACTAAAAAATATATTTTGCTATTTCTTTTACCTTAAAACACACCAGCACCATAAGCAACACATTCTTTTTCCTCGATATCCATTCATTTTCGTAAATATTAAAATTTTACCAAAATACTCGAAGAACAAATGATCATCAAAACATTAGCAAAAGCAAAACATTGAAATGCAATTATTTATAAACAATTACTGTTAAAAGTAATTTACTCAAGTTATCAGTGTCTTCTTCTTTGATTAGTTTTGTAAAAACTGGAATATTATTAATTGTGTCAAGGGTTAGTTCTTGCATGAAACTAAATGTAAACACAACAGGTGGTCCTTTAAAAATGGCAGATCGGACATTTAAATCCTTTGCTAGCAGTTATAAAATGCTTAATTAGTAACTGTTCCAATTGTCCCAAAGACCTGAAATTTTGAACACTGATTCTTAAATGTGTGTATTATCATATTCTGAAAAAAATAATAATAAATGATTTTTTGACGGATTTTTGGGGAAAATGGGCTTTAAGTTGAAAGGTTATAACTATTCCTATACTACAAAAGTTTTAAGCTGCATAAACACCGGCTTAATTATTGTCTTTTCTTCTGTAGAAGTTAAAAATTTAAGTAACTGCAGGAAAAGAATTTCTTCGAGTTTTGGATTAAATTTTAAAATGATAACCATAAAATAATCCATTGGTAGGGCGGCTGATAAACTTGAGATAATACTTGAATTTCCCAGGAGTGGGTCATCTATAGCGCTATAAGTTTCATGCCATTCATATGATGCCCCTGGTTTGTCAGAGAGCAAGTATTCTCTCAGATCCATATTCGCCACCGCGAGTGCATCTTTTCTGCGCTTGCTGTATAGCAAATGGTTTGGCACATCGCTTCTCTCATGATTCATTCATATGCCGTTCTGGCTCCCTTGGCTATGGGCTTCGCACGTGACCGACAGCAGTTCAGTGCTGGGGAGGGACAGAAATCTATAGGGTGCCAATTGAAAGTGATTTCATGATGCACGTGACTGTTCTTATAAAATTCAGCCACCGCAGAGGAGGTTCGGTCGAGACAAATGTCATTAAGAAGCATTGCTGGTAGAGGGTTTTAATTCTTGATTTTCATTTTCGTCACTGATTACTCCAAATAAACGAAGACACCACTTCTGTATACTGACAAGTTAAACTAAAATGATGTTCAAAATTTTCACTGTTCATAAAAACAGTTTTCCATATTGTTTTAATCACAAATAAATGAAGGTAACATTGCTCAATAAAGATTTTACAGCTCTATGGGGGACAACGAAATGCATTTAAAGCGGTACTTCTCAGATCATTAGTCTTTAAAATTGCTATTGGTTCTGACTAATAATTCGTGAACAAATTAATGTTTTTGAATTCTGATTTTTGCGTCTGAAAGTAGTTTTTAAAATGTCGCGCTCATTTTGAAAATTGACTTTAAAAAAAAATTGAGAAGTGTTACTTTGATTTAATTAGTTACGATTTATTACAGAGTAAAGTAAATACATTTTCACTTCATGACGAAGGGCAAAAAATTCAGTGTTCAATGAAACCGGACCTTTTTTATTCACCTTTCCTAATGTCACAATGCCACAAATGATATTTGTGTTATTGAAATACTACTTTCATTCGTTTCTAGCGGTTTGAAATATAGATAATTTAGATTTCAAATTTTCCTGTATCAGAAATCAACAATTCAATGATCTGTCAAAAATTAAAAATCAGAATTTGAAGAATTCGCGAAACTAATCGCTCTTTATTGAGATTTGTTCTTTCTTGTTAAAAAAAGAATTAAAAAATAAGCATTTGCTAATGTGTGGTTAGATAATTGTTGAGAATCAATTCTCCTCTGTTTAACTTTTGAATTGAGGGCTTGTGGCTGCCCTGTGGCACAGCGTGCTTGTTTTTGGTGCTGAGGGTGCTCAGATCGAATTCCGGCGTTGCACCACGAAAAAATGCCTCCGTTTGTGTCGTCCCTTCATAGGGGGTAATGCTGTCCGCCTATATGGTGCTCGCATAATAAAATGGACAGTAAACTGCGGTGTAGTACAGGTGAATGTTTAACAACAAGTGCCTCCACATTGGAAAAAAAAAACAAAAACTTTTGGATTGAAGTTTGGCGGGATCAGTGATGTACCGAATTAACTATAAATTACTCAAATGGAAGTAATTATCAAATTTTATGATAATCGTTCTAAATTTTCTTTATCCAAAACAACTCGAAGTGAATGAAAGTAGCATTTCTTAACACAGATATTATTTATGATATTATGATTAATAAGCAAAAAAGGTCCGGTATCATTGAACACTAAATTTTTTACCCTTTTTTTCATGAAGTGAATATTTACTATCTTTGACCGTAGCTTCATCTCATTTTATTAAATCGAAGTAACATTTCCCAATGTAGATTGAAAAAAAAATTAAATCGTTAAAAGTTATGACGGGCAGAATGCTGGTTGAAGAAATTAAAGCGTTAACCAAATTTTCCATTCGTAATGGAAATTGCTTCATATTTTTGAATTCCTTGATCGCCTCGACATAAGTACATTAGGAATAGCAGTGAGATATTTTTAAATCGAACCCTAGTCTGACAAAATTTTGATGAGGTGCCCAAAACATAACTTACTTTTTGGAGCAATCAATTATACAAAAGTAATTAGTTTACTGCTAGCATATTAAGCTACTATATAAAGTTAAAATTGTCTGACGCGGAAATCTAAATTTCTGTTTGATAAAAACCTAAACCAGTTGACATGAAATCACGGTGTGTAGTATTTTTTCTTACAACTTAAAAGCAACAGCGTGGGATAAATCTTAGCTGAAACAGAGTCTGCAGCTAAATTATTACGAATATTAGTTGGCATTGTACCAAGTTTCAACTCGAGATGGCAGAAGTTGTTTATTATACCAGAGGTCGAGCGTTCAGACCCGGTTTTCTGCTTGAAGGCTCATACTCCATCAACTATAACAGTTGCTGCCCTTTTAAAAAATTTATAAGTTCATCCTGCCACCAAAATCTTTTATAAGGCTTTTTCTAAATGCTACAATCATTCCTCGCTAAAAGTTCTACCAGTTGCAACTTTTCTTCGTTATTTTTTGCACAATATCTGTTTTTGCATGTTTTTATTTTCCGATGTGGAGACACTTGTCTTGAGGACTTTTGCCTCTCTAACAGAGGGATTTTGTCGGCTTCTTTATTACGGGACTAATGTATAAGTGAACCAACATCGCTCCCAATGAGGAGAGAGTACAGAAAGGTCCACGCCATTACAAGATATAAGCGGCAATACTAGCCATTACATGAGATAAGCGTCAATTAGCCTTTTCAGTGTTTTTACTACTGCAGTTAGAAAAGGATAGATTTAGTTCATAACACTTATCGTTTTAATGAAAGGCATCATTTTTAGTTACACCCTCCCCTTGGCATGCTTATATGGCATTTTAGAAATGATGGTTCACAGTGCAGGCCTTCGTTGTGAAATATGGCCATGAAACCTATAATTTCATAGGCTAGTGTTTGATACGTGTTCGAAAAGATCTCACTTATCTCAGTCACTCGGTTAAAATACTAGGTTATAATATAAGTCACTCTGCTATAGTTTCATTGGCAAGTGTCTGAGATCTTTTCGAAAAGATCTCAGTTATGCCAGTCACTTAGTTAAAATACTCGGTTATAATATAAGTCATTGGGATATACTTTCATTAGGGTAGTGTTTGAGGCGTTTTCGAAAAGATCTGAGTTATGCCAGTCACTTAGTTAAAATACTCGGTTATAATATAAGTCATTGGGATATACTTTCATTAGGGTAGTGTTTGAGGCGTTTTCGAAAAGATCTGAGTTATGCCAGTCACTTAGTTAAAATACTCGGTTATAATATAAGTCATTGGGATATACTTTCATTAGGGTAGTGTTTGAGGCGTTTTCGAAAAGATCTGAGTTATGCCAGTCACTTAGTTAAAATACTCGGTTATAATATAAGTCATTGGGATATACTTTCATTAGGGTAGTGTTTGAGGCGTTTTCGAAAAGATCTGAGTTATGCCAGTCACTTAGTTAAAATACTCGGTTATAATATAAGTCATTGGGATATACTTTCATTAGGGTAGTGTTTGAGGCGTTTTCGAAAAGATCTGAGTTATGCCAGTCACTTAGTTAAAATACTCGGTTATAATATAAGTCATTGGGATATACTTTCATTAGGGTAGTGTTTGAGGCGTTTTCGAAAAGATCTCAGTCATGCCAGTTACTCGGTTAAAATTTCTCAAACGCAAAAAATACTGCTCAGTGTTAGATTTTACGTGATAAGAAATTGAGGTAGCCATGGTTCTAAAAAAAAAAAAAAATGCCGATTTAGATAAGAAATATTAATTTTTAACATTTGAGTTAGGACAAAAGTCTTTTTTTTTATCTCTTTGATGCTCTCTCGATTTTGTTTTTATTTATAGAATTATGTATGTTTGAGTTCCTGTTTCTGTAATTCAGCACAGTTAAAAGCGCGCACAACAGCGGAATACTTATAAGAAGACTAGCTGAAAATCCGCTCATCGCTACGGAGTACATTCAAATTAAATACAGCGGTCAGTGTATGCAATTAATGCCAAAAAATATAAATATAAATATATATATATATATAATAAATACGACGATCAATATATACAATTGATGCAGAAAAAAAATATATATTTATAAAAAAGTCGTAAGGGATATTTTTATAGACAAAATAATGTCCAATCGTCTGCCGCATTAGCAAGAAAAAAATATTTTTTTGTCTATCTAGTTGTTATGCACGTGACAATAAATTGATTTAAAGTACCAGAAAAAGAAATCACCTGATCAGCATTTAATAAATTAAATTCTAAAATTTAATCTTTAAAAATTCCCCCACAATCAGAAAATGGAGTTAAAGATTCGAAAAAGATCTCATTTTAAAGAAATTTTTATGATCTTTCTCGTGATATAAATTTTATAACCCTCAAATTATTATTTTAAATGCAAACTTAAAAAAAGTTACTAAAGACAGCTTAAAAATATAATTTAAAAAATCTAAGAAGAATTTTTCAAAATTCTCTCTTAGTGCACCCCTACACCATAAGAAGAATCGTCATGCAAAATTTCAGCCCTTTAGGTCCAGCGGTTTGGTCTGTGCGTTGTATGTCAGTGAGTCAGTTACGGAACTGTTTTATATATATAGATGGTGTTGCTGACATGCGCAGAATCAAAACAAATCAAGTTTTATCAGGGTTATCATAGTGGACATTTTAAATTACATTTCATGATAATTCATCGCCAAGCTTAGATGGAAGTCGGCGGGCAGATTTCAAACATCATTACTTCCCCGGGTGGCAAGAAAAAAATAATTTCTTTTCAACAGCCAGTTTTATTTTAAGACGAATGATGTTAACGTTATTCGAAGACCTAGGTAGAGGAAAAATAGGAAGATAATGATCGAATAATTTTTAAAGGTAGCAAATGAAAAATTGTTGTTGTCACTACAACCATTCATTGCTTAGCTCATACAGGTTACCTCTCAAAATAATTAGGAGTAGTTAATTCATATTATTGAATTGCTATTTAATTAATAATATAAAGTAAGTTCTTTTATACTGATACAGTTGAAGTTATTTTATATTTAGTTTAAAATATACAGTTAGTCTAATTAGCCAATTAGTCTGCATTCTTCATAACATGAATTCTGAGGGACCTAATAGGTTAGGAGTGATTTAGTTTTTCCTGAAACCCGGCTGATAATTTTTTTAACATTACTTGCCAGTAACAAAAAAAAGGGAAAAAAGAAAGAAAGAAAGAAAGAAAGAAAGTTAGCTCTTTTACCAAATGAGTGTTTTTATCATTTCTGTTTGAACAAAATGGTGTGAGTCTAAAATTTATTCTGAATAGTCCTTCATAAAAGTATTTTGTATTCTTATAAATTAACCTTTTCTGTACGGGGTGGAATAGCATGTATCCCAACAATACGGACCGAAGAATGAATATATATATACACGCATATATATATATATATATATATATATATATATATATATATATATATATATATATATATATATATATATATATATATATATATATATATATATATATGTGTGTGTGTGTGTGTGTGTGTGTGCGTGTATAACCCCTTAAATGGTCGTTCTTACAAAGGGATATGAAATATGAAATTTCCCGTTCTAAAGAGGGAATCGGAAAAATGGGCTCCGTAAGCTAAAGGTTAAGAATAGGCTCATTATTCATGAGTAGATTTTACGTAAATTACAAATGACGGTCAATATCAGGAGTCTTTTCTACGTGTCAGCACTGACACAGCTGAGATAGATAGAATATTATCACGAGAACAGTGCATGTCCTATAGAGTTATCACAGTTATCTATTTTGCAAATATTGGCATTGTTTTGAATTATTGTATTTTGTGGGAGTACCATTTTCTTGGTGTAATTTTTTCAATATTTCCTTTTGAAAAAAAATTGATTTGACTGCTTGGTTTTTTTTTTTTGTTTGTTTGTTTGTTAAGTTACGGTTTTCATAAATCGTGGATATGAAGATAAAATTTAAGTACCGAAGAGAAACTGTCCTGAAAAATTACGAATACCGGGAATTTTAACAATAAAAAGCGAGAAAGTCAGGCATGTTTATGGTAGAGAAAAATGATTTGTTATCACAAAATTCACAGTTTGCAAGAGTGGTTTTGTATTTCCTACACAGTATTTCTCTTACATTACTTTGCTTAAGCAATCTAACGATAGAAGGAAGTGAATCCTAAGAAATACGGTTACCCAATTCTGAAAATTTATCACACAAAAAACCGCTAATTTTATTTAAACCAAAGTTCATGAAACGTGCTTCACATATAATATTATTATTGAGCGATGGCACGCTTTTCATATTTTCAAAGTGAATTCTTATAAAGAGAAGTACCAGGACCTTTCGCTATGCAGTTGACTGTCTGAATGTTTTAAATCAGCCGAATTCAACAAACTTGTTTCTTGCAGCTTCTTTTAGAACTAAACACTCTTTAAAAAGAAGTTAGTTATTAAAAAAAAAAACGAGTTTTAAAAAGGTAAGGCTAAATAGATGCTATCCTTTATTGCTAGAAAAAATAAAGGCAAAGAGAGACAAAGAAAATGAATATAAAAGGATCGATAGAGAGATATGAGAATGAGCCAAGTGAGATAATAGTGCCAAGAGATATAAAATCAAAGAACTGTAGAGATGATAGAATAAAAGGGAAAAACTAAAAAAAAGACAAAAAAAATCGGAAAAAAACAGGTAGAGAGAGATAAGGTATAAAAAGAAATCAAAATAAGAAATGCAACCAGAGAGACAGAATTGATAAAAAAGAAAAACAAAATGATACCTTCGTGTACTACAAGGTAGTTGAATGAAAAGTTTTCGAGCAATGTGACGTCAGTATAATGCAGTATTCAAACAATTGCAATATAGTTTTTTCGATATAACAAAGTGACTTCTCAGCAAAACGTTTTCACACATTAAGGACTCTGAGAATAAAAGTCCCAATAGGACTTTGAGAATAAAGGTGAGGAAGATGGTAAGATGAAATTATGATAAAAGAAAACAAGAGATGGGAGGAAATTCGTAGAAAGAGAGCCGACTGCGAAAACTGGGAGTTTATAGGAAAAAGAAAAGGAGGAAGCACAAATGAGAGAGTGAAATACACTGCTGGCCACTGTAAATGCAACACCCTGAAGGAAACATGCAAATAACAGGAAATTTACAACATGCATTAGCGGAGGTGAGATATGCAAATGATTAGAATTTCAGCGCAGACGCACATCACGCGCGCCTGTGGCGCCACTACAAAGCGCTATTTAAGGCTTGGAGATTTCGACGATTTCAAGTTCAGCAATTGTATTTTCTTGTGGTTTTTTCAAAAAAACGATCAATTATGCCTCGTCGGAAACAGCGATCATCTTTTGATCAAGTATCCGAGTTCGACAGAGGAAGGATAGCGGCCTACCGAGATTGTGGATTATCTTTCAGGGAAATCGGTAGTCGTGTTGGACGAAACCAAACAACTGTAATGCGGATATGTGATCGTTGGATGCAGGAGGGTACAACGGACCGGCGTGTTCGATCGCATCCACCTCAGCGCACCACTTCACGTGATGACAGGCAAATTGTGCGCATGGCAGTGACGTATCGCTCAGTCACATCACGAACCATAGCACAGCACATGCAGTCTGTAACGCATCATCCAGTGTCTGCGCGTACCATTCGACGCCGTTTACAGCAGAGTGGTCTGTCCGCAAGACGTCCATTGCTTTGTCTACCCTTGGCGCAGACCCACAGACGTCTCCGCCGCCAATGGTGCGATGACAGAAGGATGTGGACGGCAGAATGGAATGAAACTGTCTTTACTGATGAGTCACGCTTCTGTCTGCAACACCACGATGGTCGCATTCGAGTCTGGAGACACCGTGAAGAGAGGATGCTGAACAGCTGCGTTATGCACCGCCACACTGTCCTGCACCGGGTATTATGGTATGGGGCGGTATTGGATATCACTATCGCACATCTCTAGTACGCATTGCCGGTACTTTAAACAGCCAGCGCTACATCTCTGAGGTGTTGGAGCCAGTTGTCCTTCCTTACCTTCAGGGCTTTCCCACAGCCATATTTCAACAGGATAATGCGGAACCACACGTGGCACGCATTGTCCAACGGTTCTTCGTCAATCGCCAGATTGAATTGCTTCCCTGGCCGCATCGCTCTCCGGATCTTTCGCCGATAGAAAACATGTGGTCCATGGTTGCTCTACGATTGACCCAGATTCCATCCCCAGCTGCCACAGCAGATCAACTTTGGCAACGTGTGGAAGCTGCTTGGTCTGCTGTACCCCAAGAACTCATCCAAAGTCTCTTTGAATCAATGCCGTGGCGTGTGGCAGCGGTGATCTCCAACAATGGCGTCTACTCTGGCTACTGATTTTGGGAGGAACCACACTTCACAGAAGTCTATAAATTTAATCATTTGATGCTTGGTCAACATGTTATCTACAAAATAAATTTTGTTGTGATATCTCTTGTCTTTCTTGGTGTTGCAATTTGGGTGGCCAGCAGTGTAGTTCAAAATAAATAAAATAGAGAGATAGAAAGACAGAGAGAAAAAAGAGTAAGACAACAAGATAACAAGAGAAAGGAGTGAAATATGAGATAGCAACAGAGAAGAGAAGTATGATCGATGCAATTGAGAGGGACATGTGAGCATTTGAAAAGTAAAAACATGAGAATAAGTTGGATTTCAATACATAAGTAATTTCATATTTAGCGAATAAAAGTTATTTTACATTAAGTTAGAAATATCCAATCGTATTCACTATTTTATCTCTGAAACTGCCTTTATACAAGGTCTGTAAATGTCCTCAAAGAGACCTTTCTTAAAATTTACACCATTATTATTCCTAAAATTAAACTAGAATAAAGAATGTTGAAGCCTAAATTTTCCCTTATGGCTGACTAAATTTTGTCTGCCCTAAAGAAAGTATTTGACACATGCTGATTCGCCAGCGTATCGAATCTTCAGGGTGTGGGCAGTTGTCCTCCCCCCCCCCTCCCCCAACATCCGACCATCACGTGGACTGATGTATGAGGCGCGACGAATAGATGAACACGGCCGATGGGGACGCAGGTGATATCCCTGACCCCCAAAAAGATGGATCGCAAGAAAGTCCGCGATAGAAAGGGGGCCGGTAGTATTTTCAGCGTATAAATGACGTAAAATGTCGGGGTGGGATGATAGTGTTTTAAAATCATTCGACTGTAAATGCGAAGAAATAAGGAAGGGTTCAAACAGAAAAAGTATGCAAATGATGCCGAGTAAAATAATAACTCTAACAATAACTGAACACCCAAAGCATAAAGATACGCATTTATTGAATTGCGAAACCTACAAAGAATAATCCCCAGCTCTGGTGCTGTTATAAAAGCATGTAAATTAAAAGCAAATTTTTAAAAAAATGTCTGATTCCTATTCATCTGAAAATTCATCTATATATTTAAGTTGCTAAGGCGATTCTTTGGGCATTCCGAGAGAGAAAAATACTGCATCCATTAGGGCCCTTTACACGTACGCTCTTTCGCTAGTGCTTGCACGCGGGATTGCGCGCAGGAAAACTGCAGATGCAATCAAGCGTGCTTGCGTTTTCTCCTCGTGTTGCGAGTTTTTCGGACGCTCGTTTTTTCGCTCGCGAATATTCGTGTCATTTTAAAGGAAAAGGGAAAAAACGTCCGTGTAAAGGGATTCGCGCGCGATTGACCGCGGGAAACTGGCGCGTGTGAAAAACACACAGTTTTACTGGAGCGTTCAGTTAATTCATTAGTGTTTTAGTAATTTTGTTTTATAGAAATGGACTATTAAGAAGTAGAACCATTTCTGAAGCCAATCGAGACTTCGTGGTAAAAAAAATACTCAAAGTCTAAGAGGCTCTTTACGGAAGGAACTGAAGAAAGTCAGTAACAGTCAGCGTGGTGGAAGAGGAGAAGATGACGTCTACACATCTTCCCTGTGGTACTACAATAATTTGCTGTTTGCAAAAGACCAGGAACTACCTACTTGTAGTTTTACTAATGATGGTGAATCAGAGAATGGAAGCTTAAAACGTTAAACTCGCCAACGTTAACGAAACTGGCCAAACTGCTATTTTGACAAATGAGCAAGGCGTGATGAAAGGTGGTGAAACTGGGCTGCGACAAAAAGTCGTAAGTTGAATTATTTTGCATTTATTTACAACTTCATATTACAGTTACATGTGAAAGCTAATAACATAATAACTAAATACACTAATTCTTAATCTAAGCTCTCCCCATCGCAACCACACGATCTTGCCACTCATCCTTTCCGTTGGTATTGAAATATTTTTTTTTTAAGTTTCTCTGTTTTGCTTAGCTTGTAAACTTGTATGTTCCAATACATGTATGTACCAGACACGAGCATTCGCGAGCGAAAGAACGAGTGTTTGAACAACACGAGGAGAAAACGTAAGCAAGCGTGATTGCGTCTGCAAGTTTTCCCGCGCGTAATCCTATACGCTCCAAAGCACCTTTCCCTTCCTCTCCGACACCTTTACATGTGCACTCTATCACGCGGGATTGGGGTTTCACGCGGGAAAGAGCGTAAGCGTAAAGGGCGCTATTTACTTCCTTTTGGTCTTAAACGAAAGATTTTAATCTATAGATGCGTTAAATTTGATTTTCGTAACCGCAGTTTCTATTAATTAGCGATAATTTACAGTTAAAAATTGCTTTCTGCGCATGCTCAGTGGCATGTTTAATTTTGGCTTTATATACTCGCTAAGCACGAGGCCGCATAAACACATTAATTTGTTTCTGCGAATGCTCAGTGACATGTTTAAACTGGCTTTCGATACTTACTAAGCACGAGGTCTCATAAACACGTTAATGTTTCATTCCGGGGACTTTCTCTGGCTCCATTTTTATTTTTAACTAGCCGGGCTTCGCCCGGCTATGCTCGGGCCATCCGTCACCAGACAGACGGCTTTGAATTGATTGAGTGAGAGGGAGAATTTTCATAAGAGGCACTGTTAATTTGCAGTCTCCCCCCACTCCACAAAAAGAAAAAATTTGTTATTCGTATTAACACCCACCACCACCTGGTATGATATGAGCATATCTGCATTAGAAAAAGATAAATTTTCATGTGCCAGTCTGAAATTGAATTCTAATGGAACAACATTAACCTCATGAGCAAAATAAAAAATTTAAATATTTTTTATAATTTTAGTTTATTAAAACACATAGGCATTAAAAAGCTTGTTTTTCAAGAAATTAATGAATTTAAAGTTTTTAATTTTGCAGGGCAGCACATCCATTTTATTGGATGTTGAGGTCATAAACACGATAAATAATGACAAACCCGCACAAAAACATTTAAACAAAAAACTTTATTTAGGTAAACTAATAAACTTTATAAAGGTAATACTAATTATTAAATTTTAAACTAAAATTTAATTAAAAAGTTAATTATTGAATTTTAAAAGTGTATTACTAATAGTTAATACCAGTTAATTACTTATCAATTTACATTAAGATTCATAAAAAACTTTAAAACAATTTCTTTATGCAGTAATACACAAAAACATTTTGCAAACTGTACCACTAAAAGTTGTAAAGTAAAAATGTCAAATTGTGGAATAATTGTTAACCAAAATCAATTTAAAAACTAAACACAGTATAAATAACATAGAAAAAAAAAGCATGTGAAATGTTATACGCATGAATAAAAAGAAAATACAACATAAAAAAATATAAATTCATAATTGAAGTCCTTAGAATTCAGCTAGATTTAGCCTTTCATCATTGGAGCAAAAAAAACCTGAAAAGTAAAACATAAAATACATACATTTATAACAAACCACTAAAAGCTGAAAAATAAAAATCTCAATTTTGTTAACCAAAATCAATTTAAAAACTAAACTCAGTATAAATAACATATAAAATAAAGCATGTGAAATGTCATACACATCTCAGAATTTAGGTAGCACCAGCCTTTCATCATTTTACCACTAAAAACTGAAAAGTAAAAATCTCAATTTTGTTCACCAAAATCAATTTAAAAACTAAACATAGTATAAATAACACAGAATAAATAACAGTATAAATAACATAGAATAAATAACAGTATAAATAACATAGAATAAATAACAGTATAAATAACATAGTATAAATAAAAACTAAACAGTATAAATAAAAACTTAACAAAGTATCACTTTAATTGAATTTAATTAAAATGTAAATAATTGAACAAAAAAATTAAAGTATTAAAAGGAAAATCTGCAGTTAGGGCTCCACGCACTATAAATGCAAGATTCTGTAGCAATAATAGAAACATCCTCTCCGCATTAAACTCCATATAAATCTCTGTTCAATTAAACAGATCCACATATTACCTAAAAGTAGCTTCATAAACTATATTTATCGTTTCTTGATTCGGGGTTCAATATGAATGTTTGTTAACCAAACTCTAATTAAAAACTAAACACAGTATAAATAACATAGGAAAAAAACATGTGAAATGTTATACACATCTCGGAATTTAGGTAGCATCAGCCTTTCATCATTGTACCACTAAAAGCTGAAAAGTAAAAATGTCAAATTGTGTTTTACCTTGTGAACTCTGCATGATAAATTAAACACAGTATAAATAACATAGTATAAAAAAAGGATGGGAAATGCCATACACATCAGTAATATGAAAACCCATTATAAAAATATATAAATTTTTAATAAACTTCTCAGAAATCAGCTAGATTCAGCCTGGAATTGCAGCAACAAAGCTGAAGTTACAGGTTTAGCAGAATTTTCCAATAGAACTATGAAATGACTCTCAGAACTTACTGAATTGTAAACAAAAACTGCATCTTCTAATTCCATTTTAATTTTTCCATTTTATGCTTAAATGAAAAACCATATGAAAATACCGATTGCTCATGAAGCTAACGTTCCGCAGACGATATAACGATAATAATATATGTTATAAAGATAATATAAAGATAATGATATACATTTTAAGGGTAATAATATAAATAAAAACTTTCCAAACTATTATTGTTTTGGAAGCTAATGTTCTGCTAATTTCCAGAAAAAGCTAAAATCATTTGAAGACCACACACCGGTGTTCCCTTTCACTGCAGCTCTATAAACCCCTAAAAGAATGCAAGAATAAAACGTTTAAAAATATAAATCTATTAATTTAAATAATTAAATACACACAAATGTATAAATTACACAAAAGTTTATTTAAATTCTTTAATCTGTCTAAATCTCCAATATAGAAGTATTTTCGGGGCATTTACAGAACATGGTATATTTCACTTTTTCTGAAATGAATATGGCAACGAAGATCGTGTCTTTACTAACAACAGCGGTAACCGAAATGTTTTAAAATATAAATTTTAAGAGTATAAAATCTGACTTCAATTTGGTATTCGGGTTTAATATATGACTTGAGCTAGATTCAGCCTTTTATCATTGTACCACTAAAAGCTGATTAGGAAAAATATCAAAGTGTCTTTTGTCCTTGTGAACTCTGCATGAAAAATTAAACACAGTATAAAAAAAAGCATGTGAAATGTTATACACATCAATAATATGAAAATTATATTATTTAAATTTTTTTATATCTTTATCTAAATTTTAAAAAAAGTTGTAATGTTCTTAAAATATGACAGTTAAGAAAAGATACCATCAAGAAAAAATAAATCATGCTACTTAAGAAAGTCATACCACAAATTTGTATAAAATTAATGTGCAAGTATATTTTATGTTTTAACATCAAAAATTTCCTGATGAACCAGTGTGGTTGACACGCGCATGAAGTTTTGGGACTTTCCTACCACATATTATATCACACCATCATGTTTGAAATAGCATTATCTTGAGAAACACCACTCCTTTCAAACCTCATGTCTGATTTTATACATATTTTTTGCTCATGAAACTATTATTGATTCATGCAACATTTTCTTGTAACAGTTGAAAATTCTGCTTGACATCAAATGCATATTTGTATACATACAAATAACCTCTAGAGCTTAATAGCCTCTCACAAAACTCAATTTCTGCTGAAAACGTCATGAAGTGACATCACGCTTAATCACCGCCCCCTGGTAGGCAAAACATTTGGAATTTGGTATAGTGCACATGCTAGGAAAGCTCTAGTTAAACATTTACATTTCTTTGTAGAACCGCTTATTGATTTAAATTATCATAATGGTAGTGAATTGTGTAGCTTATGGGTGCACATTCAGGTTTTCAAAAGGATCTGATGTTGGCATGTATCATTTCCCGCAGGATGAAAAACGATACATATGTGAATAAAACCTAATTAATAAAAATATACACTTTAGACAGGCACATTTTGCCAAGATAATGCATTTAACATATCAGACAACATCTTATGCAAACTGAGACACATAAGCACTTAAATATTACTTTGATAGCAACATTTTATTTTTATTTAATTACAATATATTTACAACAAAATATATTTAAATTGCATTTACAAAAAATTTAATTTAGAGAATATATATACCTAATTTAGGTACATGACAAAAACATTATATAGATTAAGCTCTTTTTAATTAATGAAGACGAATATACACCTATGGCACCTGATGATTTCATACAGAGACAACAAATATATAAAACCTCTTGTAAGATATAAAAATTTATTGTTTACAAATAATCTCTAGATATTTTTTATAAATTTCTGATAAACCATGGAAATATTAATATTAAATTTTATAGAAACCTTTTGTACTTCCCCATTTTTTAAAAAGAGCATTTATTTATTAAAATATTCAGAAAAATTAAATATAAATACCTAGAACTTTAAATAACTTAAACGGTCAAAGTAGTTTTATCTAAATATTTTCATCATTAATGCAAGCTATAATGTCAGTAAAACAGCTACACCACTGTAAACAATCAACTGAAATGGTGCTATTCGCAGCAATTTTTTAATTCACTGTGTAATGTAATGCATTTTATTCCTTCACCCTTTATTCCAGAAACAAAAATAACATGTTATAACAACTTAAAAAAAGAGTGTATCAAGAATTTAACTAAATAAATTAATTTTCCTGATTCAAAACTAATTTTTCTGTAAAATGGAATCGTCATATATACGTAATAAAAATAAAATAGATACCACTGTACAATTTACACATAGTTCAACACGTACGAAATAAGATCAGCATAGTTATCGACAGTTTTTAATATTTAGGGAAGGTCATATAAAATTATACAAATCAGACTTACAACAAACAAAGGGATCTAACATTTTTTTTTCCTGGTGCAAAGTGCAAAAATCGTTCGATGTCGGATTTCCTTACAACTGGCCATAGGGAACCGTCATCCTTCCAGTCTTCATTTTTTTAATTAAAAGGCATCTAAAAGACAAAAGAAACCACTATCTTTTTCTTTAAAGATGAATTTATCAACGTAAGTTTGTTTGCAAGATCTGTCCACAGTATTCGCATAATTTGAAAACTTTATATCGAATTTGTAGTAAGCGTGATCATAGAACGCCATGATAAGCCAACAGATGTTTTGCCGAATCAATCTTCTTACTTTCAATTTCTGTCCCAAATCGAATCACTTGACACTCGAATCACAGTTCACTTGAATTAAATTTTTTTTTCACCTTTAATTGCCAAAAAATCTCCAAAAAATCAGTACATCTTCAAATGATCTATTTATGATTAAAAAGTTTGAATTAAAAGAATAAAAAATTTAAGGAAAATAATAAAAAATTAGACACGCGAAGACATTTCTTTTCAGGCATTCGTTTTTTAGTGAGAACCACGCTGTGATTGAATCACGCTTTGTTTACTTCGTATGATCGGATGATCTCAAGATTAGAATCCAAATAACTCTAAAACTATTGAAGTAACAGATTAAGTGTACGCAGAAAAAATTATCAGTTTTTAAAGCTCTTTCCAAATGTGTAACATTTATGTACTTTCATGAAAGAAAAAATACATCGATTTCGACATTTTCAAATATGGCCGAATTTGAGCCGGTACACCCGGAAGTGTAACCGCGACAGAACCCGACCTTGCTTTATTAATACGGATTATGTTTGTGACATATAGAATTAAACCTGATGGAAAATGTTTATTTTGCGCTGTTGAGTAACAATATTTCTTTTTATTGGGTTCAATAGAAATTTTTTAAAGTGTATTTTCTATTCTTAATATTATGAATTTCAACATTTGGCAATAATGTATTGAGTATAATTGGTGTATTAGTACTGTAAGGACTTTGCCTGAAATAAAAGACTGGCAGCCATTTTGTATTTAATGCTTTAATTGGATTTCTCGACTAAATGCAGGCTATTTACAATATATATATAAAAGATTAAATTCGTGGGTTCACGGCATCGACGGGGAAGGTTAGACTTGAGTTGTCGCTGCGCTCATTCAAATCTATCTAGGCCCGACAGTATCTCCTTGTCTCCTGCTCTAGCGTCACTCGGAATAACATAATCTCTGAATCACTGACTTCACTTAACTCGCGTTCGGCGACTTTATATACCTTCACCGAACGTTCTAGAAAGATCTGGAAAACACCGCCTTTCTTTATTCAGTTACGTTCTCAGACGACAAGGCGCCTCCGGTCGGCAACTTCCCTTTTGTAGCTGACGAACTGCTCCGTAAACTGTCGGTAGCACTTCCGGCCATTATGTCGTCAGGCGACTATCTGACTGCAGCCGTCCAGATCAATTATGTGCAAAAACCGCGCGGTGATTGGTCTGCCCGGAATTTTCCCGCCCAAAAAACTCGCTATTGTACCGGAGTCGTTACAGTACATTTATTTACTATCCAGCCGTCATGTTTTGACGGGTACTAACTAGTTTTATTTAATTTAGTGTGCAATAGAAATAGAACAGAATATAAAAGTAGAACAAGATACCAATACATACATAGCTTAGTGAAACCCTTGGTTAAATATACGATTACATATTTTAACATGTAACTGAATCATGTAGCAAAACTCTCTATTTGTCAAGGAAATAGAGAGTTTCGCTACAGGATTCAGCTACACCTAGGTGCAGGAGTGCCACCCTAATAAGAATCCAGCTCTAATATAAGCGATCCCGTGTTTGATATAATAAAAGATAATTGCAGGAAAAAAAAGTTGAATTTATTTCTGAAAATAGTAATCATAACGTTATTTTATTTATTTAAATAAATCTAAAATTTAGTGTAGTTAAATTTGTTCATATAATGATTTACAGTGCATAACATCACAATAAAAATAGATTTTATTCCTTATAAAATTCTTGTATTTATTTCTTTATTTTCTGTCACAACAGGTTTAAATAATAACAGACCATCTTTAATTTATCCTAAAACATTGTTAGGGAACACATGCAACGTGAAACAACTTTTAAATCATGAACTAGGGCATGTTAAACCAAAATGCAATTTTTAAATGAAAAATCAGGCTGTTTTAAAGGACACTTTCGTTTGCAAATGAATACAGAGGCTGTTCGCACATTTTTTACACGATTTTGGTAAGCGGTAATAAAAAATCGTTTGCTGCAAAAGAAATAATTACAATTGTACTATGTTTTTAAAAGTCAAAATTATCCTCTGCGGCTTGAAAGTTTTGTTTTTATTCGAAATGGCGTTTTTAACAAAGCAGTGGTTCGAAGGCTACATTTATGCTCTTTCCGAAGAGAAATATGCATACTCCGTTATCCCAAAACGATGTGAGAGTCATGGTTTTGGGATATCTAAAGCGTCGATAGGTAATATCGTCAACAAGAAAGGAAAAAAACGTCAAATTGGAGCCTCAAGTGGGACAAAAATTACAAACAAGTATCCAAGGAAAAAACGGACATCTTCGACTATTGCAAAGGTACGTTGTTTAATGTTAAAAGAAAATCTCCCTAGTAAAAGAACAGTTGCAAAATCCTTAAAATGCTCGGTGTCCACTGTAAACAAAATGATAAACGTTGATTTAAATCTTAAGAAAGCGAAAAAACGCAATGTGCATCGTCTTCTTCCAAATCATATCGAAGAACGCAGGACACGCTGCAGAATTCTGTATGAGAAACACTTATCCAAAGAAAAATGGAAAACAATTGTCACAATAGATGAACCATGGGTGTATTTAAATGATTGCAACAAAAAAAGAGCCATTTATTATCATAAAAGGGGAGAAAAAAATTTAAGTACATGGTTCAAAGAATCGAAAGAAAGTTTTTCTAAGGAATTCATGATTGTTACTGGTTTTTCTTATAATGGCAAGTTAAAAATAAAGAGAGTGGAAAAGAATGTCAAGATTAACTCCAAATACTATCAGGAACATATTTTATCACCAATTTTTCTGAATGAAATACCATCGCTTTACCCACAGTGCCATCAATCTGTGAGACTTCATCAGGACAAAGCTAGCAGTCACACATCAAAATCCACTGTAAATTTCCTAAAAGAAATGGAACAAAAAACTGGTATCAAGGCCATACCCTTCACTGATATCCCTACTAAATCTCCCGATGTATCACCTATGGATTTTTGTGCTTTCGGACTTTTAAAATCTGCATTATCCAAACGTCGTTCCAAAACCCTTACAGGACTCTGGAAAGCTGTTACAGAGGAATGGGATATAATACCTCTTCTGACACTTGAAAAGGCATTATTATCCTGGAAATTGCGGTGTCGAAAGATAGTTCAGAATAAGGGATGTCAAATAGAACATTTAAAACACAAGAATTTTATGTAATTTAGTTCTGTGAATACAATATACATCGTCTAAAAAATGTGTACAGCCTCTATATTATGAGATATCTACTCAGATATAAGTCAGTTTTGTACAAGAAGTTTCAGACAAAAATTGATTTAAAATTGTAGCTTTCAGGCTGCTGTGTACTAACCCTATTGGATTCTCTCACCTCAATGTTTACTCATGGGGAAAATGTGTCTACTATTGACAGCTACATAAATGCCGATAATCCATTAAAAATGGTATTTTCTGAGAGCCTGAACTGTTTAGGACCTTGAAACAGGATTCATTTTATAAATATCGTCCATCGAAGGAATTTTCGAGCGTTTAAAACACACTAGACCAGATTTTCCCCCAGAATAATTTAAATTTTAAATTAATATTTGCATTTAAAAAAAAGAAATAGTTCCAAGGTGTAAAAATCTTTCTCTATTACGGAGTACATTTTTAAAAAAAATCTTTAAATCCCAGTCTGCAATCCTTCGACACATTTTCTCCATGGGTTGACAGTGAGGTGAGCGAATCCAATACGGTTAGTACACAACAGCTTTAAGTTTTTATAGTAAGTTATCACCACCTTTTATTGCACATAAAGAAACACAAGCACTAAACAGGACATTGGATACAAAATTTATTCTCAGTTGAAAAATGACATTGATCAAGAAAATGTCAGTACAGATTACAGTTACAGTTATGATAGTATTCTAACATGCAACAACTGTTGATACTTCAAATAAACTATAGGATATCATAAATTTAATATTCAGGCTTAGCATGATGCTTAAAACACGCTTTTTAAAATAGGGTAGTAAAATAATCAAAGATAGTTAGTAGTTTTTAGTCTCTACATCGATTTTTAGTAAAGAGAAAATCACATCAAATTTGAACGAATAAATTGAAAAAAAGGAATTTTTTTCCTTAAGTACAGTTATTGAAAGATTTATTTCGTAAAGGAGATATGAGTTTTAAAAACTATTTTCAGAAAATTTAACATCTTTTTCCAAGGAAAAACTGAAAAAACCCTAAGAAAAACTAGGAAAAAAACTAAGAAAAACTTTAAAAAAAAAACTTAAAAAACAAGACAAAACAGAAAACAAAAAAAGATAACTAAGGAACGTATGCAATTTTTGTATGAAAACATAAAAATTTCAATAAATAAAATATCTAGTGACATATTAGAGTGCACAAGTAGGGTTATTAACACAACGTGATGTCAATAAATGGATATTATTGTTTTAATCAACATTTTTTTCCTAAAAAGTCGATATAACAATTAAAGAGACCCTTCTTCCAAAATAGAGGAATAAATAGTCTTTTTTACACGTACTTTAAAATTTTAGTTTAGCAAAAGAGGCTCTCACGTAAGATTACACATACGTTAATGAATAAATCTAGCACAAAATGTAATAACACTCTCTAAAATCCGGATAAGGTTTTACAAAATAAATTTGTCCTAAAGGGCATCAAATAATACTAACAAAATGTACGTATCTTTCACGTATCAATCGTACGTATCAATCATATTTTTCACTACCAAATATTGATGCAAATTTGATCCTTATACATAAGATTTTTAAAACGTCATATAAATGTGTCTATGAATTTAATTTCATTTTACGAAACCCAGACAATTTTACAAATCATATCTCTTCTAAAATGTATAAATAAACGATCATTTACAAATGAAACAAACACATTTTAAACATTTCGCTTATTGTATACGAAGAAATTCCTCCTATGGTTTCAAATGCCTTCTATATATCTGATGTTAAATGTTATAAAACACTCTGAAGTCCAGTTAGAATTTTACTAAAGACATCTCGACTTAAAAGCATGGATTAATAATAAATGTTTAATAAAATACTATCAACACATGCAACAATTAAAATATTTGTTTAAAACTAGTGCCCACAAATGTGAACTGATTTTCAATAAATACGACCAACGTTTTTTTTTTAGAGTTCTAAATTTCGAAGAGAACTTCTCGCAAGGGCGTCTCCAAAATGCACAAATTAATAATGATTTACTAATGACAAGAATCTATTTATATGTTCAACACTCAAAGAAGATTAATATTTTAAACGAAGAACTCCATTTGTCAACAGAGATTTTCAACGCAATCTCTAAACCTGTCCTTTGATTTAACAGAGTGTTCTAAAATACAAAAAAGTGTTCACAAAAGATATCTTTAAGAAATTTAAATGTAATAGTAATACAGTAAAGTATTACCATAACAGAGTATTTACAGTAAGTATTTATAACAGTTAAGTTATGAATAAATTTACATATTCAGTCATTAAATAATTTAATCTTAAACTGATTCGTCTCAAATACATACAAATTTTTTTGCATTCCATACACATGTTTTAAATTCAATAACCTAAAATCCAGAGTAGACTTTACGAAATATTTTTTTTTTTTTTTTTTTTTTTTTTTTCCAATGCGGAGGCACTTGTATTCAAACATTGGCCCTTACTACGCCGCAGTTTTACTGTCCATTTTATTGTGGGGGCACCATATAGGCGGACAGCATTACCCCCTATGAAGGGACGACACGAACGGAGGCATTTTTCGTGGCGCAACGCTGGGACTCGATCTGAGCACCCTCAGCACCGAAAACCAGCGCGCTGTACCACTGGGCCGCCACAAGCCCACTTTACGAAATATATCCCTTTCAAAATGAATAAGTAAATTATAATTTACTAATTACAAGCTATCTATATACATTCACACTTTAAAATATTGATTGTAAATTAGGGCCTGACATATGACAACAGATTTTCTCCGAAACCTACACAGTCTGTTTGAAACCTAAAGTTTTAAAACTCCAGAGAGAACTTTTAACGAATTGTATCCCTTTAATTATGCATAAATTAATAATCTATGAATGAAGTGTCTGACACGATGTCATCTATCATCATGATATAGGATGCTAACTTTTAGTGCATAGATTTTTAATACTTTCTACACATTTATCTTTAAATTTAATGGGACTTTCTAAAATCCGGAGAGAACATTACAAAACACATCTCTTTTCGAACTAAGAAAAAAAAAAGAAAAAAAAGCTGCTCCCGAAAAAGGAGAAAAAAAAGGACAGAAACAAATAAACAACAACAACAACAAAAAATTCTCTGCGCTGTGGAAGCGTCCCATTTACTGAATTAATTCGTCGCCTTCATAAGGTGAAAGGTCACAATCATCTAGATGACCTAAAAAGGGTGGGGGGGGGGAGACCCCTCTCACACCATCTATAATCCACCCCATCGAGTATCGGGGCACCGGCCCCAGGGGCCCACTCGCAACTGATTGTTTCTCCGACAATCCTCGGGTCTTTGGTAATGGGGATGCTTGGTACTGCGATCAAGTGCGGTCCCTAGCGTAACGAAAGGGGGAAGGGGCGCATTAATCGCGGGCCCCTGTCCTCATGGGGGCTTTCCAGCCGACTTCGCGACATCTGCGTCTCTGTTTTTGGCCGGAAATCGAGAGTTAGGGCTAATCGGTGTAAAGGGCTGACCGAGATTGAAATGGATAGCGATGGTGGGATGGACGCTCAACTTGTTTGCCAAAGGATTGATTTCGCCGATAACTTATCGGTTTATATTTTTGTCTCAAAATAAATAAATAGTTATATATATATATATATATATATATATATATATATATATATATATATATATATATATATATATATATATATATATATATATATATATATATATATATATATATATATATATATATATATATACATATATATATGTATGTATGTATATATAAATATATATGTATATATATATGTAAATAAATATATATATATATATATATATATATATATATATATATATATATATATATATATATATATATATATATATGTGTGTGTGTGTGTGTGTGTGTGTGTGTGTGTGTGTGTGTGTTTGTTTGTTTGTGTTAGATTCAATTTTTCAAACAGTGATTCAGGCCCTCCACTCAATTAGATTAATTTGTTTATTTTTAATTTAGAGTGAATTAGGGAGAGGTGAAAAATGAAGGTTAGGTATACAAAGGATAAATCAATACCTCAGGAGCTTTTTCTGATAATTCTACATAAAATATTACTTATAACTAAAAATCAAGTGACTGTTCTGTAAGACGATAATGCTTAGGGCGGCATCACGCAATAGCTTAGTGAATTAATCCTGTCCGATAACTGAGTAGCTTGTTATTCTTTTAATAGCTTTCGCAACTCAATGGGCCCTCAATCCCCCTGGAAAGGAAATCTGATTTAGGAAGGGTGTTGTCATATGCGGAACCCTGACAATCAGATCAACCAAAAAAATTCCTCGATCGTACTGAAAAGACTCATTATTTTCATCTAAAATTGCTATATTCCCTCTAAAGGCATTTTGCTATGAATGTTTTTAACTATTTCGACAATGTTGCCCTGTTTTTCAGACCCTCGTTAATTTGTATTTTTTTATGATAATCAGTGGGTAAAAATAAAACAAATCTTAAAAATCAATCCAAGGGAATTATAATTTTGAATGCCTAATCGCAATTTGTTTTAATCAAGGAATTCAACTTTGTATTTCAAAAGAAATACCGGCATTATGTTACTGAAAATTGCTAATTATGTTCGTTAACGTTGTATCATTGATATGGATTTTTATTTATTTTTACTTTTAAGACAATTGTACGAAAAGTTTGAATTAATAAGGAGAGGAGAATTCAAATGTTTAAACTAAAATGGTTGTGTATTTCATGCAGAAGTCTGAGACTCGTAATCCACTCAAATCTGTTTTATGTTGAAAAATTTGCGTTTTATTTTTCATTGATAACTTTGAATTTCATTGCACCCAAAGTACAGATCGTTGTCCATTTGTCATATCCGAAAATTAAATTTATTTACTACTACAACTGATTTTTCTAAATTTTATAGAACTGCTCTCTTTTTATAAATATAGTTCTGGTAAAAGGATTTTTTCAGTCGTGAAATAGGCCTATATTTAATGAAATTTTACGTTAAAATAATTATTTTTAATATATTTTTTGGTCAGACATTGAGTTGAGTAAAACTTACAACTATAATTAGAGCCTATCTGCATTAAGTTGTTTGAGTGTAGAAGTGTGTATTTTCAATCCTTGAGAATAATTTCCTCCTTCTCATGGCAATTCAAGATTTTAGATTTAATGACTCGTGGGCCCGAGGTTACCTAGTGGCTCGAGGTAGAAAGTAGGCTTTGACTGGGGGGTGCTCACTTGAATCCATAAACCAGAAAGTCCTTCCACGAGGGCAGAGGGTGAGGAATGTGCGAGCCTTCCATATGTTGTCATTGGAAGTCCTCGATCAAAATTGAGGTGGCACCAAGGGAGCAATGTCGACTCACCTGGATGGTGCTCCAGATAAAAACAATTTCAGCGGTTCTGGGCGAAAGTCTCTGACAAAGTGCCTCCGCATTATCCAAAATAATAATAATAATAATTAGTATTATTATTATTTGTATATACTAACTCACCTTGTTTTTATTTCTGTAGAAACCATTACGGAATAATATTTCAAAGTTGAAAGGGGAGACAAGGATTACATGACAAATCAATAAGTTGGAATAAAAACTTACATAATGAGTTCATAAATGGAAGAGTAATTAGAAAGATGTTGAATTCTATATTCAACGGTAGATGTTGCTGTTCCTTAAAATTTTCTGCTGCTAGTCTCACTATATTTAATTTTTAAATAAGCGCAGAATGTTAATGAATTGTACGACTGCTTATCACGAGGGGATTTTGACGTTACTAATTTTACTCTATATTTTCCTTGCTGTTATGATCATTTATTTAACACTGTGACTTTCTTACATGTTATTTAAACAGATATTCTACGTGTAGATATATACCTTTTAAATATTCTTCTGTTAATAATCAGAATATTTTAATTTTACCATGAAAATCGCTATTCGCTTTTGACGTTAATGCTACAATTAAATTTGCAGAGGAGTTTAAAAACTAGCAGAACCTTTTCCATCCGAATTGGATTCAGTTCAAGATCAGAACTGTAAATAAATTACTTGAAAACGTCATTTATCATTGATTAAACGCTATCCGTAATTATTACAAACTGTTACACTGGCAGCTGATTTTCAGTAGTTAAATATTGTTAGAATGTAACTATTTTATAGTTCCCTTAATTCCTTATTTGGGAGAAAAGGAAACTTTTCAGCAGTATTTCTGAGTGGTAATATACACAGCTGGATAACATCATACGCTAGCTGCTGTCGTCAAGCTGAACTTCGATTAGGTTAGTCCATATCCAGATCGGGTAGTGGTTAGTGTCATGAACTTACACAGTGTGGGCTCGGATAAGGCTCGGGCTTCCGATCAGGTTTCGACGTTCTTGTTCTGTACCTTTATGGGGAGCAATGTTGGTTCACCTATAAGGTGCTCCTATAATAAAGAAGCCAGCAAATCCGTGATGTAGACTGGTGAATATCATCAAGATCAGTGCCTCCACGTTGGGGCAAAAAGAAAACATATCAAGGGGATAACAGCGTGGATCTGTGGTGTAAATGTTTCTTAAAAAGATACAGCAAACAAGAGAAATGGGGTTCATTTTTGAGCAAACCTATTTGCTTTGATGTCGAAGTAAAAATGTATAGCAGAATGGAGGTAAGTACAAATTACATGTTGCCCCACCAGGTGATAAGAATATTTTGTCATCAGGGATATCTGTTATATTTCTTTCTACTAATCTTAAGAGCTATTTTGTCGTAACGTTAGTTTTGGTTTGGAGCACTACGGTCAACTTTTTGCTACACGAGGGCTAATTAGACCGGGATCTACAGTTTAAAGCCGATTCCGAACGGCTACAAACATCATTGCCAACAGTGGGACTCGAACCCACAAGATCTGAACCGAATGCCAGCGCCCTAGCCATTCGGGCATCACCTGGCTGTCGTAACTTTAGAGGAACAGCTTTAAGACATAACTACACTGTTCAGATGGCTGATAGGATTACAATAAGCCTACTAATGCTGTTCGAATACAGTAAATACCTCTTTGAAGCTAAAATAAACTTTTCGAGACTTAAGTTTATTTAAACATAAATCTTGAAAATTTTCGAAATCCATTCTGTTGAGTAGAGAGTCCCTTGCTACATCCGGTCAATGTAGTCTCCATATTGTTGAAGATGACCGTACTGCTCCAAACCTGGCAACCCACCTAGACAACCCCTTCCTATCAAAAGTTGTCCTTAACGAGACGTTTCCAATCTGTCAGGCTACATGCATCTGTAGCGATAAAAAATGAATCATATTAAAAAACATATCTTGTTGAATATTATGTCACCATTTCCCACCTGCTTAAAAAATAATAAAGAGTTCAAAGAGCTACAGCTTCATCACCTGTCTTCACCTATCAGAAAAGCACGCCAGGAGCAAAGATTCCGAAATTCCTTGGCAACCTATACTCAGCGACGATCCACAAAGCATCCCTTTCAACTCGCGCTACCTGTGGTTAATTACTTTGTAACCTTCGGAGGACTGCCTTCAAAGAACACACGCCTCTACTCCATCATATGCGTTGTTGAACTTTGGGACTACTGTGTTAAGTTCTATGATTCAGAAAGCTGTCTGCCTGAATCAAAATAATAGAAATATGCCGACACCACTGGAACAGTGCCATGGTTGAAGTTCGTACGCGGTTTCTTGTGAAAGAGAGATGGATGTATAAGATCCTTTTTCTGTTAAATAAAGAATGCGTGACTCGGTTTCTTTTATTTTACGATGCATTTACTCGACTGTGATTTTTTGAGCAGCGAAGCATTTTGTTTGCTTCCATTGAACACACAAGCGACTTGGTTAGTTTGCTTTGTTACATTAGGAGTCTGTTTTGTTTTTTTATTCACTCGAGGGAAATAAATGGTGATTGACATCTTGTGCCGGTAAAATGATTATCTTAATGATATCAGATATTCTAACTTGAATAGAATATATACACATATTAAGGTAGGTAAAGAGGTTGTATATATACAAGGCAAGTGATATTTCCTAAGTTCTTTATAGCAGTCTACATTAGCAATTGCAAATAATTTCTGAGTACTACCCCATTAGGCAATCACTGAAAAATTACCGAACAAGATATTTTAGCAAGTTAAGAGACTTAAGATGCAGTTGCTCTAATACTTTTCAGATGTAATTGATAACTGCACCAAATTGCTTAATTGATTTCTTCATCTGCTAGATCAGATATTTGTCTCAAGCCAAGTGCCTCCGCATTAGAAAAAAAAATCTGTTGCTGTCCTGGATGATCAAGCACCAGTGTTTTTTAAAAAATGTATTATAAAGGAAAGCAATTTAATCAGTGATTAAAAGTGCTCCACAAAGGCAAAGTATCATTCGAAAAAAATTGAACCTTTCAATTTTCAAATGCATAAGAGATAAATTAAAAATGAAGAAAGCCTTTTCAGTGTTTATTTCGGCGTGAGGTGAACGCTAAACTAAAATAACTTTCGATGCAAGAGAATAGAAGTAAAGCGAAATGTTATTTTTAAAACATCAAAAAGCTCATTCTATCAAACTGAAACAACTGCTATGAACTATCATGGATCTGATATGGATCACTGAAAGGTATATTAGCCCGTATGAAAATTATGTATGGTAGTTTATTGGGAACAGTAGCGCCATATTTTGGCCAATGAAAATGGTGTTTAGCTTTTAATTTTGTTTCTTTGCTCTTGAGGTGTAATTCTGTAGTCTTAAGCCTTATACGGTGTTTAAGCCATTTCTGGGGTAGAATTGAAAAAAAAAAGGAATACTTCTATTCTTAAGTTATGTTCTTTACCCTTTTAAATGTTTATGTAATTATATTTTATTAAGTAATTTATTCCAATTTTTTTTAAAGATTTGGAAATATGACAATCTTCAGTTAATATTTATAAATAACAGCAACAGTACTTGCCTTCCCTAACCTAATTTTTACTTTATTCTGAAGCTTGTAAGGATGATTTAGTCATTATACGGGAAAATTCGCTTTGTACGTGCACTAATCAACATGGAAGTCATGGCCGCCAACACAAAAACAGAACCAACGCTATTTATTAATCTATATATATATAACAGTTCCGTAACTGACTCATTCATTCATTCATTCATTCACTGACTGACTGACATACAACGCACAGACCAAACCGCTGGACCTAAAGGGCTGAAATTTTGCATGGCAATTCTTCTTATAGTGTAGGGGTGCACTAAGAAAGATTTTTCAAAAATTCTTCTTAGATTTTTTTAAATTAAATTTTTAAGCTGTTTTTTAAACTTTTTTTTAAACTTTTTTTACGTTTGCATTTAAAATAATAATTTGAGGGTTATAAAATTTATATCACAAGAAAGATCATAAAAATTCCTTTAAAATGAAACTTTTTCGAATCTTTACCTCCAGTTCCTGATTTTTGGTGAATTTTTAAAGATTAATTTTTAGAATTTAATTTATTAAATGCTGATCACGTGACTTCCTTTTCTGGTACTTTAAATAAATTTATCGTCACGTGCATAAAAACTAAATAGACAAAAAATAATTTTTTTTTCTTGCTAATGCGGCAGACGATTGGACATTATCCAAAAAAATATTAAAATACAGTAAAAGAAATGTTCTAGAAACTGTACTATATTAACTGTACTATATTCTTTAGTATTCTTTATATTAGATTTAATTTGAATATCTTCTTCTACATTATTTTGTCTATAAAAATATCCCTTACAATTTTTTTATAAATATATATATATATTTTACATCAATTATATACATTGATCGTCGTATTTATTATATATATATTGGCATTAATTGCATACATTGACCGATGTTTTTACTTTGAATGTACTCCGTAGCGGAGTGCGGGTTTTCAGCTACTCTGGTATATATAGATAGCATCATGCTCTTTGATTCATTTTGCCCATCTTATTTTCGTTTTGAAGCTAATATTCGTTTTAAGCAGGAATTTAAAGGTAAGAATTTAAAAGCTTACATAATGATTGTGTTTTGATGATTGTACTTTGAACTTTGAATATTTTTTTTAAGTTAGGTAGTTAAGCATTATAATATGGTTTAGTTTAGGCATGCATCATGTTTAGGACCACAATTATTTATAACGTTTTTCCAGAAAATAATGTACTGAATGTTGTACATTTACAGCTTAAGTGTGTATAATACTGTAAACAAGCTCATTATGTGTTATCACTTCACTGCAGCTTCCTTTCTTGTAAATGCCTTCCATGTTGTCTTTTCAGATGCATTAATCATTGTTATTTTTTTTTTCAAAACTGTATCATTTTTATGCTTTGCATATTGAAATCAATCTAGTCTTTTGCAGTTTAATTTTCTGGAATTAACTTCAACTGTTTTTTTCTCTTGTATTGTTGTTGATGTTTACGATCTGGTTTCTATTAAGCAGGATACTTGTGGGTGGATTTTTTTCCTATCCGATTAATTTCGATATGGTCTGCCTCACGCCTGTTTTGATTTGGCAGTTTCTATTCCTCAATTGAGAAAATAGAATAATGCACGGTTGAGGGATATACTTGCAATTGTTTTTGCAAATATGCCCCTCAACTGTGGATATATTTGCCAAAAATAAATTGCAAGTTTATGAAAAAGAAATAAAGGCAATATTTTTAAACAGTAAAAAAAAAAGAGTTCATTCATAATTATAAGGTTGGCATATTTAGCTCGGTTGATCAAATCTATAGATTTTCTGATAGTTTCTAAACTCTGATCATTTTTCTGCTGAAATTTCTTTTGTATTATTCTATGAAAAATATATACGCAGACTGCCTATTCAACCACTAACTATACTATAGCTTATGAAAGGAGACAAAAAAAAAGAGAGGATTGTTTTATTACGTTTAAAATCATAGTTAAATTCATAGTTACGTTTAAATTAATAGACAAAATTACGATTAAAATCATAGTAAAATTCGAACTTTATAAATACTTCAATAGCACAAATACGTCTAGATAAATTTTGAAACTATGACATATTAAATTATAACATAAAGACGAAGCTTATGAAATCATATCTTCTTTCAACGTGTTTCATCATTAGACTTATTTGGCATGTCTACATATATTGGGTAGGAATATATATATATATATATATATATATATATATATATATATATATATATATATATATTCCTATCTACAGGGATCTTCAGATCAGGCAGGTTGTTACTTTTAAATTAAAAAGAATAAAGTCTCACGTGATTAACTAATAAACATGTGGAACTACTGAAATTTTTTTAAAATTTTCTACTTAAGCTACAGGGATTTTATGTATTTTACGCATATATACAATCTTTAAAGCACATTATCACACATCCGGCATAGTTAAAATACTTCTTTAAGGATTGTAATGCATAGCTTAATCAAATTATATAACTGCGGTATATCATTTTTAAATCATGGAGCATAATCATAATGGAGTGATTTTTTTTCTTACAAAAAATCCTTGTCAGGGTTAAAACAATAGTTATAATTCTACTACGTACCATTGTGGAATAAGATTTTGATGAAAAGATTTTTGTTTTTCCCGCAGCGTAGTTTCTGCATCACGGAGAAATCAATGTACATTCCCATCCTAATTAAATTCTCAACTCTTCCCTTTCTAGCACTTCGTAAGTCAGATTTTCAATCACTAGAATTATATATTTTGGATCTTTAAAGGGAATTCTTTATGCTAAAAAGATTTGGGATAATATGTTGGAAATCATGGACTACCCCGGAGTATTAAAAATACTGCTGAAGCAATGTAATAATATCGGATATTTGGGGGGGGGGGGGATTTTTCTATATACGATGAAAATGCCATAACTCTGTAAGAAATTGTATAAGGCATATGAAGATGGATTAAATCCTTTGAGAAACTTACTTCAGATATGTCTAATTACATCGGAAAAAGCTTAGCATAGTTGTCTATGCGCCGTGTGCTTGGCTCCATTCAATTACATAGGTTGCGACATGGTTTACATTGGTTTGTGATTTGAGTCAGTTATCAGTTTTTTTTGAGTTGCTCCGTGTGCAGACGGGCTATGATTTTAGATCCCATATTTTACTACTTATCACAGTTATTTCGCAGATTGAATTTGTCGTAGCTTTGTCGTTATCCGATGAGTACAGAAATATTTCCAATGCTAACCTATAATGTTTTGCAGAGATATCGACATTTTAATCTCTAAGGGGCAATTTCTAAGAACCTCACTGACAAACTACGCAAGATAACGCTATTGCAAGAAATACCTGTATTGTGGTTGCTGTGGAGGAACATTTTTAAACGTGTCGCTTATTTGCATCATTAAAATACTTTTCAAAGCTTAAATGGATGGAAAAGTGGCTGGATACCGTTTGGTGCCATAGGTTTATTGCAAATGCGATAAGTTAGAAGTGTAAACCGAAATTTATTTATCTGGCTTCAAATGTTATGAGAATTTTATAGAAACACACCAGCAACGGCGACTTACGGACATGCATTCTATAAGCTGATTTGGTGGTTTCATCAGAAAATGCTGCTTTCATTAGCGTCTAAAGGTTTCTTTTTCGCTGCGAAAGCCATTCAAACACTTATTGTCGATGAAGCAGTAACAAAGCTGGCTAAAAATATGATATAAGGGATACTTTCACGGGATCATCTATAAGTCAGACAGAATAAAGACAACAGTGCGCTTAAACCATGCTACAGAGAAAAACGAAGCGTCAAACGCACTCGTTTATCAAGTTGTGTTCACTGGGGAGATGAAACAAAATAAGTAATGCCCAGTCGCAGGAAAAAACACATCAAGACGAGTACTCCCCTCTACGTTTCTTTTGATAAAGTCCTCGTTCTGGCTGACTTTCTGTGTTATTCGAATATAAAAAGAAGAAATGAAATACTCTTACTCGTATTAGTACTTCCTACGTAAGTTATCATATGACTGATCAATTTACAGTCGAACCTCGTTATAACGAACTTCAAGGGACCAAAGGTTTTGTTCGCTTTATCCGGTGGTTTGCTATATCCGAACCGTTAAGAAAAATTCTAGAGTTCACAAAATGTATAACTCATTAGTTGCTGTGTGTATTCAATAACGAAGTATTAAAAAATGATAAAATCTATTAAAAATGATCCTTAATGAATTAAATCGACTAAAATCGATTACATTAAACAGACACAATACTAATTTAATTACGTACAATAGGAAAACGGCGGGACCTAAATTTTCGTTCGTTATAGCCGTTAGTTTGTTATATACCGGGTTCGCTATAACGGGGTTCGGCTGTATGTATGATCCGAGATCACAAATAATCTGATTATAACGTTTAAATATTTTTATTTTGACAGTAAGACCGACATCGAACAGAAGATGGGAAATACATTTGAGGCAATTTGACGCATGTCCTATACATCATCCGTGAAGGCATCAAGGGGTAAAGTAGATTCGTATTACAAGGGTAAATAAAAACCCATGAAAACCGAAGACCTGCTCCAAGACCAGAGATGCGTTGAGAAATGCTGACAAACCCAGGGAAAAGAGTTTTTCCGTCTTCCTAAGTGATACACGTGGTTCATACAGCTGTAACCCTCCGGGGTCTAATAAATCTCAAATCACTACACAACATACTCATAAAGTCAACTTCAGTGTCTAAATTTATGTTATAAAAAATGTTCAGGCTGGGAAATCTGTGGCCTCATGAGTGAATTTCAATGTCTTTGTATGATTTTCAAATTCCCGTGATATAAATAGCCATGGAAACATCAGGTAGCTCAAAACTAGTCATATCAAAAAATTTTACTATCAAAATCCTAATAATATCGTGGAAAATTGTACTGAACCATTTTCGGATCACCTCAGGGCAAGTATTCGCCTAATATTGTTTTAAAAAAATCATAATTTCAAAGGAAACCATTTTCAAACTACCTCATTGCTAGTATTCACATAATAACGTATAGAGAATCTATGCTCACTTCTACCCAGACTTGGGTGTATATAATTTGAAGTGGCACTCTATTTGAATTATATACAAACACAGTTTATACATGAAATAATGTTTATTGAATTCGCTGCACATATAATTGGCTTTTACAGCAATAAGCATGCGTACTACTTGTACGGAATGTAAATACAGCTTTTTAAGAACAATATATTTTTATACTCACGAACAGTAAGTCAAACCAGCAGTACTGCCACGTAAACTTCTGGCCCGTAAAGCACCAGCGCAGGATAACACCTTTTTCAACCTTAACAACAACTCCTCCTTTTTCATTAATGACGCTGCGTGGTATTTATACTAAGCGCGTATGCCAAAATTAGCATATCTGAAGCAGCTTCTTTAATTCACTCAAAAGTTCGATTCTTGTGAATCGAATCTTGTGTATACCTTACAAACGTTATTTAAAAATCATAAAGTCAAAGGAGACTACTATCACGTTAAATTAGCTTAATTCTTAGGCTTCCTATAAAGGTACCTCGAGACTGTGCTTTTCCACTTGAAAGCATCCAACTAATGGCACGGTTACCAAAACAACGTCGCCTCACGCTTATTTTATCATAGTCTGTTCACCTTTATTCCTCCCTGCCAAAAGACTTTAGAAATATATATCAACTTTCTAAGCAGCATGTCCTGGTATGAGGGTAAAACGTATACCTTACGAATATAACGAGACACGGCGATGAAATATCTGTCTTCCACTCGTACGCTCTACCGCCGTTCCGGTTTCCGAGCAAACCCGCTCATGCTTCAGTTACCACACGCACCGTTTCACGTTATCTGGAAAACACAAAGAGACTCTTTGTCTTTACCTGGGATGCTTGAACACAGATTGGGAAATCGCGAGCCTTCGGGAGTCAGTTTGGCAGAGATCTGCCAATCAAAAGAATCTTGGTCGTCGCCAAGTTTTCTTCCAACGCCAGGTAGGTTATTATTCGCGAAATATGATATCTGAAGCGAATTGCAAATTAAACCTATTTCCCAACTAGTAGATTGCCGTGCAATTGCTGGAAAAAAATTGCTTTTTGTAAATTTATTTTTTGTGAAAGAGTTAACCCCCTTTTATTAGATGATATAAATGTCACATGCCATCATCTATGATTATCCGAATATTTAATGGCTCTTGAAAACAATCGTGAACTCAATGAAGTAGTCAATCAATGAATCGTAAGATTGACCAGTCGCTAGGATTTGTGCTTGAAATAAAGGGATTTAAAATTTATGAAAGAAAAGCCAAGAATGAGTTTCTAAAAGGAGTATTTTGTTTAAAGTAAATTGTTAAAGTGACTATCTCCTGACAGTCATTATTGTGATCTTTTGTGTTCTCATACATATTTTATGGACGTATAAAAAAGGCGTTTCTCTGACATGTGATGTATCAAAATTCATTAAAAATACTTTTAGTAATGATCAAAATTTATAAAACATTCGCAGAATAAATAAATATGAGGCAGTCATGATAATTCAAATATTGTTTTAAATTTTTCTATGCTTTTTTATTGTATATATCTCAATATTTACATATGTTCACGATTAATCATAGCGTAAAGCTATGTGTATTGAATTTTGACGAACAAGTATATTATTCGTTCTAATCTAAATATATATGACTTGGCAATTGTAATACAGATTGGCTATTTCTACAAAATAAATAAGAAAGAAATATAAGAAAAATAAGTGAAGAATAATATCCAAAGCGAATTGTCACTCACGAGAGTAGAATCAAATATAGAGTAAACCATTTTTGGTTACACTTTGAGTTAAGATTTCTGAACATCCAAGTTGACACATCAGACATTTTGTTTCTGTGAGACATGGGAAATCACATTCTTCGTATTACAAACCCTCTTTTCTCTTAAATGAAGTGTTTTGAAATCATATGCCTGTCCACTATTTTATATTTCATTAATAGATAAAAATGCCGCTTGAAGGTTCATTGCAGTTCAATAAAGATCCCCTGAATGATTTTTTAACACTGAATTAGGTAACTGCGGGTAATTCAAGAGTATGAATTCACCGAGAAATGTAACGGTACTCATAACGTGGAAGATAAAGTAAGTTGGATATTGCTCTTTTTATAAAGTGAAGATTAATCAGCAATAACAGGTAATTCGGGGCCTGCGTTTAAGTGACACAAGACGAATAACCACTAGCCTCCCTGTATAGTGAGGACTCTAGTTTTAGTGATGACGCCACATTCTTTTTTTTTTTATTTTCTCGGAAATCTCCCTTCTTGAAAATTCTAACAGATTAAGCCGTATAAAAATGTAGCTCTGAATATTCCAAGACGTCATAGTTTTTCGACTTTCACAGTTATTCAGTTCATTGCCTCTTTGCTTTCAATGACAAAACCATCTCTCTATGAAACCAGCTCATTATAATATTATGATTAGAATCCAATCCAATCCTTTTTTAGTAATATTAAAGTTTTATTAATTCATTGCCTTTCATATCCTCCTTCACAGCTGTCTTGAAATGAAATACTCAGGGGGATTTTTGAAGCAACTATTTGGGTATTCATAGTTCGCCACCGTTTAGGTATTGAATAGTCTCCGGTAGCGGAAGCATCCGACGGTTAGCCTAAGTGTTGTAACCTTCCGGAATTGGCTTCAAACTACAGACTATGCATACCGATATACTTGGATCTCAGGTAGCAAAAGGTTGTCCGCAAAGACTCTATCAGACCACAAAATATCCGTGCAACACAACACGCAGAATTTCAAATGTGATCTGATGAGGGAAAGTTGATCAGAATGGAGTAGTTATCGCACATGAAAGATGGCTAACTCCTTCTCATTAGTCGAGGAAAATGTTTTCTGCTTCCAGGAGCAGTATTGCATCTGAAGCAATATTGTTCTATTGCAAGGATTTTTGCGGTCGTACAACAAAAAGAACCTTGCCTACTCACATGTGGCTTTTGTGGTGCAGTTTATATATTATATATATATATATATATATATATATATATATATATATATATATATATATATATATATATATATATATATATATATATATATATATATATTTATAATCTGCCAATAATTGTTACACACCTACAAATTTCACCTATTTTGCATATTTTGCGTTTGTCGCTAGGTGGACGACCGGTATTTAACTTTAAAAATTTGGTGGTTGGATTTAGTAGTCGATTAAAAGCAGCATTGCAACTCGTAGTGAGTTCAGTGATTTTGAAAGGGGAGTAATCGTAGGATGCTATATGTGTAGAATGTCTATATGCGTCATTGCCATTGAGTTGGAGAATCCAAAATCAACTCTGGGGGAATTTATCAGTATGTGAAGACATTTCGGCATTACTAGCGCCAGAAAGGATCCAGGTAGAAACCGAAATTGCTGGATGGAAGAGGGCGCTCGTTAAAACGCATAACCAGGAAAAAATCATTGAACCTCGGCCGAAAATATCCAGAAAGCATTCCAGAGCAGTTCTGGTACTTCTGTCTGCATCAAGACTGTCCGAAAAAACTTCATGTACTTGGATATCAAGGCAGACTTGCAGCTTATAAGCCCCTTATGACGAAACCAACTAAAGGATACGATTAGTATTGTACAAAGAGTGTAAAAACAGGACGATAGAGCAGTAGAGTGACGAATAAAGATTCACATGTATCCAGTCAGATGGTATAGTATGGGTCTGGAGACAGCGTGGATAACACCTACTACCGGGAAGTGTAGTACCCATTGTGAAGTTCGGCGGTGGTGCAGTTTTGGTCTGGGGCTCTTTCTGCTGGTACGTCTTGCTCCACTAGATTCTGTTCCTACGACTATGACGGGTGATCGGCACACTGACATTCTAGACAATCCTTCCCTTCATACACCGTGGCTGTAATACAGAACTGAGGATTTTCTCCTCCACTATGATAAGGTCCCATGCTAACAAGTACAGCTGCTATTCAGTGGTACAGACTTGTGTGACACAATTATTGTGACCCGATCAGAGTTTCAATGTCAACATAATCGATCATTTGTGGGACGAAATGGAACGACGACTAAGGTTTAGACCAACACGGCCGAATTCTGCTACTCAACTCGTATCGACTTTGCGGGAGGAATGAAGAAAAATTACACTCGATGTAATCCTGAAATTAGTCGAAAGTCTTCCTAAAGGGGTATACTCTGTAATCAAGGATGGACCTACCCTTACTAAAATAACTAAACTCTCTTCACATGTCTTTTTCTCAGGTGTCCGTACAATTATTGGTATACAGTGTGTGTGTATATATATATATATATTGTACCATGATACGCAATTAAAAATTTCTTCCTAGAGTTACTCGACGGAGAAAGTACCTACCTTTTACTTCTTCGATGGTGTTAGCATATTCGAATATCCACTCCTTATACATTATTATGCTTTTCGATGTAAGAAAAAGCATAGCCATACGATAGGCAAATAGCAATTTTATTTTAACTATTATTTTATCATGGTAAATGACTGCCACTATTACTTCTGACATCATTGTTTTTTTTTCTCCGATGTACTTACTGAAACACAATATGAGTAAGAAAGAATGTTTTGAAAGGAATCCTTTAGCCATTTTGGAGAGATGAACATATTTCTTACAGGACGTAACTTATTTGTTTCTTCTTTCCCAATAGACTCATCTTGACAAACGAATATATTCGACTGCGAATGTTTTGCTCTTCTGTCCGTTTCGTGTGATGTTTTTATTTTTGCTTGGTTCGGAGAGGAATGCTTTGCTTTAAGATATTTTGCTGTTTTTGTATAAGTCATCTGTAAATAATTTTGAGTTTCCTTGCGCATTGGCTAATCTAATCTAATACTGAGTGCAATAAATCACAGTTCATTATCTCCAATGTAATTCACAAACAGCAAGCGAGGAAGACAAGAAGGAGGAACTAATTATTCAGTATACAAATTTCACTCGAGGTTTAATATTCCTTTCTTATTATTATTTTGTTAACTTAGTAATTAATTTTAACTGCTATAAATCGGTGCTCATTATTTACGATACAATTCACAAGCAGTTAAAGAGAAATCCAAAAATGAGAATCCAATTCTTAAATATAAAAGTTTACAGTAGATTTCATATTCATCTCTTATTACTTTGTTAACTTAGTAATTAATCTAATATTGGAGGCTATAAATCATAGCTAGTTATCTCTACTATAATCCACAAATAGCTAGCGAGAAAGCCAGGAATGAGAAACTAATTCGTCAATATAAATTTTTACAGTAGGTATAATATTCTTTTCTTAAAAATATTTTGTTAACTTAGTAATTAATCTAATATTGAGTACTATAAATCATAGCTCATTATCTCTAAGATAATTCACGAACAGCTAAAGAGAAAGCTAGGAATGAGGAATTAATTCTTCAATATAAAGTTTTACAGTAGATCCAACATTCCTTTCTTATTATTATTTTGTAAGCTTAGTAAATAATCTAATATTGAGGACTATAAATAACAGCTCATAATTTCTAATATAATGCACAAACAACTAACAAGAAAGCCATGAATAAGAAATGAATTCTTCAGTTTGTTATTTTGTCAACTTAGTAATCAATCTAATGTTGAATGCTATAAATCATAGCTCGTTATCTGTAACATAATCCAAAAACAACTAACGTTAAAATCAGAGCTGAGAAATTCATTCTTTAATACATAATTTTACAGTACATTTAATATTAATTTCTTCTCATTATTTTGTTAACATAGTAACTAATCTAACACTGAGTGCTATAAATCATAGCTCGTTAGCTCTAATACAATTCACAAATAGCTAACGACAAAGCAAAGAATGAAAAACTTATTCTTCAATATAAAATCTTGCAGTACGTTTAATATTTCGACCTTATTATCAGCTTGTTAAATTACTAATTCTGGGCACTGTGAAATGCTTAATACGATTCCTTTTGACTGTGAGGTATGTTTATAGCACCCTGTATGTAAATAACTCTTTCATACGTCTGAAGATTCTGGCGTTCTTTTTGCTAATTCTTATTCAATCAAATTCTTCCTGTTTATGTTCTTTCTTGCCGTAAGATATATTAAGAAAGTGCTGGGCGTCAATAAAACGTTCCTTTAAGTGTCAGTAAACAAGTTTTGCGACGCGAGGGAAAGTTGCCAGAGTAGAATAAATATTTAATATTTTTCTGCGTTTGATCGCATATGCAATATTACAAAATTAGACATTACTATTGATAGAAGAATCAGAGGAGAGAGGCAAAAATAATTAAATTGGTACTGTGGATTATTTCAGATGTACTCAGATATTATCCTATAACAGATGAAATAGAATCAAGCCGTTCTGGGGATATATTTACTTCTTTTCAGGAACTTACGAATGGTTCTTAAGGCTGCTGTGTACTAACCCTACTGGATTCGCTCACCTTAACCTATGGAGAAAATGTGTCCAAGAATTGCCGACTGGAATTAAAAGATTTTTTTTCTAATTGTACTCCGTAATAGAGAAAATTGTACTCCGTAATAAGAAATTTTACACCTTGGGGCATTTTTCGTTTTTTTTTAGAAATGCAAATAATATTTTTTAATTTAAATTATTGGGCGAAAACATCTGATCTAATGTGTTTTAAACGCTCCTCTATTCCTTTGGTGGACGAAATTTATAAAATGAATCCTGTTGCAAGATGCAGAAAGTTTAGGCTATCCGAAAATACCATTTTTATTGGATTATCAGCATTTATGTAGCTGTCAATAGTAGACAGCATTTTCTCCGTAGGTTAACATTGAGGTGAGCGAAACCAATAGGGTTTGTACATAGCAGGCTTAAGAACTTGCTGATTTAATCTTCCTGTTTCTTTGATTACACAGCTACCAGAAGTCCGTTTTAAGGTTTTTAGAACTCTATTATATTTGGATTCTAGGAAGACTACATTTTCCATTTATGTTTCTTTTAACTCCAGCTAATTTCCCTTATTGGATCTTTCAGTCGGTGTTCTGTGGTTGAAAGTATCTAAATACCGCACAAAACAGTAAATTATGAAAGAAGTATCTTTTATATTTCAATATAATCCCTTAAAAAGGCTAATTCTTTTTTTGTATGACGGAAGCGAGTTTCCAGTTGGTAATTTTTGTGAGTGATGATTCTAGTAAGAGTTTCTGCTGGAGAAGATATTATCAAATAATTTTATTTCAAAACGTCACATCTGTCATTTATATGGTAGTTTTACATACGGGTAAAATATTTCTGCGCACACTGCTACCGTTGATAAATCTCCCGGTGATTATGAAAGTGTTCTAAGTCATATATTTTTAGTTTCGAGATACTTGAGTTTGAATATGAACTAAATAATTCTACTTAATGACGCAACAACCAACTCAATCTAAAGGTTCCATTTTGACAACTATAGCTCCATATTACACTAATATAAAAGAATGCAATATTAAATACCTGATAAACACATTTTTTTTTAGCATCTTCACTTAGGCCATTTTCATAATCACCGGCACATATGTTTTCACGAAACGGGGGGTTATAAATTATTATCAGAATATTATAGATTTCAACAGGAAATATTCTCCTGTGAAAATTGAGCTGCATGTATACATTTTAGACTTTCTCAATGAAATCAGGTCAATGCTGAAAAAAATTTCATCAAAAGAGGTTTAATAATGACTATACTTTTCGAATGGATAAAGTTTCGATTGAGTATGATATATTTTTCCGTACTATTGCACTGCATGAACGCAATCTTTTTTGACCATTCAAGTCTCGTTAAATGTACTTAAGTCTCAATACCATATTTTCCGGCGTATAACGCACACCGGTGTAAAACGCACACTTATAATTTTAAATTACAGTTTTTTTAATTTTTAGGTATATTCTTTGTATAGCGCGCACCCTTTTCTTGACGAAGAAACCTGAAATGTACATGTGCGATGCTCTTATCTTTTGAAGTCATTCATTCCAATGATTTTATCAGGCTTTCACACAATGGCATACTGAACTGACAAGCGATAAGGGGAACAATATGTGTGGGGGGAAAGGCTTGAGGATGTAAATAATTCTGCAAACAGGGGATAAGAACGTACTTCTGACCGGAATGAATTCGCGGAATTAGGAGTCAGATGTTTCCGCTTTCAGAACTCTCTTTCAGAAACAGAATGATGTACTTGATGATACAACAGAAGACGAATATGACGAACTATTTATGTTATCCGATAATTAAAAATTTTAAGTTCATTTCTTTTAAATAACCAACATTTAGGTACATGTAGAAATCTAATTTTTTTATGTTCATCGTTTCCTTATTTTTAAATCTATCATTTTTATATCCGGCGTATAACGCGAACCCGTAAATTTCGATCTCATTTTTTTGTATCAAAATTGCGCGTTATACGCCGGAAAATACGGTATATACAGCTAAACTCCTTCGAGATTCTTGTAGAAATTTATGGATTAGGGTTTCACGTTTTTTTCCCCATCAATTTCCTGTACTTTGAGGATACTGTCTATTCAAAGATAGTTGCTTTACCTATTTTCATGCACTTTTTTTTTGTTTAATATGCTGTTAAATTTAGAGGTTAGGGAAAGAATTCGTTTGCAGTGAATACTTTAAATTTCAGGTTGGTAACTTTTTTTTAATGTCTAGAAATTACGCGTGATATAGTTACTCGTGACTCTTAGCTAATGCATTGATCTCCAAGTAGTTTAGCCTCAGGATATAATGACTTAATCTCCTCTCGATAATAAGATGTTGCCGAAATTTTGATTGTACCCTACTCGATCTATAGTGGCCTAGACAAACATCCGAAAATCTTCTGTGGAGGCCAAATCAAAAGTGATTTCCAGATGCCCCTGGCACGTCTTCCAACATCAGTAGATGCGAGGTTTGTTTGTGTTTTGTATGCGGTTTACGCCTTTGAAAATGATACTGTGCAATCTCCCAAATAACTTTCGACTTGCACATTGTTTAAACATTGAAATGGTACACTGTTGTTCGCCATACTTCATCTGAGAAATGTTTGGAGGAGTTTATCTCTACGAATCATCCTCAGATTTAGGATTTGACAGTACAGTGACTGCGAGAGTGATATAATGAGGAAATCATCTCCGAGGTAAAATTAACTAGTTGATAGTAAATAAATGTACTAACACACAAATTATACTCAACACATCATTGCCAAATGTTGAAAATCATAATAATGCACAGAAAATAAATAATGTGTTTAAGCGGTCTTGTGCTTAGTGAGTATCTAAAGCCCGATTTAAAAATCTCACCGAGCATGCGCAGAAAGCAATTTTTTTAAATTGTAAATTATCGCTAATTAAACAGCGCAAAATATACAATTTCCATGAGGTTTAATCTTATATTTCCCAAACATAATTATCATAAAAGTAAAAATGGCAGAGAGAGATATAGAGAGACTCCTCGGAATAAACGTGTTTAATCATTAAAACATGTCACTGAGCATGCGCAGAAACAGTGAGTTTCTAAAGACAGATTTAAACATGCCCCTGAGCATGTGCAGAAATCAATTTTTAATTGTAAATTATCGTTAATTAATAGAAATTGCGACTACAAAAACAAAATTTGACAAATCTACAGATTACAATCTTTCGTTTAAGACCAAAATGAAGTAAATTGATGCAGTAGTTTTCTCTCACGAACTGCCCAAAAAGTCGGCTTAGCAACTTAAATTTATAGATAGTCCCGTTCAAAAAATACCTTCATTAATGAGAAATTCGTTCTAATATTTAAAAAAAATATGTTAAAATACGTAATTGGTCAAGCAAAAATGCTTTTATAAGTTAATATTCGTTATAAAGAAAATATTTTTATTTGCATAAAAATATAAAGGCAATTTTTTCTTAAAATTTCCTGAAAGTGATCCTGTTTAGAATGTCACTGCTTACAGTGTATTTTTGCGAAGTATTTCATGAGTAGAGTTATTGAAATTAATCTTTCAGACTGATACAAAACTTATGTTATTGTCATAAAGTTTTTTGTACCTGAGATTCTGAGAAGATCTTTCAAGATTGCATTTCAAATTATACAGCTTTGTTAAACAATCGGTATGTATTATACATCCATGAGTATTGTATTGACACATTTATCTTCCCGTTTTTTCTAATTTTCATAAGCCGAGAATTTTCACTTGTAATTCTGTGGGAGTTGCTGTTTTTTCCTTTCTTTTTTTTCTCACTGCGTTATCTTGGGGACACACACATCACGATTTCTGGTTGCATTTGTATAATCAGTGCACCCAGTTAGTTCACCTCTCTGTGAACATCAGAGGATCTGAACCAACGCTGTGAACACTTGAAACGCTATCGTCCATAAGAAGTGTACTCTGTAGCATACCTATATTATTTTATTAAACTCACATATTTTATCCTGGAACACTCGACTATAGACCTAGTTTATTTGCTTGGAGAAACTTTTTACTGTTTATCCAAATTGGTTTATAGCTGAAGGCAACATGAAATTGCAAACTATACGAAAGTAATCGCAATCTCTGTTTTTGTACATCTATAAATAACATTGTCGATTTTGTAAAAACCTTATAAGAGCAAGTAACGTAATAACATCGCTTTTGGCTTTGCTTACATAAGTTAAAATACATCTCTTTTTATATTTAAATACAGTTTATTATGTCATATTTTACTTTCTGTGTCCTGTCATTTCCTCTCCTCATTTTGTACTTCTTACTGAAATGTTGGATTTATTTATTTTGTTTACTACTTTGTATATGCTAGTATATGCATTATATTGTGAAACCCTTTTCATAGTTGTTGTTTCACATATTTGTTGTTGGTAAGAAATTAGAAATGTACTGTAAAGTTCGGAAAATACTTGACACTGCAGGATAATCAATACAAGTGTAATTATAATTCAATTACAGAACATGTCAAAAACTTAGGAACTTCCATTTTTTTAGGTTTCTATAACGCAATAAGTCTACTTTTAAGTATGCTTTACAATAGTGACATTTAGAACCAACCTCTTGCGAGATTGGTGTTAGAGTTATCTACCAATACTACAACAATGTTAATGTTTCCAGGGAAAACGGGCTTAAAGTAAGGCCGCTGTGGATTGATTGGGACTTGGCTATATATATATATATATACGATGTTTATTCCTACTTAACGTAGTTTTCAACCGTATTTTCGTGTTAAGTTACCCCTTATTATCCAAAGTCGGACGTTTAACCTAATATTAAGTTGATGATGAGATTATATTGCAAAATAATCCCCATTTTGATTATTAGATAGAAGCAAAACTTCTTCATAATTGCTCAGTGAATTTACCTATAATTATCCTTAGATTTGATTATTCTTAGAGGTCGTCTAGCTGGAGCTAAACGTGGAGATTGGCAACAACAATTGTAATTATTCATATAGTAATAATCCTCCTACAAGAATTTGCTTACTTTTCTGTATTTCGCAAGGTCTTTTTAATCAACTTTTCTTCCTTCATCATTTTAGAAAAATTAATGTATGTTTAAGTTAATCGAGATATTGCGTATTAGGTTTACTAAGCTCTATATGGGTCTCTCTAACCACATGAAATCTGCCCAACTGCTAGCAGGTATCAGAACTGAGATGAAACCCTTGATGTTATTTTCAAAAGGTCTAAACTCTGAAATTGATGGCAAAGGAATAATAATAAGAATTTATAAAACTGGAATATATATTGTTACACAACTTTCTGGAAACGTTAATAATATATGTATGACTTATATGTTAGTTATTTCCAATACGTTTCATTCTTGTGACATAAGTTCGTTAAATTCTAGAGTTGTTGGGAAAATGATAATAAAGTGCAGTTGTAAACCTCTTTCTTCATATAGGTAATTTTAATGTGTCGATGAACAAACAATGTTCTTGACTTTGTCTGTTTTCATATTAACTTTAATGAAGATGATCAATCTTTGTTAGAGGTTATGATATTTTTAATGTAGTGATAAAGGTCCCATTTGTACCTATACATCAGGATATGCACCAGTTTACCTATTAGCAAACTTTTGTTGTGAGTCCTATTTTCAATTAATTCCTTTACACTCTTAATTTGTTAATAATATTAAAATATTATTTTTAGTTTAGTCTAACTGGACTATTTTGATGAAATATTAATATAAAACAGCATTTGCATAAAGTTATCGAATAATAAACACCTCCTAATTTTTTTTTTCTTTTGTCAATTCACATATTACATTTTCTATGATAATGATAACTAATAATCCTTTTACCCAATGAGAATAAGTTTCTCAGTCAAATCATTATTTTGATTATTGGAAACACAAACTATTAACATCTGATCTGTAATTAACTCCCTTACAACAAAAGGTTAGTCTTGTAAGTGCTACGATATTCCCTCATTGTATGAAACTTGTAAAGAATTTATTGCGAATGGATCTGTGCCACATACTTTCTTACTTTCTTTTCCTTAACCTTTGCACCTTTGCTGTCTAGGAATAGAACCCGGAATATCCCACTTTCTAGAAGTATTGTCTTAAAGCAGAGCACCTGCAGGCCATGGACCTTTGGAAGGATTCTGTTCTCTAAGATGGGTTTACATGAGCGAATTTGAATGCAAAGTTTAACGAATATCTAGGATTATGACACACAGTAACTACTTTACTGAAGTTTCTCAACAACTTAGATCCCATATTATGATTCAATATTATACAAATAAGTAGAAGGATATTTAATCACCAACCTGGAATTATCATTAAAAAGTGGTAGAATATGTTTTCGTCGAAATCTGCCATGTTCCTGTTTATATTCGATACAGGAGAAAAATAAATAGAATTCCAAAGTTGAGAAAAGAAGACAAAAAATCACAAGAAAGAACGAAGACATAAGCTCGTGGTTCTCTGCTTTATATAACTTATACAGCAAAAAGATTACATGTATTTAGAACAATGACAAAATATTCATGAGTACAGAATTGGTGATATGACATGCAATTATGAAAAAAACATGAGATCTTTTTTATTGCATATATATGTAAAGTGCAAACACAATATACATAAGAATCATATATATATATATATAATTTTTTTAGGAGAACTGAAACATTAAACATGTTGGTATATTTTTATATTTCAATAAACCCATAGTTGAACTTTTGAAAAAATTTTATTTCAGTTCGTGTTTTATTAATTTATATAACTTTGAGTTTTAATTCGTAGACCGACCCGTAATTGAAAAAAGTACAAAATTCCATGAACACAAAGGAACTATATTGCATGTCATTGCACCGAATACTACGTACACCAAAATCAGATTTCAGATAAATAGAAATAAAATTTATTTGAGGAAAACCCGTCATCGTGTGATTTGAAACTTTACGACACATTTATCATATGTAAAAAGGAAAAAAAAATGATCGTTGACTACTGCTCCTTCGATTGGAAATATTTGAAGCAAAACAAGAACAATAATTGCTTAGTATCCACACTGCACGTATACACTAAGAATAATCCCAGTTACCCTAGACCAACGTATTTCAGCAAAAATGAACTTTAAAGTTATCAGCAGCAGGTCCAAACAATAAATAAAATAATACATTCATATCAGGCGTACATGAATGTGATCACTCATATACGCAGGGATATGAGTGATCACGTTCCGATCACTCATATCCCCGCGTATGAGTGATCGGATGGAACTGATTATCATAACTGAAGAGTTTGAGATTCAAATAAGTAGTTCGAATTAAAAGGCAGTCTGCTAATTCCTCTCTTTTGTTCATAATCTTGTTCGGGGAAGAGAAAGTTTTCTTGTATATGTTTCATATTGTTCACTTGACAGAAACTTCAACATATGATGTTATTAATTCTGTGATAAAAATTATCATACATAACTCAAAATAGAATACGAGTGCGGGCTGAAATACTTAAAATTTTCTGATTATTATTGTCAGATAATCGTAAAAGGATATTTACTGTTTGAATATGAATTTATCTCCTTTTCATGGTTTTTCCAATGGAACAGGAAGGTATATGAATGCTTCAATAATAACTTTAAATATGTGAATAATGGTACGCTAAAAGGATAAAAATGAATATTTTAAAGTTAGAATGAATATTTTAAAGCGAATTCAAAATAAATAAAAATTTGGAATGAAACAATTAAATTAGCTTTGTTAACGTTAAGGGGATGGTGGACTTTCAAATTACCAAAAATCGAACAAAAAATGGAATTCTTTTTGGGGTGTATTAATATTTTAAAAACATGTAAATATTGGAATAAAATGCGTTTAAAATATGTAATAAAAATTAAAATGAAAACTTAATGGCTTTAGAAAAGTAAATATTAAAGGTAGGGGGAAAATAAATATTTTTTAAATGGCTTTTTCTCAAAATGCGTAATTTCCAGATTTACAAGTCTTTGAAATGCTCCTTGCGTCATAATTTTTGATGAAATTTTATAAAATTTAAAATAAAGACTCCTCTAATACATAAAAATTAAGTTATATATCCAATTCAGGTTTCGACATTGTTCAGATTATCGAAGTTTAACTTAAGTGTAGAACAGTACAAAAAATTCGCGAAAATTCAGAGTACCAGCATAAAAATATTTACTAAAAATTAACTATTCAACGAAAGCACAAAGTAATAAATAACACTGTTCAAAATGTATTTATAAGTAATATAAATGCAAAATTAAGGGGGGAAGTTAAAAACTGGATCGCAAGAATCATTTTAAAAACCATAATAAAAATTTCAATTTTTAAAATATAAATTTTTAAAAAAATATTTATAAAATTTTATAAGGTGTTTGATATAGTACTACTTTAATGAATATATATGCAAAATTTTATATCTCTGAGGTAAAAATTTCGAAAATCGCTTTGTAATGTTCACCATCCCCTTAACTGAGTTATTTAATTTTAACTGGTGTGTTGTTACTCTACTATTTTAACTTATGTATTATTACTGTGTTATATACTCTGTTATTTTAACTTATGTGTTGTTCAAATTGTTGCATTTGTTCGTTTAGTATGGTATTCTAAATATAATGAGCAGTTCTCAAATGTTCAGATATTATAAGAATTAAAAATTCTTGCATGGTTTCTTTAACTGCTTATGTTACACCACATTCAACAATAAGATGAATCTCTCGTAAAAAAATCATATGTATGAATATATTGAAGAAAAATAAATTGAATTTACTGTGCTATCTGCAAAACAAAATTTTTTTGCTGAAAGTAAAAACAAAAATGTACTCCATGAGATAATTTTTATTATAATAATCGATATTTATTATTATTTACATTCCCTTCAATAGTTAACACGTACCAGTTAAAAATACATCCATTAAAATGTAACAGTCAATAATTAAAATCTTCTATTTAACTGAGAGAGTAAATAAAGGTTTGACAAATTTGTATCCTAAATATTCTTTGGAACCGCTGCTGATAGTCTTATCACACGCTAATATAATTACATCAATGAAGCAACTAGAAACAATATACGCATTATTTTACAAGCAAATAAAAAAAGGAACATTTTCTCAGTTAAAAACTAATTACATATTTTTTCATATATATTAAATTCATATTTGAACTGTAATATATACACCACAAATGACTCATAAAAGCACCGTTGACTTTTTTCGTATCGAACAACCAGTACTTCTCCGCGGCCGACAGTATGATTCTAACAGTTAAATAAAAGGATGAAACAACTCATAAAGTATCTGAAAATAAAGATTGCGAGGTCATAGATACATACACATGTTTTATGTTTCTACAGGACTAGTAATGACTTTTGGAACTTCGTTTCTTTGATTTAAAATGCGGATTAATATTCATCCTTTCTGTGTTGCATGCATGGAAAAGGACGTTAAAAAAATAGGTTCAAAACTCCTTTGTTAGTTCAATTTTAGTTGTTGAAGTTTAGAAATTTTGTATCTGTTTAGAGGCAAATCTTACAAATTTTTTTTAATATAGTCTGAAGTTTAATTAAAAATAGCCAACGACCTTAATTGCATTAATTGCACATTATCATTTCAATGGAAACGGTGCAAGCATAGGTGGGTTTCTGGGAAGAAAAATATGTATTGCTAAGTATTTAGCTTATTGAAGCAGGAACATAACGGATATACTTAACTATTTTCTGAAGACGTGATACGAATATTTTATATCGTAGTTTATTCCTTGTTATTTTTAAATGCCTTAGTGCACAGTTTTGAAACTCCTTTTCTTATATCTAATTAAAATCAATTATGCATATTCAGACTGTTCATTTTGTATAACTTTGGTAAAATAACACATTTTTACTGCGTCATATCTTAAAATACGTAATACTTTTTATATTTTAAAACTGTAGACAGAAAACATTTTCTGGTATAAAAATTGCATTACTCTATTCCTTAAATAGCTAGGTAGATAGTTTAAAAACAAATGACATAATACCAGATCAACTTAACTTTTTTGTATTCATGAACAATCAACTGATAGTACCTATGGACAATATCAGAGTATTTAAAACTGTGCTAAAAATATGTTCATATATTACAGTACTTTTCATTTTAACAGTTGTATTCTAACACAAAATCGGTGTTTTCATACGTTTAAATAACGTTCAATCAATTTAAATATAATTTTACTTATGTAATCACATATTATTTAATCGGCTAAAACAGACATAATCATAGCTCCTTTCTTGTGGTTAAGACTTTCTACGATCGGTTCTAAATTTTTGTAGTTGCGTTCGAACACTTTATTTTACTTTTTTTGTAAAAGGTCCTTTCATGATAAAGTGTATTTTATTCAGGTAATTATTCGCTGCAATTTTTTTTCTCGAGGAATTGTAAACTATAAAATTCTAAAACAAAAAAGAAGAATATCCAAAATAAAAATATCTAAAATATTCAAAGACCAGGATCACTGCTTTGTAAAAATATATCTCATAATTGACACTGGTTGTTTCAATGAAGTCACTTCGAGGTTTTTATGTCTGAGATTTCATTATAAACAAACTTATATATACATCAGTAAGTATAAATACATATATCCATATCACTATCCACATATATACAATAAAATCACGGATGTAAACGGCATTATATCTTTCTCAGACTCCAGTATTAAATTCTTTTGATTCAGGTAATAAATCCTGCAGAATTTTTTTTTTAAAGTTTTTCTCATTCGGACAATTTTCTAATGTCCGAAATCTTTATTTTTATTTACAAAGGATAATTATGCGGTGAATGTCTTTAAATGCATGCTATTTTTAAGGCTGATACCATGCTATATATTTATATTGTTGTTGTAATTGTTTATTCTGTGTAAACACAAACATATATAGTCATGTGTCAATAAGTTAGTGAAAAAATTTTAGGGGTAAAAAAAAATTGTATTCAAATTTAAACCAAAATTTCCTCGCCTATTAAAAAAAGATTAAAAAATTACTTTTTGAACCTTATGTTTTTTACATTCAACTTAAAGCAGTTTACTCCTTTTTGATACCTTGCATGGATTTAAAACTAAGAAGATAGATTATATTTTTGCAAAAATTGCGTACAAGTAAATTAATTATTGTTCCCCGAAAATTTTGTTTTAATCTTTCCTGTTTTATCTGATGAAAGTTTGAATTTATTTTGACGAACACAGTTATTTTCAGTTACATACATATTTATAGCACGTTCGATAAATGAACAAAAAAATATCTACACAAAACTATGTGGATAGTAAGCAACTACTTAAATTATATTTCTTTATATTTATATATATATATACTGTACTTACGTATATTATACATGTAAGCAGAAAAAAAACAGATGAAATATGAAACAAAATCTTTGGTCTCAAAAAGTTTAAAAATCATGCACTTAAACATAAATCCATCCTTATGTCAGCTACTTTAATCTTACCCTGTGTAATATTACATTTCACATTTTATAATAAAAAATCAATCGAAGTTAAATTTTTTTTCTTATTTCAGAGGTCTCCACGTGTTTCTTTTTTAACTCCGAAAGTTCATAGTGTTCACATTCTATGCACATTTAAGTAGATTTTATGGAAAAGAAGTCCTTGCTTCATAGCTGAGTATTTTTCATTTTTTCTTTGGAAACACACACATGCGCAACAGAGATTTTCCTTAAAAGTAAAAGAAAAGCATGAATCTTTTCGATTAAGAAATTTGTTTTAAGAAATTTGTTCGCTATAAGTATGTTTTATAATCTGCCTAAATAGTGTAATCTGTTGATATGGATGTTTTCCTTTAGCCAGCTGTAAAAATTAAAGAGATAGCTACCACTGAACTAAACTGTGAAGTCATTTATGTATTAAAATAACATATACCCATTATTATTAATTTTAAACAGCATTTACTACCGTATTCGTTATTTGTATATTCGTTATTCAGCTTCCTTATTTGTATATCTCTTGTATTTTCTTGCCATCCAGCTTGTAACGATAAGATAGCGACTTTGGCTCACTGTATGGGGTCTCGAGAGAAAAATCTCCAGTGCGTATGGATGTCATTTCGATGAATGGAACTTCCACGGATCATTCGCACATCTGTAGAAGAAAGGCAGGCAGTGAAACAGACATTTCGCCTCCGTCTGCGTCGAGGTAGAGAGTCTTCATCGTCATGAACCATGGCAAATCGCCGAAGACCTGACGAAAGCGCGTTGCTCATGCAATTCTTATTGAAAAAAGTGCCCTAAAATCGGGTTCCAGAACCGACTCCGGTTCGGCTTTGGTAAGTTAGCCCAGTCACAAAAAAGTCTTTATTCACTAGCATCGTTCTGCTTTGAAGTTGTTAGGACTGATCGGAGACGTGGCTGCAAGACTTGGGTTTGCCCCTGCAGTCGTTCTGGCAGCACTTGGTGTGTAGTAGTAAGATGGATCTGCAAGTCAAACAGAGAAAAGCTGTTAGTATCAATGCATCGATAGATTTTGCCTATTTGCCCAAAACAATCGAGTTCAATTGCTGTGTCGTGATGTAAGACCCGACTTTTGTCTTCCCTTAAACGTTAGAAAACATTGGAATTTGAGGTATTCTTACTTTCCCACGAATGGAATTTCGGATATTTTAATGTTACAAATCAATCTGTTGAAAGATTTTGCCTACATTCACTAAACCAAACTAGTTTAAACGCTTTGTGATGAAGTGTGAACCAACTCTTGCCTTTACTTCAAAAACATTGGAACTTGAGGTATTCTTACAGTCATACCAATGGAATCTCGAATCTTTCAATATTATAAATACTTCATATCACGAAAAACTCATAAAAGCAGTTGTGATCAGAAAGAAAACTAGAAAATGCAATGATATATATATATATATATATATATATATATATATATATATATATATATATATATATATATATATATATATATATATATATATATATATATATATATATATATATATATATATATATATTACCGATGGATAAAAATATTTAGGAGTGGAATTAGATTTTGTTTTCTGTACCCTGCAGTAGCCCTTGATTTTTCAAACATGCCTGGTTTCATACCTCATTTTAGCCCATTTTGGACTTAAAACCTCTTGCACAGCAAACACACACACACACACACACACACACACACACACACACACACATATATATATATATATATATATATATATATATATATATATATATATATATATATATATATATATATATATATATGTGTGTGTGTGTTTCTCATTTACACTAATAATAATTTTAAAACAATTAGTTTTTTCTGTAACTTTGGCACTGAAAACTTCAGTACCTTTTAGAATATTGATTGATATTATCATAAACTGAATTGATTTTTATATCATTCTTTTAATGCGAATATTAAATCCTTCTTCGCTATATCAGTCTCTTTTGTTATATATACGTGTTATGTTCATCAAGTAAAATAATACATACACACACACACACTTATTTTGCTTATTGAACTAAAATAGAAAATAAACTTAAGCCTCCCGAATCTTAAATATTAATTTTACATTGGAATCTGTAACTATTGTCCGGAAAAGTTTAATCACTTACAAGAAAACTGTTCATGCACACTCCCACACACCGTCAAACTACAATTAACATTTTAATACTTTTTTTAGAATTTAATAGGTATTGATAAAAGAAAAATCTGCTAATCCATTTCAATTATTACTAGACATGACTCAGAAATAATTTTGCCATGCTATAATTTAAACAAATTGTTTCAAATCCTCCCCAATCAGAGGTTCAGAACCTGAGTATTAGATATACATATAATACATATGCATTATAATACGCATGCATAATAATACATATGCAGACAATGTGACCGCATTCTGCAGATGGTTGTATAGGAATTCCCAGACATTCGGTTCATTCATCAAGACATTCGGACCATTTATCAGCAAGCCAATTTCTTGGTGAAGTTGCTACTTACTGATTATTCCGCCGGATCCATATCCGTATGCACTGTATGCGGCGGCCGCAGGTGAGTACTGTGTGTAGGGTGATGTGTACGCTGCATACTCCGCACCTGTGACTCCTCCAACTGTTGGTCCGCCGCCGACCCCCGCTGCTCCCGTTACTGCAAAGGGAGAAAATGGCATGCTTATAGCTTCTGGTGGTATAAGAGCAACAACAGACAAATAAAAGGAACAAGCACACATACACACATTATATATATATATATATATATATATATATATATATATATATATATATATATATATATATATATATCGTTTTTGAAGGGACCGACTGAAATGAACGATAAATGCAGGAAAACGATAGATACGGGAACATAACAAAGAACCATGATCGTTGGGACTGGATGAAATGAGCGACAGATACGGAAAAACGATGTTTCGGGAAACGATATATATATATATATATATATAGTGGAATCTCGATCTATCGTTTTTCAAGGGACCGACTGAACTGAACGATAAATGCGAGAAAACGATAGATGCGGGAACATAACAAAGAACCATGATCGTTGGGACTGAAGGAAACAAACGACACATACGGTAAAACGATGATTCTGGGAACTATCGACCGTATATATATATATATATATATATATATATATATATATATATATATATATATATATATATATATATGTGTGTGTGTGTGTGTTGCCTGTGTAAAGTGTGTCAAGTCCAAAACCGTAGTTTTGAAAAATACAGGATTGAAAACTAACATGTTTGTGTTTTGTTTCACTCATCCCAAATTTTTACCGATGGATAAAAATATTTAAGAGTGGAATTAGATTTTGTGTCCTGTACTCTGCAGTAGCCCTTGATTTTTCAAACATGCCTGGTTTCATAACTCACTTTAGGCCATGTTGGACTTAACACCTTTTGTACAGCCAACACAGATATATATATATATATATATATATATATATATATATATATATATATATATATATATATATATACATATCCTTACTCTGATTCAAAATTTCGCTTGTCAATTCAAAAGGATCAACGAGGCACAAATTCAGGAACACTGATTTAGGTCACCAAATTACATTAGTCAATTGCTCAATAATGATAAAGCTGAGTAACTCAACAGAGGTGAAATATTGTGAACAAATAACCTTCAGTTTTTTTTCTCCTTTGCTATACCTCACTTATTCGTAACGCAAAACGTATTTTGACATCACCTTCTTTCTCACCACCTTTTCATACCGTTTTGCCAAAAGAACAGACGCCTTGCCAAGATACTGAAACCCAGTAGAGAAGGGTTTTTTAAACAAAACTGTTGTTAAAAGCCCATTGTTCTATTTGTCGGAGGAAAAGGTTATCATTGTCTTCCCGGAGAGAGAGGGAAATATTTCGATTGGAAATCTTGATGAGGTTCCAGGTATCGCGAGGAATGCAACACTAAAGTCTGTGTCAACGCGCTTATTGGGACGGGTTAATGCATTTGACACGCTTTACACATGTAAGATCTATTGATGCAATATTCGTAGGGTGTTCAATACCTCGTCATTGAACATCTAACATTTGCTTAAACTAACGATTCTGTTAATCCGATGATGTTCACCGAGTACCATAGTACTATTATTCATCGATTACTGTTCACCTGATACAATTGAGCTGATCATCTGATACTATTCACTTGATATAGTATAGCTGTTCACCTGGTTTTATATTCATCTAAAAACCAGGTGAATAGTATTAAGTGTTTGATGTCTGTCAGTAAAAAAAAAAAAAAGAAACTTTCAAAAGAAACTTTTTCTAGTACTGTGTGCAATGCTTTAATGCCCTCAATTCCCTTTCTCCAGTACCTAATTATTGAACATCTTACAATTGCCTCAACGAAGGAACTAGGGTTCTGTTAACCTGATACTCTTCCCCTAATAAAATAGTCCTATACACCAGAATCTATTCGTCTCATACAAGAGAGCTATTCACGTGATGTAATAGTGTTATTTACCTAATACTATTCACTTGATATAATAATACTTTTCACTTGATAATAAGATGAATAGTATCAATCTGTAATTCAGTAAAATTTTTCAAAAGAAACTCTTGTAGTGTAATTACAATAAAATTTTTTATCTAAAATTATGTTATTTCACAAGTTCATCTACGTTAAGCAGTTTTAGCAAGTAATGAACGATTATAGTGATTTGTTTTGAGGAAACAAAGAGCTACTCTTCATCATTATCTTTTTATCTATTTACATTTTTATTTTTTGAGTGTATTAAAAATATACTGAAGTCATGTAAGGAGTAAAGGAATTTTAAAATTCTTCTAAGATCGAAAATTTTTTGAACTCATAAATATTATGAGAAAGGAAATTAAAAATGCGAGTATCCCTTACATTGCTTTAATAAATTCAGTTGTAGGAGACAGACAGAGATAGAAATGATTCTCGAATGTTAAAAACAACAATTATGGACGGTAAGCCAAACAAGTCGCAAAAATTAATGATGGAAATAAATTCAGTGTCGTCAGGAAATATATTTAAAAATTCAATGTGAAATATTTTTAAAGCTAATAACTTAAATCTTTGGCCTCTCATTACAGAAAGGAGTTTGTATGCGGGGATATGAATTAAAAAATTGGAGTATTTCACCTCGCTGGAGGGTTCAGATGGTAGAACACTGACCCCCGAGGTTAGTGAACACAGGTTAACTATTACACTAAGTTCAGTAATTGATGGTTCTGACAGACAGTCGATACAAACTTGTGAAAAACAACGTTATCTGATGCTAACTAGCACAATGAAGTTAATTAGCACCATGGTGATTTATTAAGGTACGAATGAAGCCTTACTTTGAATACCATACATTATTAAGGAATGCTTTTGAAAGTCTAATTTCAAATTAATCAAGAACTACTTAAATTTACTGAACTTTTCTTAATGTTGGTAGTTTTAGATAAGCCACAATATTTTGATACCGTCGTAAGTGTTTATCAAACTAAATCTATAGGAAGGGAACGAACAACAACAAAAATTAAGAACAGAAATTTCTTTTTTATTAACTTTTTCTTGATTAGTAAACCATCCCCCCCCCTTGTTTAGAGGCGTAATCGACTATCGACCAGAGCAGGCATACTTTTTTACGTTTCTGGAAAAGTTACAGTAAAACTCCGCAGTCTTTTAACTCTGTTTTGATTTAAAAGAATGAATTCAATGAGGTTATGTTTTGACTATGGTTAATGTAATTTGTTCTTAAATTTCTAAAGCTTATAAATCAATTCGACCAAGCATTTGTTACATTTAAGCATACAGGAATTCAAAGTATTAGTAGTAGCGATAATTTCTTATCTTCCAAGTATCCAGTCAGGTCTTACGTTTCAAGTGATTCACGAAATTACGGTTATATTTAAATGCCAACTTCTCTTTTCTTTCTCTGTAACAAGTTTTGACGTTATCGCATTGCCTATTTCTCTACCCCATGAATTTCTGCCGCTCAGCAAAGTACCTTGCCAACGCTCTGTAACCTCCCACGAAAGGGAGCCCACACAAAAACCCGCGACATCTGAAAAGCTACTGTTCCACTAACTCAAGGAAAGAGGACCGTTGTTCTCAAGGAGGTGAAGAAACCAGAAGCACAGAACGTCTTGATCACGTTCCAGGTGTAAGAGGAAGATACGCAAGTTGATAATGTCCTCCAGTCGTCAATGCCTTCACAGCGTTCAGCGAGATTTGAAGCTGAAATGTTTTTGGTGTCTACATAGGTGTAACTTGATGGTTTGGTGTCAAGGATCTTTGTTGACATATACTCTGGGTTATCAGATAAGAACCAGAAACAAAAAAAGTTACGATGACGGAAAGACAATCTGATCTATGACTCCTTATGTCTGTTATATAACTTTTACCTTTATTCATTAAAAGTTTTTGTGCTTGCTCCAGTAATGCATCCATTTTTTATACATCATACTAGGCGCTTCGATTTTAACGTAGGATGACGTTCCTCCATAACGGTCCTCCGGAAAGGAAAATTTCAGACACTAAAACCGTCCGTTCGTCCGTCGCGAGTTATAATTTTGGCAGCGAGCCAAACCCAGTCTATCGCTTGGACAAGTTAAACAGAAAAGTACCAAGATGCGTCAAAATTTTGACACACACACACACACACACACACACACACATATATATATATATATATATATATATATATATATATATATATATATATACGTACAAATATATAGATACATGTCTACTTACAAAAGAGGTAAGCAACGATAAGTAATCCTACGTTAATAACACGCAGTAGTTTCGTTAGAAGAGACTACCTGAATTTTTTTTTTAATATATCCCAGTTACTGTAGCTCAAAAGTCTCGTCCAAACCACTTATTAGTATCACTTGATTTAAGAAACTAAAATGGGGGGGGGGGGCAATAAAGCCTTTGGACAAATTAGGCAAGAAAATTTTAAAAACTCTTTCCTCGGACACCTGTCATAAAACTCTTTGTCTACCGAAAAAATTCAGAAATATATTTATATATATATAGAAGAAGTTAAAAACAAATACAACAACATAGGTCCAAAAAATAAAAAATGTAGCTAAAAATTGCGCCAGAATTGTGTTTCGGAAACCAAAAGTGCTAACAATGCGCGGCTTTTTCTTTCTTTTTTTTATTTTTTAGACTTGCGGTGCTATGAGCGGGAGGTGGTGTTCTATCAGAAGGTATTTCATCTGTCAACCTGTCCACTGTCGTGTGTCCCTCGGGACAGGCAGGGTGGGACGCCATGGGAAACAAATCGACATCATCCATGCCGGGACGCAGGATTCTATAAGCTTGGAGGCCATCTTGGCGAGATGAACTCTCGTCTTGGCGAAAAATGACGCGAAAAGCCATCCTAACAGGTGTTATAGCGAATTCACTTATTAAAGAAAAATTAGCAGGGATTTTATTGTCTTGTTGAAACAATCTTTCTAATATTGAATGCTAATTTTTGGAGGTCTCTTTAATTTTGTATTTGGATTTGTATTGACTTATCTCGATTTATAATTTATTCCGGAAGCTACTGTTTTCATTTAATATTTATTCGTTGGGGAAACAGCAAAAAATACCTTATTCACTCATGACTTGCACCTTTACCGTGAGCTAATGAAACAAAAGCACAATGTTTATAAAAAGGCGTTACGCTAGTAATATCGCCAAGTGCTACGATTTGGGGGGAGAAAAATTATCCTATTTCATTGATTTTTTTTTTTCACAGAATAAAGCCAAGGGGATATTACTTACGTATGGTCCCTTGAAAAGCATTGAGATTGTGTTCCCTACTGTGGCTACTGGTAACGAACGAGTAAGTGTAACATATTCTTAAGCTATTACTCATTGACAATGTTATAATTTCGGGCTGATTTATTATCAAGTCTGAGAAACTGCAATCAATCGATTAATAAAGTTTAATTACTCGACGAAATGCTCTAATTATTGCTGAAAGACGTTCGTTTACATTCTTTGAACACTTATCTTGCTACTCTTGCTCTTAAATGGGGGTATATAAAGCTCTATTAAACAGAACGAGCACAAATCGAAGAACCGAACAAGAATCAACCTAGGATGAGCGTACTATGACGCTACAATACCTAGTGTACACCCATCTTATCAATTATGAAAAAAATTTCAGGTAGTCTCTTCTAACGAAACCACTGCGGGTTACTAACATATGATTACTTATTGTTGCTTACCTCTTTTGTATGTATATATGTATGTATGTGTTTTATATATATATATATATTTATATATATATATATATGTGTGTGTGTGTGTGTGTGTGTGTCAGTCAAAATTTTGACGCATTTTGGTACTTTTCTGTTTAACTGCTTACTGCTTTCCCAAGCGATACAGACTGGGTTTGGCGCGCTGCCAAAATTATAACTCGCGACGCAGGACATCTGAAATTTTGCTTTCTGGAGGACCGTTATGGAGGAACGTAATCCTATGTTAAAAAAGCACGGCATGGATATTTATGTACATATATGTAAATGAATTTGTGCTTTTCGGGCACCGTCTAAGAATTTTCATCGGGAAATATTTTAGTTCTTCGAAAAAAATTTTTAGTTCCATTTTTAGTTCCATTTACAATTTCGTCCCACGCGTACTCATTTTGAATTCAATGATGACGAGAGGGGTAAAAAAAAAAGTCTATGAAACAAACCATAGCTGCGGTTTTTATGTCATCGGGTCACACTCTAATCGAGATAAGACACGGCATGTAAGAAGTCAAATCAAATTGGTGCTTGGCGACATAATTGGCGACACCACCGCCCCCACCGGACTGCGCAGCAACCCTAACCCCCGCCTGCCCCGATGTCACATCGAAAGGAGAGACAATTCCTCTCCGACACTTAAAACCAAAAAGCAACTTTCTTGAGAAATGACTTCTGGAAAAGGATAGAAGAAAAAAAAAAAGGCATAGCAACTTCAGAAGGAAATGGGAGGGAAAGAAGAAAACGAAAAAAGGGGGGGGGGGAGAAAAAAAGGAAAAAGAAAGGAAAGAAATGAACTTTTCCGCAGTGCATTCCTTTTCTTGATTTCTTTCCGGAAAAAGACGATTAAACAAAAAAAGGAAGAAGCCGAAAACAGTGTACAAGAGCGCAGCAAAAAACGCTCATGCTTTCTTTTTGAAACAATGATTCTTTGTCGGAAGAACTTTCTTAAAAGAGAGAAAATATTTTTTTTTCCTACTGCTTCTCTTCGGCTTATCTTATTGTTTGGATGTATGTTTGTTGAAGTTTGAAAACTAATTTCCAAGAATTTTTACTCTCGCTTGATGGACTTCTAAGAATTTTTTTTTTTCCCCGGGTTTCTCTTATATTTGTCGCGAGTTTGTTTCTTTCTATTTTTTTCTCTCTCCCGGAATTTCTAATTTGCTTATTGCAAGACAGCTTTTTCTTCACGGTGTGGTAATTTCTGCATTTTTTAGTGGGGGGCTTGTCCATTGTTGTTTGTCTGGAGGAGACTCAAGCCGTCACCGACATGAATTATTTGTACATCGAGATGCCTGTATTATTGCCATTGGAAGACAAAGAAATTAAGACGACGAATCACAATGCAAAAGTCGAGCATGCGCCTCAGACATTGGATTTCTAAAGGAAAATTATGCACAATTTTACCATACGACGCCAAATTAAAAGCTAGCAAAAAGAATACATAAATGAAAATAAAAAATTAAATTCAAATTTTTCTGCACTCCCTCACTTTTGTGAACAAAGACCCTTCTTTCTCCAAAACACAAAGTAAATTTGAATTTCTATCATCAATAATGAATTTATTTGGGCTGAATATCTCAGACTACAGAACTCAGATTATGGAAAATATTTTAAAAAGTATGTCTTTATATCTAAAGAACAAAAGTTGTGAATACATGTCCTATCAAAGTCAGTGTCTTAAGAAGAATCAAGATATCAGTAATAAACAGTAAATCCAACGTAAATAAAGCACAAATAGCAGTAAGGTGCAATTTTGCATACGGCCGTTTCGAAGCTGCAAAGGAGCTCAAAAAGCCGAAAACTTCTTTATTTACGTTGGATTTCCTGTTTATTCCTCGAGCACAAAGGTTTTGTCTTTTCTTTTCAAAATATCAGTAATGTGACATTTATTACTGATATTTAGTACGGGCTTTTCATTTAATAAGGACCTTCTTTATTTAAATGTTACGGGTACTTCTTTATTTAAATGTCATAGTTCATGAATATATTTCAAGAACTGGTAATCCCCATGGTTTTCTATAATTTATTTTTGCATCGTTTTACTTTCATGAAGCTGCCTACTGTGTTAACTAGCTATTGTGTTCAAAGTGTGCGGGTTATCCTTTCCACCATGTGTACTCCAGAATTTATTAATGATGTTTCACGGTTTATTCTGGAGAAATAAATCGAAGCGTTTAGACTTGGGGATGGGAGGTTAGGGCGGTGGATGTTCGCTATGGAGAAAAAAAAAATTAGCTTTTATTCTGATGCATCGTATTTTTTTTTTTTTACAGTGTTGCTTTTATCAAATATGTATCATCGTTGACAAACATTATTGACGCATTACATGAACTTCTAAAAGGCAAAAAAATTAACCTATGACTTCCGTTATTATTTGTTTTCGCCGAAATGTAGATTTTTCTTTTAAAAAAATAAATATAAATGAGTTGGTTGCGAGTGCTATGGTAATCTTTTACTACACGAGGTCTAATTAGACCGGAACCTTTTGCATAAAGCCGATTCCGAACGACCAGAAGCATCCATGCCAACAGTGGGACTCGAACCCACAGACTCTGGTACCGAATACCAGCGTCCTAACAAAGTTTTGGGTTTGTTTTGCATCGAAGCACTAAAAGTTGAAGACCTAGATGTCCTGATGGGCTTAGACAACGATGAGTTGTTAATAAAGGGCTCTCTTACTTTTTCTCACCCTCTCACCATCTCAACCTCTTATGACACAACCAAACAACACCATTACTACCATCACCTCACATCTTCTCATTCTCAATTCTGGTAAACAAAAAATGTGGATTTTCCTTTTTTGCGACTGAATATTTCTCCCTTTTCTGTAAAACGCTTCTTACCCATAGAATAGATGAAGGAGAAACTTTTAATGACAAATAAAGCGTCTAAATGTAATAAATTAACCCTTCCTTTGTTTTGAAAAGAGTTTGTTTATTGAATTTAAGGCGAGGCATGATCGACCTTCAAAGTTGCCTGTCGTTCCCATAAGCCAAGCGCGACCAGAAAAGGCGTAGTCTTTATCTCTCGCAGACTACCCACGACCGGAGGCTCCTCCAGCGGTAATAAATCTAATCCCAAAATTTGCGGTGTGTCTTTGTTTGCGAGCGTTTAATCACGAAGGAGTTAAAAATACCGCCGCCCAGGAAGATGGAGATGCAAACCGATAGCCTCACTTGATACGAATAAGATAGAGGCGTAAACCCAAATCCACTTTTACATGGAAAGGGGATCATCTCCCCTCGTTTAACTACTGTCTGTTCGGAACTGCGATGGATGGTGAATGATCACTCTGGAAGCCTCGCCAAGATGCGGAAAATTCCAACTCGGCAAGCCAAGAAATAAGAGCGCACGCCGTCTATGATTCATGGCTCATTAAGCGGGCAATTACAGAAGCAAAAGCCGATAAACAGTCACGAAATTTTACTACTACGCTCTCGTCTTGAAAACTTTTATCAGCGTTAAATTTACGTCAGGCATTTAAAGTCCGCATGAAGGAGCTGATCGAGATCTTATGGTGGAAAGTGCTTACTTAAATGCACCCGCCGCTCGTTTTAATTTGTCAGACTGGGGGATCAAATGGAGATGTTTGCTCTTTTGGCATGCGTTTACGAGCCATGAAACGATACCCGCAGAATGTTCTAGTTTTGTCTTGTCGAATTTGCATTTTTGCGGGAATAGTAACGGGATGAAAAGCTGGGGCGGTTTAGTTATAACTCAGGCAATTTAGAGCTATTGAAGATCCGGGAGTGTTTTCTTAGCGCAAATAAAGTGATGAAAAGATATTCAACTTAAGACCGGGCTATTTCAAAGTTTCTGCACATTTCGTTTGCTTGAAGAATTTAATGTCTTTTAAGCTAGTATAAAGTTATAACCTCGGAAGCAGCTTTGGGTACTTAAATTTACGCTTTGTTTAGAAGGAAAGTGCTCGATACTTAAAGACGGACCATTCTTTGTAAACTACGCATTTAGAGCTGTAATAAAAGGCAATAATCACCCTGTCATTTATCAGGGAAATTGCTTCGTGAAATGTATAGCGCCGGCTTAAAGTGAACATTATTTCAATTAATACTACAAAGTACTTCATTAATTTTTATAACAGTTTAAACTGCTGTAAAAGTATTCGCTTATCTGGACTTTCTTCACGGGAAATTTCTTTTGAGTTCATATTTCCATTATACTTATCGGTCTCTTCAAATGTTATTGGTCCTTTGGGTGCTCTAGACCTATATACCTAGAATATCATTTACTATCTGAAGAACAAGTAAGGTCAGAGTTGCACTAAAATGAAATCATCTTAAACGAAAAGTTGGAACCGTAACAAAATTAGATGACAATGTTTTAAAGCTTCGAGGAGGCAAGCATAAAATTACAAAATTCATATACATGAAGTTGAGGCATCTGATAAATGTGAAATCATTTCATAATTTCATTTTGTAAAATTTATAATAAAATGATTTTTTTCAGATTCTATATTACAGAAGAAAACCCTCTAAGAAAGTTTTTCTAAGCAAATGGTGTTTTTTCTTACGAACTGCAGTGAATAAAAATATAACTTTGACTTTAAGACCCATTTTTAAGGACCATTTGCTTTACCCAAGCCTCCAGGCTTTGAGGCCTATATTCTACCTTCTGAATTATACCACGGAAAATCAGGTTTTATAAATGCCATTTCTTTATTTCCCCATTTCTTTTCGAAAGGCCAAAGACACAAGATGCCACCAAATCATTATCATTTTCTATTTGTTAATATCTTTAGAAAGTTGCTAATTTTTTTCACAATGAATATTTTGTGATAAGATTACCAAGAGTCGGACTTGAGTTTAACGACCACCTGCCAGAACAGCCATGAAAACTCAAGTTCCCAAACATCGATGCCAGCTACAAAAGAAACTATCTCAGCAATGTGAGGAAATCTCTATTCCTGAATACCGTAAGTTCATAACTTCTTTTGCAATTCATTAACGACAATTTTTACCTTGAAAAAAAAAATTTTTTTTCCTGGGCACGTGCATACACATATCAATTTTTCACGTTTGATAGGTTCTCTTTGATACCAAATTATCCTGTCTGTTTGGAATTCTTGCAGTTTTTTCCTTTATTTCTATGTAATTTTTCCTTTAAAACTCTTTCTTTCTGCTCCTCGAGAACTGAACTAAGCAGTTTTCAATAATTTCTCATAACATGATACAAAGCTCCCGAATATGTCTGGATCAGACTGAAGTCTGCATCAGACGGAAGTTGAGAAACAAAAGATTTTTCTTCGACACAAAATTAAATCTATTGACCTTCACCTTACAACCACCCGATATACATTACCTTGGAATTGTGTCGGGGAAAAGGCAGCAGCATATGGGTCCAAGGAGGCGCCTGAGGCATGCAGGGGCTGTAAGAGGGTGAGACAGGATGAAGCAGAGGTGGCGGGGGCTTCCGAAGTGGTTGTCACGTGATCAGGCCTAGGGCTAGAGGAACGGCTGCATACCTCGCTGCCCACGACTGCGTCATGCGACAATGGAAAGAGAAAGGCTAATGTCATGCACACATGCGGGAATTAAAAGGTTGTGGTCAGTGTAAAGGATAGCAAAGGATATCGGACTGAAAAGGTTGGATCAAGGCTTCATGTACAGTCGCAATAAGGCATATTGGAGATATGCTTCAATGCAATATAGCTTCTAGTAATTTCTTTACTCACAGAGAAATTCTATATTTGCGAAAAAAAATTTTACAACTGTGAGACACGATTCTCTGTTCTAGTCTTTTACTGCTGGCGTATATTAAATACTGGTTGTACTCAAGGAAATTTTATTGATAATTTAGAAACGCTGCACTCATATGCTCGTTAATGCATCCAAACATTAGTACCTAACAGTTTAGAGTGGGATTATTCTCTACCATTGCAAACTATGCTCTAGATACTGAATAAATTTGCCTTAGACACAATGCTTTATACTTTCCGTATGAATCTAGAAAAAAAAATATTCTAAGTAACGAGCAATTTATTTTAACGCAGTCTTAGATGAAGTAACTGATTTATATTACCTCGAAGTGTAATTTTGCAAACATTCATTTTAACGGTTACGTTTAGATCAAATTATGCTTTTCATCTGTTGTTTCTATTTTACCTGGCAGAAAATAAATGATTTTTCGAATATTTGTCTCAATAAGTAAAATGAGAGCTAAGTAATTTTGAAAATTAAAATATATTCTTCAAACTATAAAACTATTCTTATAGTAAAACTACCCTCTAATAACGGTTATAATGGTAGAAGATTTAAATTCTTCAAAAGAAATATTATCGGGAAGTGTTATCGAAATTCAATTATTTATAGCCTTGACGTGCAGGAAAATAAAAAAAATATCAAAGCAAAATATATTCTTACTCAATAATCCACATCAATTAATTGTAATAAGCATTTACTAATTATGAAAGAAAATTTCATTTTTCAATGAGAATATTATTGACTGATTATCACATTGATTTACAAGAATGTTACTAGTTATGTAAATGGTACGTAGAAATAATTAACCAGCAAACCCAGCACATATTGGTTTTAAAACTTGAGTACCTTAAAAGAATTTGATTTTTGAAGAATTTTGATATTTATTGCAGTGAAAATATATAAAAAATGATTACTTTTTAATATTTAGCAGTTACATGTAATAAAATGCTTGCATAAAATGTGATGCCTATATAGCCTTTATCCAACCTTTGCAATAGTCAATAAAATCAGACATAAAAAGCATACATATATTCAGTCCATCTTAATATTTTGTTAATTTAACTACTGGAATTAAATTTTAGTTGTTCTCCTAAAATTTCATCTTGCTCCACGGGTTTTAGAAATCAGCAGTAACACACAGCTAAGTCCTTGAAAGATGTATAAATCTATGCAATCATCAAGTAAAATAAAGTACATGATTTCATCCTCTTGTAAAATTAAGTACAGATGTCTTCAGATGAAACCAATAGTGACTTAATAATATATATTTTTTTACCTCCACATTAAGATGGACTGAGAAGTGAATTATAACAAAATTAGCAAATTAATTTTTTTACAAAATATTAGCACTTAATCATAGCAACAATACAACACAAGACAAAGGGTGATAAGCTGTTAGTAATAAATTGACAGTTATAAAGTAACATGCATCATGCCAATATCATGCAGTTGTTGCCAACTTTTGTGAAAACAGAGATATTACTTATTAGTTAAGAAGTTAAAAAGAAAAGCATTTAGCCATTAGTAATGAAGATTATTTTTTATCCCTTACAAAATTATTTTAATGAAAACTGAAAAAACCAACAAAAAAAACCCACTCGATATAAAAACAAACGCCTTGGAGTCACTCCCTTAGAGAGAGAAGTTTTATACAGAGAAGAGAAAGGCATGCAATTCTCAGATCTCCATTGTTTACGTACAGAGTAATGTTACAAAACCGATTGCTTTTAAAAGCACGGGTGACTTATGGCATATGGAATAGGTGTTCAGAGATGGCTTTTATATATAGAAGTTACCTTACCCCAAAATGTTGCAGAAAGAAATCTCCACTAATATTATTCATAAAAGCATATTCTTGCTTTGCGAGGTATGGGATCAAAATTTTATTTTAATATTAATTTACTTTTAATATTTATTATAAGCCCAATTTCCGCGAGTACTAAAAATTAAACTACATCGATGTATTTCGCTGAATATAAGCTTCAGATACATCAGCGTTTATCTTTTTTATAAGCTACAAAAAATATAAAATTTTGCATAAAAATATTAATGTATATGAAAGAATAACGGTATCAAATTTATTATAAATGAATCAAATTTTAGGCTTGAGCTTTCTGTTAGTGTAAACTGAAAATTTTTCTTATAAACCACCAGTTTAACAAAACATTATTAAAATTTAGGAAGTGATGAATCTCTTTGCAATGGTCTCAAGTTAAAAATTTTCCATACAGCTAACTTTACTCAGAACAGGCAACAGAAACCTCCACCAAAGTTCATAATAACCACCACCTTTGATTACACCCTATAACCAACACCAAAATTTACATTAAATCCACAACCAACATATCACCCTCAAACTCTACTCATTGGAAAATGAAAAATATTCAGAAATTAAAAAAAAAAATACCTTGTTGATAATGATGAGATAATGCTGATGGGTCAAGTAACGACCCAGAAACGCCCAGTAGTGATTTGTCTTGTAAACTTAGGGAGCCTAATCCCGAACTTGTGGATGACGTCACAAAATGGCCGACCAAAGATGGCGGCCTATTGCACTGATCTGCATAGAACGATGAGAATCGTTAAGAGTTTTAAATTTTGTTTAACAAAAATTAAAAATTTAAGTCATTTTAATGGTTTGAAAAACATCAAATAAAGGATGGTCTTCTAAAAAGCTGGGAATAATCCGTTTGTTGTGATCAAGAAATTTGTGTTTTTAACGTATAAATTAACACAAAATCACAGTTATTGACCATTATCTATTAACAGAAATTGATAGCATGAACAAAGTAATAAAATTTCTTTATATATATTGACTTCAAATGAATTAGAAAGCGTATTTTAAAATATATATTGTTAAACGTCTAGCTTTGATAATCTGTCTATCATCCATTCATAAGAAGTATCTGAAGTAATACAGAAATTTGATAGTTTTTTAAGTACATCTATTATTGCGACTTTATTATGTTTAAAGCTTTAATATAATTATATATTAAATCTTTAAAATAGTTACATAAGCCAAAATATGACTCAGGCATACATATGGGCATGTACCAATAACTATACACACAATATTTGGTCTATATGCAACACAGAATCGATTCAATCAGGCAAACAACGTTATCATAATTTAAGGTATGTACTAGCTTCTGCCTCAAACACACACACACCAAAATCAAAAGACATGTTTCAGTTCTTAACATGGAGTTGAAATAATTTTATCAAATAGCTGAGCTATGATGCTAAATAATCCTTTTTTTCTTCCAAGCATCCATGTCACAGATTTTGATACGCTTGCCCCTTTATTTAAGGTTCATTAATGAGCTGTGATTTAAACAGTTCTTAGATAAGCCTCTCGAAACCTGTAAACTCATATATGTTCCCCAACACTAAGAAAACAGTCGGAAAGTTCTTCTAAGCCCAAATACAGCGAAAATGGAGAGAAAATTTTGCTATTCACGCTTCAGAGCTTTTGAGTTATTGTAGTCAATGAAAAAGAAACAATAACTTTCGTGAAAACGAATAAAAATGGGAAGAAAACTTCGTTTGGAGGAGTTTTGTTGTGTTCTCCTCCTGATTTCAGAATACTTTTTTTTTTTCTTTTTCTTCTTTCTTCTCATCTCCCCAGTTATGTTCGTTAAATCAGCTCGATGACAAATTGTGCTTCAGGTTTGAGAAGTAATTAGATTTTGCGTTTCAATTGTTTTCTTTCGAGCCTGAATTCTTTTAAATGGTTTATTGATTGCTAATTAAGAGAAGAAAATGTCGGACGGGAAAAAAATAAAGATATTGTATAACATGGGAACCTTTTTACTGGAAAAACGCATTGAAATGAGAAATTCGAAATAATTCCGAGTAATATAACGCTACTTTTGTTTTTGCTTTTTATTAAAATATTCTCAGCATCATTTATTTGCCTTATGTAAGTAATAATGGCTGAAAATTTCTTTGCGTTCAAACTAAAGGAATGTTTAGCTTGCCGAAACAAAAGATGATGGATTATATGCATCCCAAACTCGAGGAGTTATTTTTTGTTTACGCTTATGTGTCTATGATTTCTTCCTTATTTCCAAAGACTCTTCAAAGGATTGCCGATGGTTATATTTCTATGCAGACATCGATATGAATGGCTCGTTGAAAAGGATTGCTTCACCAAGAAATGGAAAAAAGACCAAATCTAAAATACTGCAAATTATGGATATGCATTTGTAATGTTTAAGTCAATAATCTTCATGGATATTTTTTTCTAAAACTTTGCCATCTTTTTCAGCAAAGGGCTTCAAAAGTCTTTTTTCATTTTCCCAACGGCGCAATATTTTTAATGTCTATTTTTTAATCGTAAAAACCTTTTTTTATATTTCATAATGTTTCTTTATTTTATACAAGACTTATAATAATATGCTAATTTTGTATTATATTACATTCAGGGCGAAATGCTGAATGGCGTATGCAATTTTCTAATTGGTTCGTAAATGACGCTATTTGTAACCTATCTCAGTCTATACCATATAAAGGCGCATGGCGGGTGGTATTTGGGGTTGCACTTTGTTTTTGATTGCAATATGTTTGGAGCAATATGTTCAGGATAAAGCAATAGCAGTTGTTTAGGAAGGTAACGATATACAGGGTGCGGCAGAAAGAACGTTCCGATTTGGAACGTGAATAACAAAAATACAAAGAAGTACTTTCTCTACAAAGATAGAGAAAGTACTCAAGGCAACAATTACGCAAGAAATCACAGCGGGACATAATCCGTAGGTCCATGCAAAATTTCCGAGAGACTTCAAAACGGCATCGAAATTGACGGTCGCCATTTAACTGATGTAAGCTTCCAAACTTAATGGATGACAATAGCATACTGTGTACTTCTCAGGTATAAAAAATTTCTTTCTCTATCTTGCTTTTTATTTTTGTTATTGACGTTCCAAATCAGAACGTTCTTTCTGCCGCACCCTGTATTTTAGAACCTGAAATATTATTGATGAAAAATATATTTCAGTACTTGTAACATTAATTTTTATCAAACCGATCATTTTGTTTTGAGTTGAATAAATTGTTTTTATTTGAAACTAAACCTCCTTGTTTTTGTTTATCAGTCTGTTAATACCACTGCGTAGCTATCAAAGCATCGTTTAATTTTAATTCCTTTCTTAATCGTGTATGCCTGACTAAGCTATTCAAGCATTTATGTAATTCTAAGGTTAATTTTAACGGTTCTGTTAACAGCACACATTAGATTATTAAATGAATGATATTCGAAAGCTATAGACCGAGGTCTAAAATATCACGTAGCTGGAAAACATTTTTGCTATAACTTTTATGGGTATGGCTGCATCAAATATAGGTCTTAATTGTTGAAATTTGGTCACCAGAAAAATATTTTTACAGGGGATAAAAACATTACTGGCATCACAATTGTTTGATGATATGTCTCTTTCTCTAAAAGAATCTGCAGGTTTCATAACATGCAAATGATGAATTGATTAAAAAGCCAAACAGAAAGGAAATAAAATACTAAAGGAAAAGGAATGTGTCATGAATTAGTTCTGCAAATATCCTACTTTACTACGGGTGAAAAAAAAGCTCATTCTTCTATGTCTAGTTTAATCAAGCTGTTCAAACTACCAAAAAATCATCGACCTAAACGCAGCACAGTTTCGAAACAGCAAATAGATTTAACATTGCATGCATTGAAAACTACATTTTAAAAATAAAACACATAAATCAATGTCTACTTCTTCAACAGCAACCTGTGTAATAGGGTTAAATAAATGCTGTTTAGGGATATTTTTCCTGGAATCACATAAGAACACCATTCAATAGGCCTATTTCACAGTCCATGCTTCGCTGAACAAGTCATTCAATGCTGATGATGGCTCTAGGAGGAAGATAATGAAAATCTACAAATTCGATCTTGGTTTTTTATGCTATTATTTTAGCATTTTCATTCATATTTCTTTCGTAGTAATATGATTTCGAGGAAATGTATGTTGGATGAAGCTGAGTAAAAAAAAAAAAAAAAGGAAGGTTCTTCTTATTGATATCATTATATTTACATTGCCCAAATAGGTATATTCCATTAAGTTATCGTTTTTAATTTGTTTTTCGCGTAAACTTTGTTTATCTTTCCAGTGTTAAAATTGAGATTTATGATGTGCGAGATTTATAATGGCCTTCTTTTTTTATTTTTACACAGGATGTTCTGAATTACATACAGTAATGTTAAGGATTCTCCAAATCTTCGTTTAAGAGATATGATGTCTTTTCACAGGGTAATTTATTTTAGAGTTAAGTTGTCATTATCTCTTGAAAAAAAGTATCCCCGGAGATAAGTATATTATTTGAAAATTTTGACAGGTCTTATCGTAACGGTACATCGAAACGATATCTAACGATATCGTATAGTAACAGCCTGAGCTTAACGGTATCGCTGCGTTAACTGATTTCATAAAAATGAAGCACTTTTTAATATAAATTCTTTTAGGGAATTATTACGGAAAGAAGAAGAAGCTAACATTTGTGGCTGAAGATTTTCCTTTTCTTTGCGTATATGTGTGTATTTGTATATAGATATATCAGTATACCGGAGGTAAAGGACACCAAGTCCATTTCTTAAAAGTAGACTTTAACTTTATTCCTTCATTTTTTAGCCCTATTTTCAGTAGAGAAAAGCTGTTACGCGAATGTTTATACAGAAGAGACCTTGCCCATTGAAAATGGCACCATGTCCTATCATTGTGTCGAGGTAAAAAGCAGTAAGTGGATTTCTTTAAGCTCTCCGTGAAATTCAAACACTGTGACATAGTGTTCTATACCTCCGAAGTATATATATATATATATATATATATATATATATATATATATATATATATATATATATATATACATATATATATATACATATATACATATATATATATATATATATATATACATATATATATATATACATATATATATATATATATATATATATATACATATATATATATACATATATATATATATATATGTGTGTGTGTGTGTGTGTGTGTGTGTGTATTGTTGTAGAAAATCCATACAGTTTTGCAAATACTGTTAATTAAAATGCTGTGTCTTTCAACAGCTTAGAATCTTTCGTACCTTAACGAAACTTGTTCATAGAGGAAATTTAGAATACACACAATGTAAATAGACTTGGATACTGTATATATGAAAATACCATTTCTTGGTCAGTATATATTTATCCTCGTTAAAATACTCCTTTTTACTTATGATCAAGGTTGTAAAACTCACTCTAGCACATGTAATTTAAATTAACTAAATATCATTAAGCAAGATCAAGTTAGATCCATCTGAAACAAACAGTAGGATTTCAGCATTTGCCTCGCACTATATCACTATAAACTCACGTGCAGTGGCAGAAATAATCTTTAACATTGCATATTATCAGACAGTTGTACACATTTATAAACAGAAATGCAATACGGCGAGAAACTTGATATTTCTTTCCTCATAAACTGTAACAGCCATTATTATCCTTCCACCACCTGGCAACCCCTCCAGATTCATCTAAATGCAAATCTAATAATTTCCACCCCCCATGAACGGCGCACTCCTCCCGCGCATGAAAACACTATAGCGCATTGTAAACACGAAAAGCTTACACGGACGCGCTCTCTCTATTTCGTGTTATATCTGTCTAATGCCATCACCGCCGCACAAAAAGAGACAATAAGCCGACAAACTGAAGCGCGTGTGTGCAGAAATAGAGATTTCATTTATTTGTCGCTGGTGCCCAACAAGTCAAGTGATCCGAAAGATTCGCTATCTTTTATCTCCGAGTAGAGTCGCAACATCTGTCAGCGCCGAGGGCCCCCCGGAGAGGGGTCCCCAAAAGATTCGGGCCCTGATAGAGTCGTCGGAGCCAGTGAGCCGTTGACGTTCTTCTTGTTCGAATTTGATGGTTGGTTACTTCAGATTCTATCCGTCCTTCGGGGAGTGTGGTGCAGAAATAGTTAAAAAGGACTGAAATTTTTTCTGCCTCTTTTCCAGATATCTGCATATTTTCTTTCTTTAAAGAAACCTTTTTTTATTCGTGCAAAATTCAACATTATTTTTATGTTCTTCATAGATATTTTAAGCTGCATTTGAGATTTTGTCAATACTATAAAAACTGAAATATGAGTAAAAACTAAAATATTTAAATGCAGATAGTTTTTAGCCACACATTTTTAAATCATATCAGGTATGATAGAAAAATTTTTCTTTATTTTTATCCTATATTTTAAATAACTTCTCTTATATCATTAAAAAAAATTCTTTTATTGTTAATTTTAACTGTGCGCAATTTGGACATTTAAGTATTTTCTCAGAATTTAGAGTTTCTATCGTAAATACAAGAGGAAAATACGCATTTGTACATAAGTTCTTGAGTAAAATGCTATCAACTTTCCTCCAGATCCAGTTTTTAAGCATATTTTGTAACTATCGTTAGAAGATTCTGAAAAATGCTGTATGGAAAATAGTGGCTCAATCAGTAATGCCGTAATCGGTATACTTGTTACCCTATACAGGTCTTATCTACAACTATTTCCCTTAGAATTAAAGAAAATAAGGTAATGTAAGAATTTCATGTCTCTACTTGAAACCAAAGGCTCTGACAATGAATGTATTTACGTTCTCAAAACATTATTTTACAGACTACCTTTGAACTTATACATTCAAATCAACTAGCCTTATTAAATTGTACTGTTAAATTAGTTGCTGTGTATATGAAAAATTCAAAATCCCCGCATTTCTAAACCTTCTTCAAAGAGTATATCGTCATGCATTATTTTTGTTAATAACAGTATTTTAATCATTGAATGTAACTGCATCATATCTGTAACCGAAGCATTAGAGGATCTAGGACTGTGTATAATATTAGGTATTCATGCGTCATTTCTTGTTACAACAACAAAATGGTAACACTCTCTGTGTTGAATATAGGTGTGTAATGATAAGGTGAATTTTACAGTTCTATGTTGCTAAAAGCAAATAAAATGACACAAATATGCATATTCTTTTCTCTTATATTGTACATATGTATATTTTACTAATTAAGGAGGAGATTTGTTTGATAAAAAATTACTTTTCTTTAATCCCATTTACATCTGGTTTTTTTAAAATTTTTATTCCACTAACATATGAAATTTAAACTATCAGACTTATAAAGAAATGTTAAATCCCACAAATTCTTATTCAAGAATTTTAAAAACTGTTCCAAAATCTAGTGGGGGAAATTCACATTATTTTGATATAAAAATCTGATAAGAATTTCTAAAGAAAGTTCCGTAAGTAGAATTTTTTGTAAATAGCAAAACTCAGTTCTGAGTGGCTATTAAATTAATTCCTCAAATAGTTAGTAAAAACCGTACCAAAAATCTTATAGCATTTCTAAAGAAAGTTTTTGAAAGCAGGATCTTTTATAAAACTCTCAAACTCATTTCTGCTGAATGCCTACTAACAATTCTTCGAACGCCGACAAACATTTTGTTAGGAAAGAAATCGGACCAAAGAGTCCTACAGACAAAGCCATCCAGCCAACAAATTGACGTACGGAAGCATGACAAATACGACCTGAGACAGTGAACTGGGATTTAAGTTTTCGTGTAAAATGTCTCACTCCCTGAAACTCAGGTGTTTTGTATTCGTTTCAGTTCCCCCAGAAAACTTCTTTTCGTATTCAAAGAAAAATGCAGTGAATTTCTTTCCTATTTAAATGTCTGCTTTCTAGAGTTCCCAGATCTCATGTTCAGCTTGCGTAGATTATGGTTTAGAGACCTAAAGTGCATTTGTTTTGCAGCACACGAATGGGGAAATGTTCATCATGAAATGAATCGAGCTTTTAATTTTCACCGAGAATTAATTATCATTTCAGCTCGCGATTACAATTTTTCAAATAAATGATCGATCACTCACAGATTTAACGTAACTACTACTCTGATTTTTGAATTTGAAGAACTAATTGGTCAGTGAGTTTGATAGAAGGATTGAAGTAATATCCAGCTAAGTGTTGATAAATGGTTTATGTTTGATTATGTAAAACAAAATCTGTCCAGCAGTACATATAATAATCAGTGAAATATATTCATTTCATTGTAATTTTATTAATGCGTACCTAGTGGAATTTTGGTGTGCTTATTCAAAAGATCACTTTGCTATGGATGTCGTTTGCGTTGATTATTGTCTAGTTTTCCTCTAATGACACTGTGTGTCTTTAACATAGATCCTGGGTGTTGTGTTATTCTTGAAGAGGAAGTTCTCGCATCTCTTACAGAGACATGATTTGGGATTTAATACGTGTAACTAGTATTTCATAGTATGAAAAGTGCTTGAATGATAGTATGTAATAGGATACTGTAACTTTAACTTGGATAACGAGTGCTGTGTTATTCTTGAAGGGGAAGTTCTAGCATCTCCTACAGCTACATGATTCGCTACGTAATACGTTTAACTGATAGTACATAATAAGGCGCCTGAATGCTAATACGCTTTAGGAAACCTGCTACTGTCACTGTGCAAAGGTATTGAAAACCGTCCCTAATATTCTTGAAAACTGAAGGTAGCGATTCCTCGATGTGTGGCGAACAGTATGCCGGCTTGTTGCGATCTCGTTATTGCCTCCAAAGTGACCGATCTGAACGAGTTAAGCAGTGCTGCGATGCTTACCTAGGGGCGGTGAGTAGACGGCTGCCGAAGGCTGAACTTGTGAGGTGATGGCTGAGATCGCCGCGTCGTAGTGCGGGATCTCGGCTTTGACGTGTTCCGTCGCAGAGGTTGTTGCGACGGGGGTGAAGGCTTGTTCCGGTGTTCCGGGGAATTGCTGGAGGGTGTAGGGGGCACCCCCCGCCACCGCAGCGGCCGTCAGGTCCGGTACCATCGCACCGGACTTGAGGTCGTCCTGTTTCGGCCACTTCGGCCACATTTGCTGCAATATAAACATAAAAGTATCGTTAATATACGCGAATAAGCGTTTAAGAGGACAGAAAACATCTAAAAAGCATAGCTGATTAAATGTGCACAATGCCAAGTAGCCCGTTCATAGTAAAGTAAACTTGCTTTTAATCAAGTTTCCTCAATGAGAAATTTTCATGAGTTACATTACATGTGAGGTGACAAATTACATATTTGAACTTATTTATATCTTTTAAATTGCATTATCTCAATTCTGAAAAGTTCACGTTCTTCGTATGTTTGATATGTTCTATCCGCATTTCTAATAATCATATCATTTCAAACTGGTTACTATATGATGTATTCATTATCATATAGATGTTTGTAAATAGCAATGTAATATAAACATAATTTGTGTAAAATTTTGCTCGTACGTTATGGCAGTTTGTAAAGTTTTCTATCTGTAACACAATTAAAAAAAAAAAAATTACGATTGTCATGAGTTCTTACGATTTGTAAGATTTGCTTAGTGTGGTGACATCTGGCATTTTCCCAACAGGTTATAGATTCAAAGACATTAGTATCGATATTTAAATCTCGAGCATTATCCCTACCAAAAAAAAAATTATATAATGTCAAATTAGAAAAAAAGACCAGTCTTGCGGATCAGTTAATTTTGTGAAACAAATCTGACGAAAGGGGGCATACATTTATTAAAAAATAAAGAAAAAAATAATGTAAACAAAAAATCTTTCTTGAGCACTGGACGTTAAAATAGTTTTTTTTTTTTTTTTATCTTTTAAGATTGATTAATTCAAGCTTTACTCACCGTCGCATATATTTGGTCACCATTGTACTGCGTTCGCTGCCTTTTGGACTCATCGTCGTGGAGGTCGCCATTTAAATCCCTACCTTCGTTGCCAACTGCAAAAGAAAAAAAACACACTACTCGTATACTTTCAATCCTTAAGCAAATAATCAATACATGTTTTTTATACATTAACCATTCATGGAAACATAAATACATCTATGGTAGAATACTATCCAAGACTAATCATCTCGTCTTCACTTATACATTTTTAAAAAAATTGTAGTGTCCAGCGTATTAATTACAGAACTGATACATAGTACCAAGAATCGCACAATTTTTTTTAAACTGATTATTTTTAAATTTTAATAGTGTAAATTTTATATATTTAAAAACTGTCTCACAAACACAGGAAATAAAAAATTCTTATTTCATTTTGAACAATGTTTATATCCGTATTTGATTTATATTTTGAACATTTCTTAAATTTTACCCAAGGTAATTTAAGTATTTTATGAGAAAATGAGTATCTGGTTGCGTTTGTTGTATATAATGCAAATATTAAAACTGTACTATCAAACCGGTATTGCACTCTTTACGAAATCACAGAACTGAAATAATTTGTATGCTTTGTGTCTAGCCCTTTCATGGTGCTACATGCGGATTCTTTGAGGGATGTTCAAAATATACATTATTATATTTATACTAAGACATGTAAAATTATGTCTAATATCTTACAGAATTAATTGAAGTAGAAAATGTTTCTGCAGTAGAAATTTCTTGAAAATTCTTCTGCAGTAGTATTTTCTTGAAGTAGAAAATGTTTCATTAAATTCTGCAGGAACTTTTACAGCACTCAAACGTGGATTTTTCACATATTTTCTAATTATAAATCTCTGATCACGTTTTGTTAACTTTTCCGGATGATCTTTTCTTACCTTATTTTCGATCCGATTTTCTTCTTTAAAGCGTTTTATCACATACTGCACAGTAGAATGGGATAAATTAAGTAATTTAGCAATATTCCGAGCTGATTTACCAATACTATGATGAAAAATAATCAATTTTCGAATGCTGTTTGTTGTTTCTTTACGACTACGAGCCATTTTTAAATAATAAATAGAATATTACGGAGTAGGCAAGCAAAAATTAAAGCCAAACGATATTTTAAATGTCACCCCAATTAAAAAATAAAAATAAAGCTCCATACGATAATTTTAGTTATGAATTTATCCGAAAATATTTCAGTGTACGATGGCTTTTGTAAGATAAAGTTTTTGTTACTTTTTGATTACTGGTTTCTTAAAAAAAAAGTTTTACTATGTTTTCAAAATATTTCATGTAGTTTTGTTAAGAATAGATTACAGATCTTATTATTAAATACCCATTCTGAAATATTCATTTTAATCAATGGATAGACCCCTATTTCATTGAAAATTGTAAGTGTACGAACACTCTTGGGAGCCACTGTATCTATATCTATATCAATGATTCTCAACCACTGTGCCGCGCCACTTTAGTGTGCCGCCACTGCGAATACCCATACATAAGCGACGTCAGACAAGTAGTTCTACATTCCTAGCGAGGACTGGCTGAACTAATGCGCATGACTACTACAGTTCTGGACTGGTAACTGGTAAGTCTGAACTATTAAATTTCTCGTTAAATGTAATTTGTAGTTAAATAAACATTTTGTTTACTTTGTAATGCAATTTCATTTTATATTTTAATGAAAATTATTTTGTATACTATTTTTACAAAATATATTATAGGTGCATCAATCACCTATCCAAGTAAAATTCTTTTAAATTTATCTTATTGTTAGTAAACTGCCAAAACTTATTGTTAGTAAGCTGCTAAAGGTGTATCGTGACGAAAAAAAGGTTGAGAATCACTGATATATATATATATATATATATATATATATATATATATATATATATATATATATATATATATGGGAGCCAAGATTGACTTAAATTTAAAGATAAATTTCCTTTTAAAATGTTGCTACTATGTTTGTGTGAATACGAATTTCGGTGCTTCATATACAGTGGAATCTCGATCAATCGTTTTCGGAATCATCGTTTTCCCGTATGTGTCGTTTATTTCACCCAGTCCCGAAGATCATATTGCTTTGTTGTGCCCCCGCATCTATCGTTTTCCCGCATTTATCGTTCAGTTTATTCGGTCCCTTGAAAAACGATAGATCGAGATTCCACTGTATATATATATGGGGGGGGGGGATTACCATAGAAACAAGTCAGTTTATAAAAACTTATTTCAGTTTTACAAGCCACTTTTGATGCTGCAATGTTATTAGTAGGATATGGGAAGCTTCAAGGCCTGATACATCTGATCACTTCCTTATACTTCACATATAAATTCGGACGCTGAACCAAATTTAAAATGACCGTGGTAAGTCTCATTAAATCTTAACTGTCTCTTGCTTTTACCTCGAAATTAGCCTGTAATCCACGTAAAACGGAGAAAATCTGAGACCACCAAACAATAAGCAGAAATTTTTCTAACCAACCAGAAAAACGTCCCCCGGAAAAAAAAAAAGAAAAGAAAAATGAGGTTTTTCCCATATCTGGCCACCTTCAGATAAGCAGGAGCCGATATGGGAGGCGTACAAAAAAATACAGGAAAAAAAAAAAACTCGTCCTCGCATGGATACGCGGATTGCCCATGAAAGCTATCGCGATTACATATACGGATTTTTCGCAGGACGGCAATTTCTCGCCTGTCGGATCTTTTCAATGCGGCCAGTGTTGAGAGCCCGGATCCCAGGGATTACGCGTGTGCCTCACACCGACTGCTAACCACAGAATCGGGCGCGTTTTTATACTCTTCGGCCCTTTTGGACTCTGGGATTATTCATTTTTATTGCCACCAAGTACGGGAAGTCAACCAGAAATCATCTGGAAAGAGAGTTTTCACTCTTCGGTGGGTTCCCAGGATTTGGCAATTCGTGGTGGCTGCGTGCTATACAAACTGCACACCGAACGCGTAGGGTCGTATATACAGTTGGCGTGAATCAAGAGTTGAAATGCTACTGTAATTCGGGATTTGAGGAATTACAGGAAGGAGAGGAAATAAATGAGCGGTCTGGTGGCTAAACGAGTGACTATCAACACGTTAGGAAGATATGATAGAGACTTGTAGAGCAAAATTTGGTTGCTTGAATTTGTATTTTATTGAAGAACATGTTGCCTAAATTAATGGAAAAACATTTTTTGTAAAACTTTGAAGGGACTCTCTATTCATAGTTATGTAACAAAAAATATGAAAAACTGAATAAAGAGTAAAAAGCAATTTCAATTTTTCTAATTATTATTATATTTTAAATTGTGTGCATGGGAGCGGTACGTAGTAGCGTGCACAGTTACAAGCACAAATGGCAGATGTTGATATGTCATTTTTTTATGTTTTCCGCAAATTAAAAAAGTAACTTTTGTTGTGAAATATAAAATCGCTCAATTAAGTTTTCATTCCAAACATTCTTTAGTTAATACTCATATTCAACCTCAAGCATATGGCTGGTCTTCAATGAAAATTTTCAACTAGGGACCAAAAAATACCTCTTTTATACTTAACAGCATTTGCCAATACGAATAACTTAGTACTATTTCATAATTCTACTATCAGATTTTGCCACATTAAAGAACCAATTTTAAGTGTGACATATCAACTTAAAACATAAAATTGAATTTTTCGGACATATCAACATCTGCCATAATGCCACAGAAATGTTCGTAGAGTTCAGTGGTTGATTATTCTACTCAAAACAAAGGGAGAAATTTTGTGTGTGTACACATACAAATTGTTCATCATATAAACAAATCTATAACATTTGTTTATATATAAATGCTCATGCTTATCTGTCAGTAATTGCTCTCCGATAACTTAATCATAATGTTCGTTACAGAAATAATATAAGCTTTATAACGTACAGTGTTCATGCTTCTATGCATACAGAAACGCAAAAACTACTCTTCGACTTCTACATAGTTACTCAATAAAACATTGTTAATCAGTAAGTAAGAGACGACAATCACGATGAAAGCTATTAAAGCTAAGAATAAAGTTAATATATATTATTATGTAAAATTTCACAACTTCCATTTATTTTATTCTTTGCAGGCAAAAGAAGGTCTTTCCGTTTTACGATATACATTGTAAACTTAAAAGCATGTTTTAGTAAAAATAGTCTTGCCATACCTCCCTTTCAAGGACTTAAATTTCGTAACAAAAGTAAGTAGCATAACAATGTTGATAGAAAAAAAACGCCTTTTGTAAATACTAGGAAAGGTTAATTTTTTGTAAAAATGTATGCAATCAGTATGACACACAATAGTTTAAGTTTAAAAAAATCTAACTTAATTTTTCAGAATATTTTTTTTACATATTTACAATTTTTTATCCTGAAATACAAATGTCTCCCAATGTATGTATGGCATCCAAGTATTTTCAAAGTTTTTGTGTTGCAAAGCAAAATTACGTAAACAATGAACTATTTCGTGTTTTATCTGAAAATATGAGTTTTTTTAGCTCTGACTGCTGCTTAGCTTACATCTGTTTCGTTAAAATTCCTCAAATATATAAAACGCGTACACTTGTACAAAAAATTAGGAGAAAACAGATATTATGAACGCAGAATATAATTTATCAGTCATGACGGGTAAAATAAATAAATGAACGTAATAAAGAATAACCTTCCTATAATTTCCCAAATTCCAAATCTGGATTTTTCAAAATTCCGTTTTTCATTTCTATACTGCGAAAGAAATGCATTTGAAATTGGTATTGAAATTAATTTACCACACCAAATATTTAACTATGAGAGTTATTGCTTTATGTTCTAAATATATATGTTATAGGAACGGATATGATTGTGATATACGACTTTTAAAGTCGTTTAAATATGGTCAGAATTTATCAGGTTCTCAGTTATATACACTGGTACTTCGTTTGAAATTAGCATATTTTAGCACAGACTTTGTGTAATTGCGTTTGAAATTTTTTCGGTAACATTGCTTTGCTTTGTGCAATTTTTTTCGCTGCAAAGTCTTCAAAAAAAAATCTTGATTCTGACCATTACAACTATGAAGGGGAAAATGTGATACATTTCCTACTTCCGAGCATATTTCTATCTCCTTTTTTATACCTGCAAATTACGCAGTGGAAGGAAATTTTACCTATATCTAACTACACTTCGACGAGTAATTAACGAGCGATTAGCGAAAGGCAAACAAGCATTTACTAAACGAACGGCTAAACTAAGAGTTCATCGCCTTTAAAAAGCTATTTAAATATATGCTATTTAACAAAAACTTTTTTCAAAGTTCTTCCCGTTCTTCCGTTTCTTTTCTCGTAGTTAAAAATTAAGAGTGATATAATTCAAAAGCTTTGCCATGTCTTATTGTCGAAGCGGAAGGTATCACAGCATTCCTTTTGCATGGAAGAGAAAATTATACTTCTTCCAGTGATACTAATCGGAGTGATATATGCTAATTATGAGGTTTATACTGTTTAAAGAAGTTTTTGAAATAATTTGAGGCTTGCATTCAAACCCTTAAAACATTTGAAGGCAGGTTGATAAAATATACTATGTCAGAGAGGACAGTAAAAATATATACACACACACACACACACACACACACACACACACACACACACACACACACACACACACACACACACACATATATATATATATATATATATATATATATATATATATATATATATATATATATATATATCACAGAGGAGGGGTAGTTTTGTTGGAAGAACAACTGCCTCAACAACAAGAGAAAATTTTTCTATCCTCGAACCAGATTGATGTTATATTGGAGTTCCACCCTAGAGAATATACCATAATGGAATCCTAGACAAAAGTATAGTTAAATATTCCCTGATAAAAAATCCCCAGCATTGATGAATAAATAAATGCGTCTTAGTCTCAGAACGAAAGCGGGATAATTGATGAATAACAGTCACAAAATTAGAGTTCTTCATATTTCCTGGAGCATTCCATACATAGAACACCCATTTCGGAGTTAGAAAGCCTGGTTCGAACCTCAGTCCTAGCGAATGGTTTTCACAAATGTTAGTTAGTTGTATTTTTATGGTTTCAACAAAAATATTTGCAGCTTTGCCCCTTAAAAACTATAAAGCGTTTTTTAAGAAATATAATTAAAAAAAATTGCTAAATTTCATGGTATCGAAAAATTATTTAATAATAAGCAGGTTAATAAACAGATTTAAAAAAAATCCTATGCGCTTATTTGAAACTCAGAATGGCCAGTTTAGCTGTCAAAATTTGCGAGTTAGAATACCAGTTGTTATCACAATTCAGATCCTTATTTTCCGTTATAATAACCTGAAACATAATATGAGCTTCTTGATCACAAACATAACCGAACGCCAAACAACAAAGGCAGCTTATTATTATTTTAAGCATATAATAGCATATGAATGCTGTTTCATAAATATCGAGGTAACGCGTTTCAAAACCTGAGGATGTAAGGATAAAAACGTTATACCTAAAAATTTAAGATCTATTCAAACTGAATCCATCAATACTTTCCAATGATAATTTTTTAAAATATCATATCCATGCCATAATGAAGAGAAACCATATACATTATGTTTTTATTTTTACCGCAAAGTATACTTAAAATACAAGTTATCTTTGAATTTAAATAGTAGAAAAACCAGATTACAAAAAAAAGTAACGGCATTAATGGAGCATTCATGCTGTGTTTCTGCAATAGCCCTGAGAGGATTTCCGATCGTAAAAAATCCTGAATACCAGGCAATTTTTTCAAACATTTAGTTTAACCAGAAATTGTGAACCTCACTTAAAACAGTTTTTGAGTTCGTATAGATAAATAAGAAGCATTTCATAAAAAACCGTTTAATTTAATTGGCCGTAAACTTTTTTGCCGAATAATAAAATTACCAGATCTTTAAGTAAATTACGTTTATTAAATATTTGTAGCAAGCGGTCTAAAAAAAAGAGGGTGCACTTAAAGCGCCCGATATTATTTATTTACTACTCCGTTATTTACCACAGCATTATGGGCAACGATTCTCGGGTATTATAATATTGGATATATCGCTTTCTGCAAATGATTATAGGCGGCGGCCGTGCAACTTAAATAGAGATCCAAATGCATCTTTAAGCAAAGGATTTGGAAAAAAAAGCGCAAATAAATACGATCTGAAAAAAATGGTGGCTCTTTTAAATGGGCGCTGAAAAAGCAAATCGCTTTTCTAACAGCATTAGAATACATTTTGGAGCTATCGTGCTTTATGGGCTCGGGTACTGGTTGTTTAATGTTGCATAGCAAGTCCGTTCTGTATGGAAAAAAAGGGAATGCTGCAAGTGCAAGACGGGGTTTCTCGAAAAGAAAAAAAAATACTTTTTTAAATTTACTTTTTCGTTTCGATCATTTATGTATTTATCTGCGAATCACTTTTTTTTTCTTTGCACATTTAGTTACAAATGTGGAATATATAAAATCTGAAAAGATTTCATTGCTATATCGTTAGGGAGCATGTAACAGCTTTGATGCGTTTTCTTGTAATATGTTCCAGAAACTTTAAAAGTTCTGAAAGAGAAACACTCGGAGGGAAAAAACGCACAGAGCAGAGCAACAGTTTTTGCCAGTTATATCTTCAATCGCGGGGATTTTATAACAGAATAAACTTTAGCAAATACGGACTAAACAATTCGAATAAAACAGATTTATCCAACTAATAAAACACGCATGTTAGGTCAGTCAATTTAGGAAATTAAGTCATATACGATAAATGCTCAGAAAATGGCAACAGCTCCTAGAATGCAAACCTAGATATGATTGAAATTCATTTAAAGGTTCAAGCGAAAATAATTCTGTATTTTATAAAGGAATTTATTTGATTTCCTTTTGTTATGCTAATTGAGGCCCCGTAACGTGTTCAAGTGATGTTTATTTTTAAGTTTAAAAATCTGGCGAAAGATTTAAATCTTTCGCCAGCTCACCAAACACTAAACCAAAGCAACCACCTTACATATTTTTACTGAAGTGCGATTATATATTACACATACATCTTCCTCAGTAGAAACAGATTTTTAAACTTAAAAATAAACATCACTTGAACACGTTACGGGGCCTCAATTAGCATAACACTTTGATGGGAAAATAAATTTTTTTTTGGCATGATTTTAAATTTCTTGTTTTAAAATTAAATTTTATAATTTAAAACAATATTACGTAATAGCCTGTGGGAAACGGAATTTTAAAAAATATGAGACTTCATCCGGGTTATTCAGTTGGTAGATCAGTCTCAACGTTAGTTGTCCAAAGTTGAACCGTAACCGTGATCGGCGGTTGTTATAGTGATAGTCGACAGCTTGAAAGAAGGTTAAAAACTGTACTGATTCTTGCTTTTATTAATTTATGCATTTAAACACATAGCAGTTACATATGCAGAATGCTAAGTTTTATATAGCTTATGTTTGCTGTTTTTCTCTGAAACGAATCAATGTTATTTTTTTAAGAAATGATAATTCTTAATATTCCCATTATCAATTTATCCCTCCTTTTTATTCATTTTGAGGGCTTTTTGTCTAAAAAAAGCAGTCGGAATTCTAATATCTGCGAATTGTGAGACTTTGGCGAAAAGCTAGTGCTTCTTAAAATATTCTCATTAGGTGAATCCCATTCTTTGTCCAATTTCTTTTTGTAAGCGATTAAAGCAATCTCATCAAAGCCTCAAAATCAGTAACTGCAAGGTGGTGAAGCAGAAGATCCAAAGCTGCTCCTCTAAATCGAATACTCACGGTTTCACCTCCTTTCCCACTCAACTTGTCGTCTCATTGTCAGTTTGCCAATTGTTCTCAAAAACTTCCATTGTCGCTGAAAACTTTTTCTGAGATTCTTTCTTCTCCAACTTTCTTTTCTAAGATACTATCACTCGCGAGCACAAGGCTGAAACAAAGGGGCCGTTACAGAACTTTTTGTACTTATTGCAACACTGTTTTGCTTCTTTTTTTGTCTTCTCCTTATAGTTTTGGAGACAGGCATCGGTGTTGTGCAATATTTTACCATCCTAATTCAGCTTGTCAAAGACACGCAGAACCATTTGTTATCTCTTTTATTGGGTAGAAAGAAACAGTGTTAAATTTTTTAAAAAATTGCGAACTTTTTGTAAACTTGGGAAACAATGGTGTCGGTCACAGCTTGTCAACCTCAGATTTTTTTTTCTAAATTAAAGTCAAATTGAGTGAACTCCCCATCCACCCCACTTTTTTTAGGTTTCTCATCTACAATTAAGATAATTGTTTCATTTTGTAACAAATTTTGGTTGGTACCAACAAATTTAAATGCTCATGTAGTCATAATCATTGTATTTTTCCTCGTGAGGAACTAAATGATCCAAAAAACACATATAATAAAATCTAACTCAAGCAAATTATTGTTTTTACATTTCTCTCTCTGTCTCCTGTAACTGTAAAAAATTATCACTTTACACATATTCACGTATTAGCAAAATCATATATAAATTGTTCCTCCTTGTTTCATAGTTTAATTCTGTGTTTGCTGTGCAAAGGGTGTTAAGTCCAAAATGGGCTAAAATGAGCTATCAAACCAAGCATGTTTGAAAGATCAAGGACTACTGCAGGGTACAGAAAGCTAAGTCCAATCCACTCCTAAATATTTTCATTCAGCAGGGAAAATTTGGGATATGTGAAACAAAACACAAACATGCTAGTTTTCAATCCCGTTTTTCTTAAAACTACAATTTTGGATTTGGCACCCTTTACGCAACAAACACAGAAATCTTGAGGGCTATGAGAAAATAGTTATTTTTTTTCTGAGTTTCATCAGTGATTACAACCAGACTAAGAAAATCCCATAAATGTTTGTGTGAGCCATGGGACTTATGAGGCTGTGTTTTGGAGGGTTCGAACATTTTGGTTTCTAGTCGAGGAGAGAGATATAGTCGTTAAACGTATTTTTCACGAATCTGTAAAGGTACCATCATTTCGTGTGACTTTGAAAATAATAATACATATTTCCCACCGATGCCATTTAAAGCCAGAAATTTCTAAAAGACAAAAAAAGTGGTGGAAAAAAGTTGTGAAGTTGTGAATGCTACGTGTCCTCCAAGTAGCTCATGTAAATGTTCGCCAAGTAGGGCCACCTTTTGCCTCGGTTCGTTGCCACATTTAACGCGACGCTAAGATGCAAAACATTGTATCTTAGACACCTGATTTATTCGCCAGGGTATCTTTGCCAGAAGAAGATGTTTTGTGCATCGCTGTCTAGTCAGACGGAGCGAATAATCAGGGGTATTTGAATTTTTGATTAAGCTCCAACGCTGTATCTCTTACGAACTACAGTTGTTTAGCAGGGAGTCCTATAAACAAGCCTTAATTAATTGATGATTATCTTTGAAAAAATTAACATCTCGATCATTCGATAGACAGATAGCTGTCTAGGAGAGACGTTATATATCTTATTTTTGCAGTGATATGTCAAACTTCCGAACAATGAAGCATGCCACAACTTATTTTTATCACATTGCTTAATTCAAAGTGCCGCTGCCAAGGAACTTCAACAATCATGACGAACGAATTTGCTTCAGATGAGTTTCTGTATTCCTAATTTGAAAGTACAGCGGACAAAGACCTTTGGGGGCAAAATTAGGTTCACAGAATCAAATCTGTTTGAGTTTCTTATATCTAGTTATATCCGATGTATACATAAAATATATTCATAAAGTTTCATTTTGGTTATGAGACAAATATTTTCTTATAAAATTATATGTATATTTATGAAAGAAAAGGAAGTTTTATAATGAAATTTAAGATTAATCTTTTTTAAGGAATTTTAGAAGCAACATACTATGGGTAGTTTTAATAAGTTGTTTACAGGAAGAGATGATACTATGGAAATGAAAGGTTAAAAATATTTTTCTGTTGCATTCTCCCTTTATACTGTGAATTTATACCTTGATATTTGAAAAAGCAAACATAATAATGTTCCTTCAGTCTTTAGCAAACCCTAAACACATTATTATAGGACCTTCAAGCTTGCCATATTTTACATGCCACTCTCAACAATTAAAAATTATTTGCCAAAGGTATGTTAATTTAAAAATGAATGGCTAGCAGTCTCGCCCTTTACTGTGAACAAATGGCATCATAGCCAATATTCCGGGCATTTGTAATAAATAAATAAATGTTAATTTTCAAAAATCCAGATGTACATATTTATGGGAGAAAGATATAAAACCATAGGTAAGGGTCTAAATTTTGGCATCTTTAAAAATTCATTACGTCTTCAACGTTTAAAACATTGTTTACGTACATTTTTGTCGTTGGAATACCAAAATCGATCTAATAACACTTAACCAAATGAAAGGAATTTGCTACTCGAGGGAATGATTATCGATTCCATGCATGTGGAAAATCAAACTTAAAATTTTCTGATCATTTTAAAAGACTTCGAACATTAAAAATTAAAAAAGTTTTTTAATAATACTATTTAAAAAAATAATGAGATTTTAATTGATGTAACACACATATTTTTCACTGTCCTTGTGTTCCTATTTGGGGAAGTGAAAGCGTTCGTTTGCTCTAAAGCATAGTTTCTGATACAACATTGCGTACAGTTTATTCAACTCTCGGGGCTGAACGATGACCAAATGGCAAGAGCAATAGTCTTAAGGATTGGAGTCTACAAGTTCGAATCCCTAGGTTGGCGGGAACGTTTGTTGTCCTCTGAAATCGGCTTTAAAATATAGGTCCCAATGTGGGAACTTGCTATGAGGGAATGGTGTCCCAATGTGGGAATGGTAAGGGCTTGCCATTCGGCTCTTGCCCTGATCGGTTTGTCACTCTTTGGTTTACGATCGTAAGATATTTCCTTTACATCATGTAAATGATCAAAACTTCCAAAAATAATATTACAAAATCACAGAATTGCCACGTTTTCGATGTGTTAAGCCCTCTTTGAGCAATAAATGATTGATAGCACTTCAAATCATCCGATAAACTTTAAAGTTCGAAAAAAGTGATACAAGAAGATTATCGCCTTTTATGAAGAAAGACTAGGCTAAAGTAATCACAAAATTTAAAAAAATGGAAGAAAAAAAACAAACTGTCGGGTTTCATACGTATGAATATTTAAGTTTGAAGCAACTAGTAATTACATTAGATATACTCGTCTAGCTTCTCTTCTCTTACGTTTACAATCGCAAGATATTTCTTTCTCGTCATTTAAACAATCATCACTGCGAAGAATAATATTACAAAATCACAGAAATGTCACATTTTTACTGAGTGGTTCGTCAGTTACCATCTATTTGGAAAACGGGCCAGGCGCACCAAGAAGAAAACCGCTCGAAACTTTCCCTACTTCCCATCAGTGCATAACCAATTATGACAGCTCTCATCCGAAACTTTCCGTACCCTTCGAAGACAGCGTAATCTAAATTTGGCAGAGAAAGATTGTATCTTTAAGCACATAACGGATACCCTCTCTCGCTCCCTTGCCAAACTTTGGCTCAGTTCCATGTACTCTCTAGTTCTGTGCATGGCTGGAATCCTTTCTTGTTAAAGCTGCGAGACCCCACAAAGGACAGAATTGTGGCCGAGAGTAAGTGTTACTGAATACCGGCGAGCGGTCTAGTCAGCTGGCTCGAGTCATCAGATAGACAGAGATGAGCCTGATTACGTTTTGGTGCGGAGGTGAGGGATTTGGAAAGCGAAAGTTATGGTGTCGACGGTAAATGGCAGCATATAGGAACAAACAAAATGTAGCAAAAGAGAAGTGCAATAAACGTCAAAGTACGGACGCATTTTTTAAATGAACTCAAAATTTCTCCCCGATTCATCAGCTATAAGAAAGAGGAAAGAAAAGGAAATGGAAAAAAAAAAAAACAGGAAGAAAGAAGATATATAATCTATGCATTCAAGCGAAGTATTCAACATGCAAAAATAGTTTTTGTTTTGGTTGTATATTAATGTCACGGCTGTTTAGACATTCCTAATAGAAATTATGAATCAGCACATTGAATGGGAACGTTTCATACGCAAGTTTCAGTCAACTTAATTTCATACATTTTACTATTATGAATTAAAAGATAGACCATTTACGATAAAATAGAAAATGTAGTGGAAATAAATGAGGAAATATACTTAAAAAGGACAGATTTTTCCAGTTTTCTAGTTATGGTACATTCATTATGTGTATCATAAATAAAATTCTTTGTAATAATTGAAATAATTGTGTTTTGTATAAAACATGTTTGTGGCAAGTAAATAAAAATTATTAGCATACCAGAAATGAAATGAATTTCAATCATTCGCTATGGCAAAAAATTTGAAGTTGATGAGTTACCATAACACTTTTATTTATTAATACAGAAGATGTCGATTTCAATTCGTATTATAAGAAAGTACAAGATATATATATATATACATATATATATATACATATATATATATATATATATATATATATATATATATATATATATATATATATATATATATATATATATATATATATATATATGTATGTATGTATGTTATGTATGTATGTATGTATGTATGTTATGTATGTATGTATGTATGTATGTAAATATGTATGTATGTATGTATAAAGTTTAGAGGACACAAAAATTAAAATAATTTCTTTATTTAAAAGATAAAAATAAATGTTTTAAATTATACCAAGAAAGCTTTTAATAGGAGTAAACTTTGTTTCAATTCTTTTCTGCTGTTGCTTGAATTGATATATTTTCAAAATTTTTATAAAAAAGTGAAGTATTTGTATTTTGTATTAGTTTTAATGGCCTTCATTTGAGGCTGAAAATTTTTCTGAACTGTTCTCTTAAGAAAGTTTTCTTAAATGAATGAATAATTTATTTGTCTACTTAATATTTGTGAGACCACGTTCTGTTATCCCATGAAAAGATATCAAATTGTAATGAACTGTTTTTTTCATTTTATATCATACATCTAGGTTTCCTTGTTTTTAATAAGGCTTAGAGCTTGTAATTTTGTTATGAGATTAGATACCTTTTAAATATGATCAAAATATACTTAGGGATTATTTATTAAAGAAAATATGTCCGCACACATATCTGATGACAGAAAATAACAGCGTTTCCTACAAGTACAGATTTTCTACAAGTACTTTAGCTGTTCATAAGTGTCAAACATCCCCTGAATTAGAAAATTTAAAGACATATGTCGTTTAGTTTATTTTTAAACTACAAAAGCTACAAAAATATCTAATAGATTCACTTTATAAGATTTTTTTAATCAACGTTTTTCTAATAGCAACTGGTAAAGAGAAAATACAAATATATTATTTATAATTTTCAATTCGGAGAAAAAGAAGAAAAACACTTACTGGAATGTTACAAATCGTAGCGACTGAGCCCTAATTTCACTTTAATGACTTTGATGTTTTTTAGGTTCTAGTGGTCTTGCGCGAGTTTGTAAATTATGAAAGCAGAGATACCACCATTCAATCTACTGATAAGGATGATGTATGGGACACTAAGTTTCTTAGTGCTCAAAGCAACAAAATATTTACATTAGGTCTCATGTGAAATATCTGCAATTTTATGTAAAAACTGAAATTCAATATAACGAGAGTTTCAATTTGGCATTAGCCAAAAAGCTCAATTTTTAGAATACGCTACACATTAATGGAGCTTAATTTAGCCTCGAGCACCAAGGTATCAAGTTTTGAATTGATAGTAAGTGTAAATAACTGACAACGTAACCTCCTAGATCTAGAACTCATGCAAAATGGTGTGAGATACTTCTAAAAATTGACGCTGTTTAATATATACAGAAGTATCCATGTGATCCTTTTTCTGGAATGATGTTTTTGATTTAAGTTAGGTCCTTATTACACTATTTACCTGCATCTCTTTCTAAGTTTAACTTCAAGTACGCTGTGAAATTTGATATATTATTTATCAATTTGGAGTGAAGCTCTTCAGCCATGAGACTTTTAATATTTTTAATGACTATTGTAACGGAAATGCAAAAGACTAATGTATCAGAATGTCGTAATTGAATAAACTTTATAATCCAGTGCGAAACATTCATAGGTTTATGTTGCATTTTGATGGACGCCCTTATAGAATGTATTCCAAAAAACGTTAATATTATTCAAAAACTGAAAGTGTCTTAACAAGTATACTTCCATTTATGTACATGTATTTTAAAATAAAATTGCGACATCTACCGGTTTTGCTAAAAATGAATTTAGATTATTAATTATAGAGTGGCTGATTTTATCGATTTGATTTGCTTCAAATTCATATTTTACTTTAATACTTTATGCATTTTCAAGGATATTTAAAATTCCCTCTAAAATTTGGTAATCTCTAATATCCCCTATTAATATTCAATGTACTTTTTTTATTTTCCCATTTTTATTGAAGGATGGTGTAAAATTGATTAATCAATTTATGAAGGACTTGAAATCTTGAAATACATTAGAAGTGTGCTTGTATTAAAAAATTAAAGTAGAAAATTAAAAATAAAATGTAACTTTTTTCGTATTCCTTAACTACCTAACACCAGCAGAAGATTATTGTAAAAAAGCTTATTTTTTATCAACATTATATATTAATCAATTCCTTGTGTATTTATATAGTATATGTAACTGAGACGAAAAGTTTCTGAAAAGTTAAATGATATTTAAGTAAATCAAATACATCGAAGACTGATTTTAGCATTAAAATTATTAAATAATTCATGTTCATTATTTACATGAAATTTTATTTACTTATTTATTTACTTGTGTTTTCAAAAAATTGCCTAATGAGTGATAAAATACGAAAATTTAAAAAAAAAACTGATATAAAAATGAAAAAGATTTAAAATAGCACATTATGATATTGATTGCTAATTTTATAATATATAGAATTAATGGTAACTTAGTTCTCTACTTAATTTCAGATACTTTATACCGAGAAATTCATTTCTAGATCACCAAATACAAGGTCTTTAATTCTAAATTTCAGCGGTATTGCAAAGTAGCATCTTTAATTCTCCCAATTACTCACACTAAGTTATTTAAAGTGATTTTAGCAAGTTTTTATCGATACTAAATGCATAATTATGGCCCCTTTTTGCTAGGAATCCTGCGGCGCATAAAGCATAATTTCACAGTTGCACAGCAAAACAACATTAAAAGACACCGCGACAGCCAAATTTAATAGGGTTTCCTCCCCTATTATTTGGAAATTTCACGCAACCAGCGAAGAAAAAGGAAAAGAAAGATAAGCCTTCTATCCAGCACAATCCCGTCTTTGTTAATTTTAGTCTCTTCGGGGACTAAGAACAACGAGTCCATTTAATGGTATGGGGGATTTTGGTAGTGTCAAAACTGAAACAAAATACGACAAGATTAGTTTCAGAAAAGACGCCCAATGTATTTCAAGTTGCAGCTCGAAGTTTGTTTTCATTCACTTGCGGTTTGTTTTTCGGTTTGTTTGTTTTTTGCTCTTTTTTTATGAAGGGTTAAGCATGGGATTATCTGAGAGAGTAGGTTTAAAATATACACTTTTAAACAAGGTAGTAAATAGAAAGGAAAGTTAATCTCTCTCACAGTCCGTGGCTTCAATTTTTAGATATATAATAAAATGATAGTTAATCCTATTTAATAGCACTTTGACTACCGAAAACTGAGAAATTAATAAAGTAGGAGTGAATTTATTTTGCTCTTCATTAATAAATTTTGATTAATACAATATACAAATACTGTGATACCTCTGTATGGCGGCCAGTAATAATTCTAAAAAAAAAAAAGTGTCATTTTGAGGGATGGTCGAATAAAAAGGCGTTTCTTCTATAACATTAGCTCTGTGGAGTTTTTTTGGTTCTGAACAAAATTTGGCCGTTTAGAGGGGTGGCCGGCTCGAGGAGTTTCACTGTACACACACACACACACACACATATATATATATATATATATATATATATATATATATATATATATATATATATTGTATATCTATCTATCTATCTATCTATCTATCTATATATATATATATATATATATATATATATATATATCTGAAATGAAGTTGCTGTCTTAAGAAGTCCGATTTTGTTCCGATTTCCAATCGGTAAAAAAACTCTTTTTTTAAATTACAGTTAGTTTCATTGACAAAGCGAAAGTTGTTTCCCTATGAACCTAGCATATTCAAGGGCAGAATGCTCAAAAAATAATGATAATACCTAATAAATGTAATAAAGTAAAAGCTGCAATAGTACTACATAAAAACGTCTACTATAATACTACGCACCATAAATATTTATTTTAAGAATTTATATTTATATGTAAAAAGTAAACTATCGATATTTAATTAGAGATTGTGAAATATTTAGATGCTACTCTTATTGAAAGTGTAATTGTTACTGAAGTTTAGAAAGTAAATCCTATAGCTGTTTTTTTCTGCAATAACAAATATGTTTCTCATTTCTTTGGTAAAAAAAGTTAGCGGTATATTAGTATAGTAAAATCAATTTGCCTCCACCCCCCCCCCCCACACATACACACAGAAAGAAATTTTATTGACTATGAAACTTACTGATATAAGCTATATATGTTTAACATATTTTTAAAAGATTCGAAATTAAGAGATCTCACGAGCTAAGCCATCAGAAGTTGTAGTTGAGCCACATAGACTGTATCCACTTGTTTTGCTATGCCCTTCTGGATTGTAGGGTGTAATAAACTTATTCCTAGGGGTAAGTCAATTTCGTATAAAAAATATAGAGATTTCGATTAAAAAATAATATACAATATATAAAATTTCGCATTTATTCGCAAAAAATATATATTAAAAAATACCCCATTTATTAAAAAATTTCAATTTTACTTATTTGGTAGGTAAGTATCAAAATTCATAGTTAAAAGCTAACATTGTAATAGTCTTCACATTCTTTCTTTAAGTCTTTGCCTTCTGTCATTAATTACTATGTTGTACATACTAAAATATCTCTCAGTATCTACGCTGTTAACAGGATTATAGAGGCCTTGTATAGCTGCCTTTGCAAAGTTAAGGTAGCAGCATTTCGTTGCAATTAAAATCCGTATAACACCAACAGGAGTCTCTTGGTTGTGTGTGAAAATGGTTGTATCCGTCGATGAGCTCATCCCGTGGTATTTCTTTAAAAAATGGTAGTTTAGAGAAGCTTTCCAATAATAAATTTGTGTTCAAAGATGATGTGGGCGTGGCCGCGGCTGCAGATGGACAAAACAAACTGCCAATGCGCTGGTGGACTTGGATGTCGTCATGTGTAGAGTCATTTTGTTTAAACTGTTCTCTGCTGCTGCCTTCAGCATAATATTGAGCTCCTGATCGATTTCACTATTCTCATTAGTCAAAATGCTTTCTGTTTTTTTTTTCTCACCAAAATACCTTTGACTTTGGCACTCAAGAGACGTTCTTAAATCTACTAAATTGTGCCACAAAACTTGATGGTTGATTTTTACAGTTAGAATTTTAGGTTCCACTCCGATACGGACAAACTGACCAGGTGAAATTCGGAGTAAATCCGGAAGAGAGTGATATTTCTCAGTTAAAGACAGTAGACGGTCTTAGTTAAGCAATTATGTTAATAAATTATTACTATTATTACCAAATTTCGCTTAAAAAGCCGTTTATAACCGAGTTTTCGCTGAAAAGAAGTAAAAAAAAAAGAATTTTCGCATTTATTCGCTTTTATCGGCAAATTTCGCATTTATTCCCATCTATTTCGTAAATACGAAAATTACGTATCCCTAGTTATTCCTATTTCTTTCCCCAGTTTTTCCCCCTGTCCAACGTATAACCGCCGAAATATTATTTTAAAGTCATATCTAAAACATTTTGCCTATGTTTCATTTTCTCATTTACGGATACGTAAATGAGACGGATACGCAATTATGTTACGGATACGCAATTATGTTAATAAATTATTACTATTATTACCAAATTTTGCTTAAAAAGCCGTTTATAACCGAGTTTTCGCTGAAAAGAAGTAAAAAAAAAAGAATTTTCGCATTTATTCGCTTTTATCGGCAAATTTCGCATTTATTCCCATCTATTTCGTAAATACGAAAATTACGTATCCCTAGTTATTCCTATTTCTTTCCCCAGTTTTTCCCCCTGTCCAACGTATAACCGCCGAAATATTATTTTAAAGTCATATCTAAAACATTTTGCCTATGTTTCATTTTCTCATTTACGGATACGTAAATGAGACGGATACGCAATTATGTTACGGATACGCAATTATGTTAATAAATTATTACTATTATTACCAAATTTCGCTTAAAAAGCCGTTTATAACCGAGTTTTCGCTGAAAAGAAGTAAAAAAAAAAAGAATTTTCGCATTTATTCGCTTTTATTGGCAAATTTCGCATTTATTCCCATCTATTTCGTAAATACGAAAATTGCGTATCCCTAGTTATTCCTATTTCTTTCCCCAGTTTTTTCCCCTGTCCAGCGTATAACCACAGAAATATTATTTTAAGGACATATCTAAAACATTTTGCCTATGTTTCATTTTCTCATTTACGGATACGAGGCATATGTAATTAATAATTTTTTTTAAAATTATCACTCTGCTGGGTTTAGTAGATAGTAACTCCTTTCAGTTATATAAATAGTACTCTTATTATATAAATCATAAATTTGTTTCGCAGGCTTATTGCTATTTTATCCCAATCTTAAAGCATTCGCTATTTCGCCAATGCCAAACTCGTTGATATTCAGCTCGCCTGTCATTTGGCCACCCTGAAGACAGGCAGTAATACCACCGAGACTGGACTAGCGGGAGGAGAAAGTACTCCTGGAATCGGACACCCTTACTCCTTATTCCTCCTATCCTTAGTTCCCATGGAAACGGGATGAAGGAGAGGAAAAGAATCGAATGACATATTTGCTACAAGTGACAGTGACAGCTTTGTCTTAAACAGTTTGGTGGTATAGCTCAGGCTCATGTGTAAGTCTGCGGTTCTAGATGGACAGATTTCAGCTCCAGAAAATTTTCATACAACAGAGTATTTAGATTACACAAATACATAACAAAAATCACGTTTACAATTATAATAATTATTACATTTTTATTCAAAATGTCGAGCAACAGGAAAGCATACAAGTTTTTGGGCTTGTATGCTTTCTTATTATATATGACTATTTTGTAACTATTACCTATCAAAAACACGCCAAATCTTTTAATTCAAGATTTTGTAAATAATCTGTTGAGCTTTCGCGTTAAAAATTGTTTGAAAAAATGACCAAATCTTAATGGATTTTTTTTTCTTTTTGTAAATATGATGCCGTCTACAGAAAACTCAAAACTAAATTAAGTATTCAATTTTAGAGTTTAAAAACAGCAATTTTTTTTGTGTTTTGTAAAAATGATATGAAAAAAATAGAGTTTTTCGTTAAATGAGTTAATTTTGAATGGGGATTTCTAATTATTTATACAAAATATTTTTAATATTATACGCTCAAAAATAAATTCTCTAAATAAAACTTCCGTCGACTATTTTTTAATCTCAATTTCACTCTTCATTTATACATAAAAGTTTAGTTTCAAATTTAATTTTAAATATTCATCACTATCAAGTCTTGTAACAAGTATTCTAACAATTAATTTAATAAAATAAAACAACTATTCTAACAATTAGTTGTTACATCATAATTATAATGCCTGAATATTTTTAATGATATTCTAGGTACCTTCTAACAATTATGATATCCTTTGTTCTATAATAGTTACAGAAATAATTAGTAGTTGGCATCTTTTTATCTAACTATATATCATTATAGATCTATTCTGTCAGTAAATATTCTAACAAAAAACTATCCAGTTGTCATAAATATTCTAGCATTCAATTTAATTAATGAATTTATCATTGGTGTCGAGTTTTGTAATAAATTGTCCAACAATTAAGCTACCCGATATTTACTGAAGAAACCTCATTAATCTTGACATTATAGCACTATTATTTGTAATGTTTTCAGAATAGGCTTTCTGATAGAAGCACTTGATTCAGACAAACTAGGATTTTAGTTCGTTATTTCACCTTCTTAGATAGATGAAAGTTTTTAGAAGTAAATATTCACCCAAATTAATGCTACAAAGATTCTCTGCAACTATTACCTATCAAACACACGCCAAATCTTTTAATTCAAGATTTTGTAAATAATCTGTTGAGCTTTCGCGTTAAAAATTGTTTGAAAAAATGACCAAATCTTAATGGATTTTTTTTTTCTTTTTGTAAATATGATGCCGTCTACAGAAAACTCAAAACTAAATTAGAGATACAATATTTCTCCAGTTTTCAAAAGATAGCTTTGTTCCAAAGGAGAAATCTCACAATAGATTAAAATTTAATCAAAAGCGTGATCGAGAGGAAGAAATTTTTCCATCCAAAGAAATTTTGCTCAAAAACTTTAAATTATTAATATAATGAGTGGTTCTTTTCACTGTTCATGATAATTAAGTATTCTGTCTTGCTAGGTAAAAATTCCGTGTAATCCATTATTTTTTTTCCTAATTGAGTTTCAATCTTCGGTATGCTTAACGCAGGGGATGTTTTAAATAAAAGCTCATTGTCTGTTTTCGCCCTCGAGCATCAAATGTATTATTGAACAGACGTTGAGAGCACAGACTTTTCCTCAACACCATTAGATCTCTTTGTTTATGCTTCTTAACAGGCTGTTTTGTTCACCGCGCTAATCCAGCGAACTTGAGATCCAATATATCTCTCAAACTGCGACAACAACGATTTACCTGTCTTCCGAGTACAAACATGTACAAACAAGAATCGTAAGTACTTTCCCACATCTCTGGTCAAAAGGAGCCGAATGCTTTATTACCTAACAAAATCATTTTTCACCATGACAAATTCCGTTGCACAGACATGACATATCGACATAGCTGCTTGCCGAACTATTTTTATCACCCCCGAAAACAGAATCATGCATAGACCCACCGTTCCGAGACGTTAGCGTCGGCACCATTTTAACAACTCGCCATTTTGCATCTGCGGGGAGATGAATGCTAAGAATAGGATCAGTTATCGCCTTCTGTAAGGCTGATGACGAAGCGTGGCATTGGCGAACATTTTTTGGGCCGTGCCCGCCATGTTAAGTGATATTTTGACAGGTGATGTTTCTCTCATTGTCTTCCGGAATGAGTTTCGGATTTCGCCAAGATGGCGAGGAATGCATCTTGGCATTATTCTTCCCTGTTTTGAAAGCGATGATGTTGATATCTTAATAGCCAGGCTGATGATAAGCAGTGTCGATGAACTTCATTTGTTTATATCATGTTCAAACCATCTTCGACAAAAGAACAGAGTCAGTGATTAAGAGATTTAAATCTTGAGTTAAGAAATTTCGTTCTGAATGAGCGCCAGGATCTTTCAGCTCGCGATGAGTGTGTTAGAGGTCTACATGGGCTCGTAACTATTTTACTTTCTGATAACACGGGCTTGTTGATCTTTCAGGTTGCAACACTTACAGGTAACAAACATGCGTAATCATGCGGGAAATAAGTCTATAGGAAAGGTTTCAAATATTTTAATATAAAAAATTTAAGATTTGGTGTTTATGTAGAATAACTAAGAATAACCTTATGATGCTTAAAATATACTTATTTATATGAAATGAAGATGGGGTTTACATTCCAGTCTGATAACAATTTCAATCACTCAGATCTTGCTGGCTTTGAAATTTGGTACCGTGCAAATCTCATGCATGTGGTCGCGGGAAGTACTGTTACGACTTAGACAGCATTTAACCATAAAGGATAACTTAAAAAAAAACAAAAACAGATTTGTAACTATTACAACCGAAAATTTTCTTCTATTCTATCAGCCCCGATGTCGATAAAGTCCCTTATTGATAAATTTTCTTGAGTTCGGTTACTTAAAACATACTACAACGAGTTTTCAATTTATTTAAAAAAAATAAATAATCAATCCGTAATTTTCAAGCATGTCTAATCGAATAGAAGGAACATGTTGAACGAAATGTGGAATCGGGTCATTTCAGATCCCTTGAAAGCCATTTGAAAGTACCGTAAAAACACAAATTTCACGGCACATATCCTTTTGAATTTGAATCGACTATCCTGGCCGTTCTATAAACAATTAATCTAACATTAAAGAATTTTTAGTAACATCTAGTGTAACGTACGGAGCAAAGTTTAAATAGAGCAAGCAGCTATTCATAGCTGCAAATTGCTAATGAAGAATACAAACATGTCATTATTAAACTAAACAATAATGATAGAAAGACTGAAGGTTCTGTTCTCTCCCCATAAATCACTTAAATTAGATCCTGAGAAAAAACTTATAGAAAATTATAGAAATTTAATAGAAGAGGGGAAACCATATTCACCATGTAAGATTTCCAATTATCTTCCAATTCATCTTTTACACTAAGGAATTTTTTTCAAAAATTTTTTTTTGTGCTATTAACTATTGTTTATAGCTTTTTTCTCTCACATTTCTCCATTATTTATTAATTTGAAAATGAAGTTTATGAATCTGAAACCATGACCTGTAGTGAAGCCACAAATCTGCTCTAGATCGCTATTTCAAATTCAATTTCAGTTAAGGTTTTCCCTCTTGTGGTCATCTCAGCTTTAACACATTATTTGACGAGTCTTACAAAAAACCTAATTTGGCCTTTAACAGACGGTAAAAAAATGTTCTATATAAGTAAACTCTATATTTCTGGGGCTTTGCAAGCAACTTGCATATTACGTGAAAACTTTTGCCATGATTTAAAAAAAAACATTTAAATGCTAATTCCGCTTTTGACTCAAGACCAGATCACAAGTTTAAGCAACCTAAGAAAAACTATACTTTTCAATTTTCTGACGCAAAATATTTTGGAATTTTGGTACTTTAGGAGAATATAGTATTCTATTCTTATAAAAAGATAGCTCCTCTCACTTGGAATTGAATAATTTTACATTTGTTGTATAAACACTCTGACAACCCGTGGTTTTATATTAGTTGTATGCTGTACATGCGTTTGTATTAAATATACTCTAGTCATAAGGCATTTTACATCAAAACTTTTAGGTAGCGTTAATGCAAAATATCTTTAATATATTTATAAGGTATGAATACACTAATAGGATGAAATTAATGCACTTCATTTTTCAAAACAAACAATACCAATAATAATAAACTTATATGTACTGCATGTTTAAACACGAAAAACACATATAGCAAAATAGATGTAAACTTAGCAAAAAAATTCTCATTTTCTAAAAAAATTTTCCTTTTTGTTCAACATTTTCTTTGGCGGTAGGATAACGGATGATTAGCTTTTGCAGCTCGTTGTTTACATACAATTTTGGATAAGAATAAAATATTTCAAAAATGAAGTTTCTGGCAATGAGTGACTGTTGAAAAGTAATGTTTTTGCGTTCGAATCTAATTTATATTTCTAGCATTGCCGAATTTTCTCCTCCATAATTCTTCCATTGATTTCTCGATTAAATATCAATTTCCAGTACAAGTGGTACTCTTCGGTTCCCTAATCCAACACCCCGCCCCCTAAGATTCTGCTTGTAATTGCTAGGATTAAGGGTTATTTGTCAATCAAGATCAAGACTTTTGTCGCCAAATGCCGCCAAAGACAGACAAAAGCATGTGCTTTTCTGAGAGACGTACAGCATTTCATGTGTTTTAAACAGTCCTCATAAAACGTCCACTTATCTCAGGAAATAAAAAACATAAAGAGAATAAAAAAGATAGTATGAATTATTCTCAACTGAGTTTGTGGAGAAAACTTTTCCATTAAAATTTTGGGGGAAAATAAGCTATGCCCAGAACTTTCTCGACCAAAAAATGCTGACTTTCATCTACTTCTGCTGATATTAGATATGAAAAATGTAATCAGTTGTTCATGCCAGGTTATGAAATCCAATTAAATTTATAAAAGTTATTTGTGTATGGAATATGGCAAGAAATTTGAAGCAATATAGGTTCAGGTGAGTAAATCTATCAAGTTTAATGGAACTTGATATTTAGTAGATCAGTATAGCTCGGCAATTTAATGTTTTTCTTAGAAATCAAGCAAGAAATAACGATACAGTTGTTCTGTTTTAGGTCTAAAATTAATATATATATATATATATATATATATATATATATATATATATATATATATATATATATATATATATATATATATGTGTGTGTGTGGCTTGGTACAAGTAGCGCCTAAGTCAGTTTTCTCCAAGATGACTTTGTTTGCTTATGTTTCTTTAAAAAAATATTTTCAATGTAAGAAGTACCCAAGTCTTTTCGATGCTTTAAAAGTGTTTTCTAAACCATTGTATAGACTTGGGTGCTTCTTACATTGAAAATTATATATTTTTTAAAGAGACAAGCAAACAAAATCATTTTGGAGAAAATTGACTTAGGCACTTCTTGTGCCAAGCCACACACACATATATATATATATACATATATATATATATATATATATATATATATATATATATATATATATATATATATATATATATATATATATATATATATATATATATATATAAATAAGAATAAGATGAAAGAGAAAACCAGTAATAGCTCTAAAGCTACATGAAGCCAGGAACATCCAACACGTAAAGAAAAGTATGAATAAGGTTTTTGACAGCATTTCTTCATCAGCGGTGTCAATACTGTCTAAAAACCAATGGATTGTTTCTGATGAGTATGATCTATTAAATAAACACACTCAGACACCGTACAACCCATTATTAACAGAAGAATTGAATAATATATTAATAAAGTTTGAATAAAAGTACTTAACCAAAGACCACCAAGCCTGGCGCTAGTCAGAGTGGAAGTTAAGATCTTGTAACCTCAAGATGACTGACGTCATATAAATTACAACCATTGAGGTAGTGGATACTCAGTTACAGACTTACTTAGGTTATCATATTTTAAGACTATTATTCCTTTATTTATTTAGTTTTTATTATTGTTACTACTATGAGTTAATTATTTTTTGATTTTTCTTATGTTTTTAATTTTGTTTTAGTAGTTATTATTTTTATTTTAACCTATTGGTATGTTTAACTTATTAATGCAACAGAACAAACTATTCATTAAAACAAAAACAACCAATTATGTTTTTGGATAGACTAACTGGGTAATTATTACGAGTTAGCACAGCTTTCAAGTCTATAATATGCTTAATCCTATTGTCTTTAGAACATAGCCTATTTATACGAACATATATATATATATATATATATATATATATATATATATACTAAACCTAATTTAGAACATGCACCTTAGTGTTGACAATAGACAATTTCTCTCGTATCATAATTTAAATCCCAATTTAAAAAATAGAGTATCACATTTACTGAAATGTTTATGGTTACGTATTTCCACAATGATCACAGACCAGTTAATGCAACTGCAGTGGGTAGCATAAATATAATTTTCTCTTCCACTGATTTTTATTCTCCGTGAGTTTAAAATTTCAGCCGGAGATGAACACGAGTACATTTAAAGTTCATGCATCAAATCACTTAACTTCATCCACGTTAACACCCACTCGTGGCAAAGGCGTAGGTCGATTGATTCCTTACCTCCGAATGATACCCCCCACTTAATAGACACTATTTCACAAATCTTTGAATGCCTGCATTAAAATTGGAAAAGCGTTCGGCAAAATAACGATTCCCCGCCAGGACATAACTCCTGCTGACATTAAATTAAACCGTGCACGCAATTCTGCCATTGCCGTAATAATAAGTAAAGAACGTACGCAGCCCTTTACCCTACCCCCAGCCGAAAAAGTCAACAGAGTGATGCTCATTGCATATGCCATTACAGACTTCTAGTCACAATTCTTGTGTGACGATTCCATTTGAGTAAGTGCTTCAGTAACGTTTTCTTAGTTTGGTTACTTTATATAAATATGCCACGCTATCTGGAAACCGGGATCGGTTTCTTAATGCAACGAGGTGGTAAACATATTACCTAGAACGGATGCTTTGCTCTGATGCTATAAAAAGATTGATTGTTATTTTCATTTTAGTATAGGTTTTAACCGAATTGCGTAATGCCGGAGATGTGTTTTATGCTGTTTTGCGGAGATCGAAACGTGATGAGTTTGTGTGAGAAATATGAAACTTCGGATAGAATAATTTCTTTAAATTATATTGTCCTCTTTTGCTATCACTTTGGATGAAATTTTAACCCTCAAACGGTACAGTTGGGGTCGGATCCGACCCAAGGGTGTGTCTTCCCCCTCCCGTACTCTCTCCTCTCATTGCAAGAGATCGAGTCGACAAGGAACCCTACTAGACAGACTTACTAGACCACACTACTAAATATAGGAATAAGTAAATACGATGTCTTTGTTGAAAAATATTATTCATGATTACTAGTAATTTTTTAAATTTTTAAATTTTAGATTTTTAAATTTTTTATTTCGACTTTGAAGACCAAAAATGTCAGTATATATGCATTTTATAAATTTCGTCCACAAAGGAATGGATGAGTGTTTAAAACACACTATATCAGACTTTTTGAAAGAATAATTTAAATTTTAAAATATTTGCATTTTTTAAAAGCGAAAAATGCTCCAAGGTGTAAAATTTCTTTCTCTTGTACGGAGTACAAGTAAAAAAAAAATATTTCACTCCAAGTCGGCAATCCTTGGACACATTTTCTCAATAGGTTAACATTGAGGGGAGTGAATCCAGTGTGGTTAGTACACAACAGCCTAAAATTTTTGGAATGAAATCAGCGTTTAGAGAAACTAACACAATATAGGGTACAAGTTTGCATTTCACTGTGTTAAAATTAAGGGAAGGTTTACACAAATTAAGCAACAAACTTATTTATTTCTAAACACACCACCACAAGCACTTTTCAAAAATTTTAAATGCTAATGGGGTGAAGGTCAAAGGCATAAGGTGCAAAAGGTATTGCGAACACAAATAATATTTTAAGTAAAAGTATTAAACAACAGAAATATACAATGGAATTCCTTTCCAACTGTCTGTTAAGTAGGAAAACTTGAATACTATAGAAAATGATACCAAAATGAAAAATTGTTCGGAAATATATCAATGGTCTATATGTTGTTGGGGCATCGGTGTGGCCCCAGGTCCCTGGCACCTTTATGCTTTTACGATGGGACAAGAAAAACAGCAGATTTTCACGTTTAGAATCTTCACTTACTCACGAATTCTATTCTATAATTGAAAATTCTTAAAAATTCTCATTCGATTTTTTTCCTCTGTACATAACTTCCTTTCTTTAAAGAACATTTTTCGCTAAACCCTGATCGAAGGCTTAACGATGTTTTAACCTCCCTTTGAGGAAATAGGTAGACATACAGCTTTTCTGCCTCTCTTTTTAAATATTTCCTAGGGGTAAAGGTATATACCTCTTTTTTCTTCTGACTTTAGTGTGCACTTTGGATCCCACATTTAAGTCGCGAATTAATGGTGTGAAGGGATTGTTTTACGGAAGAAAAATGATTTATTTTGCAATTTTTTGAGGAGAGCATGTTCTACGTTGTAATTCCATGAACCAAAAGAAAGGGGAGACGTAGTTATAAGGAATTATCTCAGTCCCACAGTATGATTTAATATATGAAAATATGTAATATGTGCATGCATACTATACATAGAGATACACACAAACACATACACACACACACACACACAAACACACACACATACGTACGCACACACACACACACACACACACACACAAATATATCTATATATATAAAACAGTTCCGTAACTGACTGACTCACTGACATACAAAGCACAGACCAAACCACTGGACCTAAAGGGCTGAAATTTTGCATGGCGATTCTTCTTATAGTGTAGGGGTATACTAAGAAAGATTTTTGAAAAATTCTTCTTAGATTTTTTAAAAGTGAATTTTTAGGCTGCTTTAGTAACTTTTTTAAAGTTTGCATTTAAAATAAAAATGTGAGGGTTATAAAATTTATATCACGAGAAAGATCCTAAAAATTCCTTTAAAATGAAATCTTTTTCGAATCTTTGCATCTATATTCTGAATTTTGGTGAATTTTTAAAGATTAATTTTTGGAATTTAATTTATTAAATGCTGATCACGTGATTTCTTTTTCTGGTACTTTAAATAAATTTATCGTCACGCGATAACAACGAAATAGACAAAAAATTTTTTTTTTTCTTCCTAATGCAGCGGACGATTGGACATTATCCAAAAAAATATTAAAATACAGTAAAAGATATGCTCCTCAAACTGTGCTATATTAACTGTACTATATTCTTTAGTATGTCCTATTAGATTTAATTTGAATATTTTCATTTACATTATTTTGTCTTTAAAAATATCCCTTACGATTTTATATATATATATATATATATATATATATATATATATATATATATATATATATATATATATATATATATATATATATATATATATATATATATATATATATATATATATATATATATTTGGCATTAATTGCATATATTGACCATTGTATTTAATTTGAATGTACTCCGTAGTGAAGTGTGGGTTTTCAGCTAGTATATATATATATATATATATATATATATATGAGAGTGTATGAGCTTGTTTAGTAGCCAAATTAATAGAAGGTTCCCATTATGCTCTCCAAATATTGTTATCGTGCATTAAAAAAATCGATTGATTTGTGGCAAAAACGAACATTTATTTTATAATGGCAACCAACTGATATGTAGTGGACAGCTCCCCGAGGCGCCAAAATTATGAACAAATGAAAAACAAGCGATGACTATATTTTTTCCTCCTCGTGTCCTCTCAGAAGTAAGAAGAATAATGACTCCCTCAGCAACGAGATTTCAAGGAAATTGTGCACGCTGATTGATAATTGCTATCTGTGTAATACACTTAACGAGATTACATGTTACCTGTGGCGTTAAGTCTGAAGAGTTACTTCTATAGTGTAAAAGTGATGATAGCGTATTATTTTGAATGAGGTTAAGAGATGATGGGATGAGTCTTAAAGTGTCCTTTTAACTTAAATTAGAGCATTAGTTACATTATGTCATGCAATCTGCTCCATTAAAGGGATAGTATTTAGAGTAAGTTAATTAACCTTCTCTTATATTTTAAGAAACCTATATAATGATGTAATCTCTGTCAATTCTCTTTCATGCTTCCAGTAAGGGCTTGTTCACACAGAATCCATCAGCGTCATGCGTTAAAGATTCTGTTAGCACTAAGAAAAGAAACTGTTTACACGGAGTATAAAACAACGGCCGTCAGCCAATTATACGCTCTCGACGTTTGTATAACGGAAACAACGTGAGCAGGTAGTCATCTCGGCGCCAACGGCATCTTTTACACATGACGCTGAAGAATTCTATGTGAACAGGCCATTGATCTACATGCGTATGAATATTAAAAGGCAGCATTGGACGAGTTTGACATCTTTCGAAAGATTCTAACTTGAATATATTTTACACCCAAGACTTTACACCTAAGTGAAACTTGTTATCCTAAATGAGTGAGCTCATCTTATACTACACACAAACATGCTCTCTCAGCTATAAATTAAATATGTACATCCTCTACTCGGAGGAACTAATGTCGGGCAGTCGCGAAATAACTTTTTGATCAACTCAGCTGAATACTTCCAATGTACGTGGGAGCGGTTTTCAGGCTGGAACCTCCCTCCCAGCAAATTAAATCAAGTCCCCTCTCAAAATGTGTTTATATGCAACTCATCGCGTCCCTTTTTATCGCTGGAGAGCAGTGGCTCTATTACTGACGCTTCGTTTCCTCCGGACAGGCGGGACAGGAGGCATCTGTCCCGGGCCTTTTCTCAGGGGGGTGTAATGGTCCGATGATCCTCGACAATGGAGGGCCTTGTGTCCCATGTCGTCGCTGCCAAACTGGGGAACATAAACTACAGAATTTAGGAGGTAGAAATGAAATGTTTTTTAAGAAAATATGGAGCTCTATGTGGGGTGGGAAGCTGGGTCGCTGGGGGTAACAGGGGTGATTTTTTTTTTCATGGAAAAATGTAAGTGACGGGTATTTTTTGTGAGAAACGTAACTGTGAGAAACTGATACCAGCGCGGAGAATTTGTTAATGGCTCCGATGATATTCGTGTGACAGTTGGATTCGCCAAGAAATTATCTGCTTTAGGAAGCCAAGAAATTTCAGATATTTGCTTCCCCCCCCCCCCCAAGAAAAAGGTAGAGTTACAGATTCATAAACAGATTCCTATGCATTGAAATTTAAGTATTGGTTTTGGATACTAAAGACAGCAGGGCCGCCCAGAGAGGGAGGCAGCTGGGGCCCTTTGCCCCAGGCCCCTAACTGCCGGAGGGCCCCCCAAAAATTAAAAAAATAAATTTATTAGATTTCATCCAAAAGAAAATTCTGAAACTTGTACCATACTTCAAAATTAAAAATAATCTCCTGAAAAAAGGGCCCCCCCCCCCAAAAAAAAATACAATATATATATATATATATATATATATATATATATATATATATATATATATATATATATTCGATTAACTAGATTTCTATTACTCCAAAATAGTCTTCTGAAAAATACGCGATTTAGTTTTAATGAAAAATATAACTGTTTAGTCCTAACTGCTATAAAATTACATTCCCTCTAATAAATTGAAGACAGTACCAACTACTAAAATAGATAACAAAAAAGCTTTGTGGATGGAGATGTCCTATTTATTGGAGAATATAACAAGAGAGCAGTGCAATGAAATATAATAATTATGTTAATCATTCATGTAATAAAATTTTAAGTAAGAGTAGCTTAATTTGAATGTGTGTTTTCGTCTCTTTCCATGTTTTATTTTTCTTGGTGCCCCAACAGAAGTTTGCCCCAGGCCCCGTAAAGTCTCTGGGCAGCCATGGAAGACAGCCTGGATGATCCGAGATCGTTAACACGACACTTTTGAGTCGTACGTTTTTAACATTTGAAATTTAGAATGAAAATTTCGTTTACCTTCATTTCCTGCATAACTTATGCAATTCATAATATGATATGGCAGGGGTATGCTTATCATCTTTTATTATTTCGATTTCTATTTATAAAAGAGAATCAGTATTTTTGCTTTTAAAGTAACATCCAGAACAATTATTTGAATTTCTCTTTATTTATCTTCTCTAGAGCACCTCTCCATAAAATAAGGCTATAAAATCGATCGCCTTTTCTTTTTCCCCCTGCAATGAACTTTTAGTATCTCATCATAAATCATCTAGTGTATTCCCCCATTTTTTTATATATGTTTGTACATTTGTGGAAGTTTATTTATCCTTGTTTCTGTGAATTGTCAATGGATACAATTTGCCTATTTTAATTCATTTATTTATTTTGTGTATTTTAAGCAGCTGTGTTGTTTTCTGTTCTCTACAAGATTTTTGTAAGTAGTATATGAAAATATTAAATCAAAGCATACATACTCAAGCATTTGAATGATATTAATACAGAGTAGGGTATAATTACCTTACAACATTACTCATTAGTTGAAATTTAATGCCTAATAGAGGTAAATTCCTCTTTTGATTAGACTGAAATTATATGGTCTTTTTTATCAGGAACGTTAGATATTTTTTCAATTACTCAAAGATCAAAAATTTATTTTGCAAAAGATTTCATTAAACATTTGAAAAACATTCAATTTCAGTCTTAAACATCCATTAATTTTAAGGTAAAAAGCAGAGAACATGGTCTTTTTTTAAAAATATAAACTAAGTGTGGTTGAATCCGTAATATTAAAAAAGGAATTTCATGGTCCTCAATAACCCAATGTATCTTATTTACTTATGTATATAATGTTTTCAGCTACTTAGACTGTAAGTAATCTGAAATAAGAACTGTGTTATACCTAGATAATAAAATCTTTTCAAGTGGTATAGCCATGGGGTCAGCTTTAAGATATGTTTCACCTGATGCCATATATGAATAATTGTTCGAAATCTAACTGCAGTCTCAATATTTTAAGACCCAAATGTCTGGCATATACAAGGCAAATTTCTGATTAAATCTTCCGATAAAGTTGCCTGAATAAAAATACTAAAAGCTGTCATCTATTAAATTATTAATATCTAAAATATGATAGAATTCTTTAGATATTTTATTATGACTGAAATTTCACAGTCTTTATGTTCTTGATCAGCTGAGTTACTATACAAAGCATAATCCTCATTAAGAAATGTTTTTCTTAAAGCCCCAACGAAGAGAGTTTTCCATATTTGTGACAATCTTACTACAACTTGATTAACAACGGAACAGTAATAGGAAAACTTGAAAAATGCTGATGTTTTCTGGTTGTGTTGGCATTACTCCATAAGATTTTGTATTTACAGGTAAATTGCATTTTTTTTTGTTTCAGTTTTGAAGACCGACTGTGATGCGAATATCTATAAACAAATAAATGATATTTACCAATAATTTACGCTTTTCTTGTTTAATTTTGAAGACTGATTGTGGTGCGAATATCTATAAACACGTAAAGGATTTAATCAGTTCGGTCTAAAAAAGTTTTCAATTGAGGCATCAACCAGGATCAAACATAGATCCTGTTTATTTAAATCCACACTCAAATAAAGAGAGGGCTGAAAGGGTTTTGCAAATTTAAAGTCAATAAAATTTAAAAAGTTCAATTATTGCAGTCATTTGCCGTCAGATTAAAAATTATTTCCGAAGAACTATAAACCGAAATAATTAATAGATAACGCACAGCAGGGAGAAACCACTCTACCAATTCAATCCACTAACCCTTCTACCAAATCACTAGTACAGCATCTCAGACTCACAGTCGTATAATCCTCTACCTTCCCCCCTTTCTGCTTTTCCCCGGGCATTCGTTATTTACCCAGGCTGTGCCCGAGACACCCCCCAAGTCCTCCACTCACGTAACTCCATTACGTCACGTGACGAGCCGCCGGGTAATGCGATTTCGCTGCTCATCTCGCTCGGAACCTCCTCCTCCCTCACACCATGAGGTTGTAAGAGAAGATCTTGGCGAAGGAATGGGATGGAGCCAAGCTCAGCATCCGTGATCGCCAAGGAAGAAGATGAGAAGAGCAAATAGATCTTCTCACCGAAGCATTACTTTAGTGTTCCGAAATCAACTGACAACGTCATTTCAGAACTCTTCAGGAAACGAATACCTGATGGTAAATTGAATTTGAATCAACAAGATGGAGAGAAGAAACTAAAACCGACTTTAAGTCCGCATTAGTCAGAAATAATTCTCGAACATCTCGGTCTCATATTATTTCAAAGAGGATCCTTGTAAAATAAATAAAATAACATTTAAAGCCTACCACTTCTTACCTTATAGGTAAACAGATTACTTTATAGGTGAAGAGAATCATGAGACAACACCTCCTTAGGAGAAAATTTTCTTTAAAACAGAAGAATTTTCGACGGAACTCTTTCTGTACAAAATTAATACAAAGAAAACAGTTCAATGTGGTAAATCAAACACGTTCCCTTAATATTCTTAATTTTAAATCCTTATGCATGGTTCCTTTCAAGAAAACAGATAAAATTGTAATAATTTTTCTTTAATTTTATTTCAGATATAAAATTTTTACACGAACTTAGAAAAAGAATATGAAAATGTAGGGTTTTTTTAGTATTGAAAGAGAAAGTATTTTGTAGAATACAGTGATCACTTTGAATTATTTTTTAGATTTATTAGATTTTTATAAAGGTCTCTAAAAATAGATAAAAGCGTTCTCGTTGCAATAGAATTAACAGTTTGACAGAATGGACAATAAAAAATAAATATACTCTTGGATTCGTATGTGGAATTTTCCATTGTCAAAAAGAGACCATGTAGGGGATATATCATAGGCATTTTAGAATTAGAAATTTTTCTACTTATATCTCTGAAAATGTCTTCGCAAATTGAAGGGAAAAAATAAAATTATATTAATGAATTACGAGAACAAAAATTAAGATTATTTTCCGAATTCATTAGTTTCACAAAATGTTTGTATAACTCTCGCCTGGTATTCTAGAAGTTTCTGGTTAAAAAAAAAAGGTTAAAATAGTGTTAGGCTGCTGTTTCCATCGATTTCAGTTGAACAATTTTCTGTCTGAAGATTTTTAATAAAAGAAAATAGTATTTAGAAGTACCTATTCTTCTATATCGCAAGCAAGAAGAAAATTCGACTCAAAAATCAAGCAATTGCCTTCAGTAATCTTTAAATATTCAGTTATCAAAAAGAAAAAATCTAACTAGTAAAACAAACCCCTACTGAATGGATATTGATTAATTGAATCAAGCAGCCTTCATTGATCTTAAAAGAGTAAATAATTTAAAAACTACATACACTCAATAGAATTAAAATTCCGTCTGATTCATATGTGATATTCTTCCTTTTACCCTTAAAATAGAATAGAGGAAACACAAATTAGACTTTTTTCCACTTTCGGTTGAATTTAAAGTGCTAGCGAAGTGACGCAGTTATTATGCTATATGAGGTTAATAAGAATCCATGTTAACACAAGACTAGGGAAGATCATGTGGAAATTGATTAATGCGAGAGTTAGTTTCTTTTCTCCTTTTTTTCAGGAAATTTTGTTTCGCACTGTTATCACAGTTTTAAAATATGCTAGGGTATAACTTGAGATTCTATAGCATGGAATCACAATAGATAAAAAGGTGCGTTTTTTTTTCAATCAATACTAGCTGTTAATTTTTTATAAACATCACATGCTTTAGAAAGACGTTATTGAAGTCCCGTGTCGTACTGTAAACGTAAGGAAAGAGTAATACCAAATATTTCTATAACGAAGAAAACTAATGGTAGACAATCGAACAGATTTTTTTGTCGTCGTTATGATAACCTATTTTTTGATGGTAGTATTTAAGCAAACATATTAAGAGGAAAAGGCAGAAATGACTGTTCAAGCAGTTTAACAGCATTGTTACGGTTCATGAAATAATATTATTGCTCATTATGAGAGTCTTCTTTACGGAGAAGACTAATATCAGAAAGACGAAAATATTATCATTTCAGTTGACTGCAATACAATCATTACATTCGACTGCAATATAGTAACCAATCGCACGGAAACCTTTTCCTATATTTTCGATTAATTACCTGATTTTAAAGATCCAAAAATATGTCTTCAAAACGTTATCTTGACTGATTATAATTAGAGCCAACACTGTATTCAGGGTAAGAATAACATTTTTTGAGGCGTAATATATTTCTTAAAATTTATCACCATCAATTAAGGAAGATAAATAGCTGTTTTCTCTTGGGAATTTCATCTTTTATTTTAATCGACTAATTTTAATGTCTCCGTAAGCGTTAAAAAAATGCGATATCATTTTAAATCTTAAAAGATGATTTAAGTCATTAATTACCCAAAATGACATTAAAGAAAATGTTCTTCGAATGCTGATAAAATGAAATCGAAAGAAATGTTATCTTATTAGAATAATTTCAATTGTATCTCCGCGCTCTTATTATCAGGGAGTTTATAATATATCCTTCTAAGTTTGTGTGCTGAAAAAAAATTAAACGTAATTTGGAAATAATTTGAAAAAATGAAACGGAAATTACGGTACGTAAGAAAAAAGAATAAAAGTAAAATAAATTTTTGATGTTTTGTGACATTTAAATCCCAGGGCCGTATTTCAAAACATCGATCTTTTGATGTTCATTTTAGCTCCTTATCTATCTATCTATCTATCTATCTATCTATCTCTCTCTCTCTCTCTCTCTCTCTCTCTCTCACTCTATTTATATATATATATATATATATATATATATATATATATATATATATATATATATATATATATATATATATATATATATAAAACAGTCCCGTGACTGACTGACTGACAGAAAACGCACAGACCAAACCGCTGGACCTAAAGGGCTGAAATTTTGCATGGCGATTCTTCTTTTAGTGTATGGGGGCACTAAGAAAGATTTTTGAAAAATTCTTCTTACATTTTTTTAAATTAAATTTTTAAGCAGTTTTTGTAACTTTTTTTAAGTTTGCATTTAAAATAATAACTTGAGTGTTATAAAATTTATATCACGAGAAAGATCATAAAAATTCCTTTAAAATGAAATCTTTTTCGAATCTTTTCTTCCATTTTCTGATTTTTGGTGAATTTTTAAAGATTAATTTTTAGAATTTAATTTATTAAATGCTGATCACGTGGTTTCTTTTCATTTTGTGATATTTTAAATTAATTTTGCGTCGCATGCATAACAACGAAATAAATTGACAAAAAAATTAAAATACGGTAAAAGATAAAATTTAACCACTAGACTAATTGAGGTGGATTTTTTTTAAGAATTTAATTCAAATAAGTATGTTTTTATGGATATTAAACATACAAATTAATTGCATACATTGACCATTGTATTTAATTTGAATATTTTCTTCTACATTATTTTGTCTATAAAAATATCCGCTACGATTTATATATATATATATATATATATATATATATATATATATATATATATATATATATATATATATATATATATATATATTATATATATATATACATACATACATATATATACATACATATATATATATATATATATATATATATATATATATATATATATATATATATATATATATATATATATATATATATATATATATATATATATATATATATATATATATAGGCATTAATTGCATACATTGACCGTTGAATTTAATTTGAATGTACTCCGTAGTGAAACACGGGTATTCAGCTAGTACTCATATATAATTCTTACTTCGCATGACTTATCTCCACATCGTCTGTACCCCCAACAACATGGAATATTGACCTTTAGATTTGACTTGTTAATTTACTACTCGATGCACAGATTTTTACAGACTATTTTTGCTAAATAATTTTCAGCATTTGGTTTTTTTATTCTATTGTCTAGTTTGTATTTTTAGTCAATCCCCGCAAATTAAGCTTTTCTCACCGCAAGCGATGCGCTGTTTGCATCGCGATGCTGGTGTTAGTCAAGCCTCCGGGACTGATGCAAATTCAGCAAGAGGAGTTAAGATTTCATCTTATGATTACTTTTCTTAATTTTAGCTCACCGGGAAGCCGGGATAATAAAACTAGCTGGAACTAGGCATTGATAAGCCAATTCGCAGGTTAATGGTGACTCTCCATATCGCTTAGTGACATGCTGACTGGGGGAATAACGTTACTCAGCGTTTATCTTTTCGCAGAACTTTGTTATTTCAGATGTCATTAGCACGTCATTAGGCGAATTTGGACCCGGACCAAATAGCGCGCCTTTTGTTTTTACGACCATTAGTTTCGTTGCCGTTACTGATTGAGAGTTTTTTTTCGCCGATTAGAGGCATATATTCGCCTTTTCCTTCTCTAATTTTTTATCCCTCGGGTTATTTTAAGTAAAAGGGATTCCTTGGGGAAGGAGGATAAGAGAGCGGTTCTTCAAGCTAACTGTATTTGGAACGCTGAAGAAAGGAGCTAAGTATGCATGGCAGAAGAGAGTATTGTAGCTTCATCAATAACTGTTAAAATATACTGGTTCTGCAGTCCACTTACTAGGCAGGAAAAAAAAAAAATACTGTTAAAGATATTATGCTGTAAATTTTGGAGCCGGAAATGCGTAATGTTTCTGCTGTCTCTTTACGTTCCATCAATAAACGCAGCCAAGTACAACAAAAACAAGTAAAAAGTTTAAATGTTTCTTTTTGAATGTGAGTTAGAAAAACGTTGATGGTCTCGCAGTTTCGTTTAAATTTCATCATAGGTGTGACAACGCCATTAAATAAATTCGTAGAGCCTATGCAAAGTTAAAAATTTAACGTCTTTCACTCGTATCATTGTTTTACGCAATTGCATTGCTTTATTTAATATAAAAATTAATTTAAAACGAGAATCATGTCAATTTCTATTTCTCGTGTTTTATTAATTTTTCATTTTTTTATTAATACTCGTACTATATCACCTTGTCAGTCTATGATTATCCATCACGAGCTTTAGAAAATTGTTTGCCCATTAAGAATCAGGAAAATGTTTAGGATGTTATTAAGTATCGGAAGTCTATTTTTAAAGTATATTTAAAACATTTCTCTGCATTAAAACACTTCAACTTATGTAACATTCGATGGAGAATATTTTAGATATTGTTAAAATACCGATAAGATGTTAAATCCCTCGAGACTATATGCACTTTCAAGTCAGTAAACAAAATTAATAGTTGCAAGAGGATAAAATATTTGTGTAAAACAACGCTACGCAGTTCAAGATTGATATTATTATCACTACAAAAATTTCTATGATTAAATAGTTTAGAGGAGATAAGAAAATGTTTGATTACAATTCTAGAATGTCTCCCTCGTAAATTTACGGAGTATTCCCGTAACATGTTGAAAGAATTCAAATAAACAAAGCTGAAAACTGTGGAAATAACATACAATAGAAATTATTCAGTTATTGTATAATCTACACTGCATAATAACTTGCATAAAAGTGAGCTATAAAAACTAGATATGCATCAATGAATCAGCAGAAGAGAGATCATCTCATTTTGTCTTCTTGACTGAAGCAAGGGTGTTTCATAACTACATTCGTACTCATGGATTCAGGGCAGATTAATGCCCTGAAGGAAAACCTAGTCAAATAAGCCATCTTAAAGAAACGCGTGTGGTGCAAATAAGCACAGGGAAGTTCTTATTCTTTGTCAAGGAAATATGCATAAAATACATGTTTTGAGAAATAGTTTTACTTTATGACAAATGTCTTTTCGTTAAAAGTTTTCATTTGAAAATCCGAAAGTTAAAACGAATGTATAAATCCAAAATTTACCCGTCTCTATGGTGCTCTAAAACACAGGATAGTGTAGGGACTTGGATTATGGGTTCAAAAGGTAAACTCCCTCAGCCGCTGAGAGAAGCTAGCAAGATACGTTCCCTAGAAATGTTTTGTAAATAAGACCACGCCAGAAAAACCTCCCTTTAGCAGTGTTACATGTATGCAACATACATCAAACAACAGTTCTCATCCGGAGAGTCATTAGAAAGATCATTAGTAATTAGGCAAATTTTCATCGTAAATGCTGAAAATTTTCTGGTCTTTCATCTAACTTTTTTTTACATGTGTTACCGTGTTGTTAAAAGTTTTTCTATTTTTTTCCCTCCTCCTCAGACAAAATAGACAGTGTTTGCCTTCATCTGTTTTATTCACGAACGCAGAAAATAAATTCAACACGGAATGAAGCGATAAACATCTCTCCCTTGGCACCCTATCTTTCTCCGGTTGTATGCCATCCATTTGATCCGATGTAACATCCATGTGAGAGTATTGCCACAAACGCCATTTCACACAACGGGCCCTCTCTTTCAAAATCGAGCAGCGCGGGCTTTTTTCCTTCCTTTTAGCTCTCCGATTCTCTGGCTTTTCTTTTTCTCCTTCAACCTCCTTTATTTTTTCTTTACTTCCTTTCTTATTTCGGATCTACTGGGAGAGTTTATATATGCAGAGTTAGGCTTGCACAGTTCGCGTTCTGGGAAGTAGTAGAGGTGAAAAATTTAAACCTCTAGGCTTTCGCTTTTTATATATTTCCCTACGCCACTGATAAATGCACAAACGCTTGTATCGGCGATCTGTTTACGTACCATAAATTCTAGTATAAAACGTGCTAATTGGTTTTATTTTAGAAAATTCAATAAATGTGGGTTCATTTAACTAGCTTTTTTATCTAGAAACTAGCTGAAAACCCGTACTTCGCTACGGAGCACATTCAAATTAAATACAACGGTCAATGTATGCAATTAATGCCAATATATATATCTATATATATAAAACAGTTCCGTAACTGACTCATTCATTCATTCATTCATTCACTGACTGACTGACATACAACGCACAGACCAAACCGCTGGACCTAAAGGGATGAAATTTTGCATGGCGAATCTTCTAATAGTGTAGGGGTGCACTAAGAGAGATTTTTCAAAAATTCTTCTTAGATTTTTTTAAATTAAATTTTTAAGCTGTATTTTAAACTTTTTTTACGTTTGCATTTAAAATAATACATTGAGGGTTAGAAAATTTATATCACGAGAAAGATCATAAAAATTCCTTCAAAATGAAATTTTTTTCGAATTTTTACCTCCATTTCCTGATTTTTGGTGAATTTTTAAAGATTAATTTTTAGAATTTAATTTATTAAATGCTGATCACGTGAATTCTTTTTCTGGTACTTTCAATAAATTTATCGTCACGTGCGTAACAACTAAATAGGCAAAAAAAAATTTTTTTTTCTCTTTCTAATGCAGCAGACGATTGGATATTATCCAAAAAAAATGCATATCCCTTACGATTTTTTTATAAATATACATATATAGATAGATATATATTTTACATCAATTGTATACATTGATCATCGCATTTACTATAAATATATATATTTATTTTTTGGCATAAATTGCATACGTTGACCGTTGTATTTAATTTGAATGTACTCCGTAGCGAAGCGCGGGTTTTCAGCTAGTCTATATATATATTTAATTTTTTTGGCATTAATTGCATACATTGGCCGTTGTATTTAATTTGAATGTACTCCGTAGCGAAGCGCGGGTTTTCAGCTAGTAAATATATATATTTAATTTTTTTGGCATTAATTGCACACATTGGCCGTTGTATTTAATTTGAATGTACTCCGTAGCGAAGCGCGGGTTTTCAGCTAGTATATATATATATTTATAAAAAAATCGTAAAAGATATTTTTATAGACAAAATAATGTAGAAGAAAATATTCAAATTAAATGTAATAGGAAATATTAAAGAATATACTACAGTTAATACAGTACAGCTTGAGGAACATAATATCTTTTACTGTATTTTAATATTTTTTTGGATAATGTCCAATCGTCTGCCGCATTAGCAAGAAAGAAAAACTTTTTTTTTGTCTATTTAGTTGTTATGCGCGTGACGATAAATGTATTGAAAGTACCAGAAATAGAAATCACGTGATCAGCATTTAATAAATTAAATTCTAAAAATTAATCTTTAAAAATTCACCAAAAATCAGAAAATGGAGGTAAAGATTCGAAAAAGATCTCATTTTAAAAGAATTTTTACGATCTTTTTTGTGATATAAATTTTATAACCCCCAAATTATTATTTTAAATGCAAACTTAAAAAAAGTTACTAAAACAGCTTAAAAATTTAATTTTAAAAAATCTAAGAAGAATTTTTCAAAAATCTTTCTTTGTGAACCTCTACACTATAAGAAGAATCGCCATGCAAAATTTCAGCCCTTTAGGTCCAGCGGTTTGGTCTGTGCATTTTATGTCAGTGAGTCAGCGAGTTAGTCAGTGAGTCAGTCAGTTACGGAACTGTTTTATATATATAGATATTTTCAAAATATAGTTCTGAAAAATTTAGTCTCAACTGTTTGTCAACAAAAATTGCCCTCCTACTTCACAAAAGGAAGATGCCTTTTCACGGAGGCATTGACCTCGACTCGCAAGCCTTGCATGAACTTGAGGTAAATTTAAAATTCTTTGTTGCTTTATAATCCCATGCCTTTTCCTACAGTGAAGGCAGCCATAAATTCAGTTTACTAGTAAATAGGTTTGCAAATGGGGGAAAATGTAGTTCTATAAAATGTAGAAGTTCTATAAAATGCGCAAAAAGTTCGTTAAGCACAATATAAAAAAATAGTTCGAGGCTATTGGTGAAAAAGACACGATTTTATTTATATTTCCTACTTGAGGTAAATTACCACCGTCTTTTGAGAGTTACTGTTTTATCTCCTTACCACTATATTTGCGTTGACTGCACTGTCAAAAGATGGATGTAAAAGTGAAAGTGTAGAGAGAAAAGAGAGGGTTAGTTTACTAAGGTTGGTTGGTTTAGAACGCTACGTTCATCTTACTTTTGCTACATAAGGGCTCATTTAGACCGTGACCTACAGTTTAAAGTAGATTCCTAACAGCTACAAACATCTATGTCAACAGTGGGACTCGTAACCCACTGGTCTTGGACCAAATACCAGTGCTCTAGCTATTCGGCCATCCCAATAGGCTACCAAAGAATAGCTATGATAAAATAGTCGTTAGGAATCATCTTGAATGAAATAAAATTTCACCCCTGTAACCCTAAAGCAAAAAATGTAAAATTTGATACAGATTTTAACTACTCTTTGATTGAAGCCTAGTTATCCAGGCTCATGTGGTCTGTTTTACATAAGAGTGGAAATTTTCTCTTATCTTTAAAACGGGCCAAAATTTTAATCATGAAGCTCAAAATGTTTTAAGACTTATTTTGAAGCATTCTCGCATACATTTGCTTAATTGCACATCAGCAAGCCATTACATCTGGAATGAAATTCTTAGCGATGCTGTACTACTATAAGAGCACATTTAGCACGAAATTTTAAGTATATATTAATCTATCCCTGTTTTCTCTCTTCACCATTAAGAAATTATGTGTTGATATTTCATCTGCACAAATTTCAAGTGGTTAGTAAAATACCAACTCTCGGGATTTCAAAAGTTGAACAGTACAGAAAACTCACCTTGCCGTTAATTTGCTGTTAAAAGTTTTGTTCCCGCATTTATTTGCCCTTAATTGCAAATCAACATCAAGACATCACGTCAGCGACGAAACCCTTTTGTAATGCAGCGCCTTCTAAAGAAAAGCAAAAGCTCCCTCCCCGGCCAGATTTGTGATAGAAATACTAATTACTTTCGGAATGAAAAGGGGGAGTCCTCAGTCCAACCCCTGGCACGTATATCTTTTATTTTACTTTTTGAAAAAGAACAGAAGAACGCGTCTCCTACTTTCATGTATTTTATCCGAACCCCGAAAAGCTCGCAAAAATTTTAAGTTCTCTCTTTTCAACGGCCTGTATATCTTCAGAAGGACTCGGATAAAAAAAAGAAAAGAAAAGAAGCTAAAAAATTACTGCTAGAGACTTCGTCACAAAAGGAATTGAGTGAGAATGAAGATTTTCTCGAAGAAAATTACTTCCCTTTTTTTATTAATGCCTTCTCTTTTTCCCTCTCTCGCTTGCTCTTGTGCGATGTTATATACATGCGAGTTTCGTATTTTCTTCATAATTTGCTGTATTCGCCATTTTCTGTAGTCCTGAGCTTTGTCTGTGTAATTGGGTTTTGTAGAGACTTCGGAGATGAGGACGCCACCTCAGGAGAAGAGATTGTTTTACTTTGATTTTTTTATTTGTTTTTTTTATTTTTTCATAGAATTTTACCCGCTTTCCTTTCATTCGGAAGTGAGTGCAAATAATTATTAGCAGTGCTACTTATATAGAGTTACAAACTAAAAAGCATTTTGTTTTTCTATGCTAGATTTTTTCTTATTCCCTTGTAAGGAAGTCTTGTTATTTTTTTTTATAAAGGCAGGATTTTCCAGAAGTTTTTTAATACTGCAAAGTTAATTTTGCACAGCTTTTCATTGAATATGCAAAATATATATCCTTGAATATGCAAAATATATACAGGTTGTTGTTGTTGTTGTTGTTACTAATTCTACCTGGTCCTCCTACAGCAACAGCTAGACCAGGTCTAAGATTCCCTGTATCCTCAAAAATAATTAAAAAAACAGTATTGGTTCTACATAAAATTCCTATCTAGATAGTTACATACAGAAAAGAGGATTATATGTTCTGTAATTTAGTTTCTGTTTCCTTTGAAAACTGCACGTTCTTGTTTGAATGTAAGACATTTTGAGCTCCCACTGGCGAACCTAGAGTGGGCAGGAGTGGTTTCAGAGTTCTACCGTCCACAAAATCGTGAGTGATACCAGAGCGGTCCAATGATACCATTTACGAACTGGAAGAATTTTCCAAGAGTTTTTGTCAATAATTTTCACTTTATAGGAGATCTCGAGAAAAATCTGGTGTGAATTGGAAACCAAACGTTCCTCAGTACTCTAAGGCCGTCTGCACACGGAGCAACTCAAAAGAAACTGATAACTGACTCAAATCACAAACCAGTCCGTGATGAGTCGGACGGGTTTGTAACCAGTTGCGTCGAGTGCGTGGCTCCATTCAATTACATAGGTTGCGACTCATCACGGACTGGTTTGTGATTTGAGTCAGTTATCAGTTTCTTTTGAGTTGCTCCGTGTGCAGACGGCCTTTCTCCGACACCATCAGCCATGTCATTTCAGCCACGTGAGAAGGAATCCATTTTAAATGTATATATCAAGAGAGAGATGACTGCTTGAGTTTATTCATAATTGCAATTCCGGTTCTAAAACCGACTCAAATGTTCCAGTTACAGTTATGGTGGATGGAGCTCTGGCTGTCCGATAGAACTCATTTACTTTTAAAATTTAGCTTTATAGGTTATCTAATCATCCTATTTTCAGTTTACTGACCACTTATTTTTATGTTTACTTCCCCAGCTTCCAAATTAGATGACCGTCAATTTTTCTATAAACCTATTTTCGGAATGGGATGAAGATCCACATCACGTGCTAGCTAGTATGAATGAGCTCCTCTATGCATGAATAACTATATTAAGAGCGGCGAACCAAATGTTCCGTAAGTTTTTCCAACCCACCGAACGAGTCAAGAAAGATCAAGGCTTAGATTTAAGACACTAATTATGTGTTTATTATTTAAAGAGTGTCAAGTCCAAAATCGTAGTTTTGAGAAAAACAGGACTGGAAAAAAATTACTTTTGTGAAGTCAGTTTTTTAAGCTTAATTTTTAATTATTTTTTAATTAAATTTTTCCAATTTTATTCTTGTTGAGTAAAGTCCTTTTGTTTCCCATATCCCACATTTTCTCTGATGAATAAAAATATTTAGGAGTGGAACTGGACTTAGCTTTCTGTACCCTGCAGTAGCCCTTGATTTTTCAAACATGCCTGGTTTTATAACTCATTTTAGCCCCTTTTGGACTTAACACCCTTTGCACAGCAAACACAGAATTATTGTCCCATCACTTTTACGAAGCAAGTTAACGCATAAAGGAAACAAATCTAGTTCATGGGAATGCTCAGAGCGAAGATCGGGTATACTTAGATAAAGCTAAAGCTTGGATATGAAAAAGATTCTGTACAAGAAGAGTTGCAATTCACTTTCAGTTGCTATTGAATAGTCATCATACCTCTTTTACCAATGGACCTTATCCATGAACAATTCAGTTAGGTTCACGAAATAGATAATTTTTTTAACGCATATGAAAAAAAATTGAGTAATGAAAATTGTTACTGAACACTATTGATGTACGTCAGAGTGAACATACTCCGTAAAGAAAATAAAGTGAAAAAAATGCACATGAAAGTGAAATTTTGACTGTTGTTTGCGAAACATTACATTTTAATTGCTTGCAAAGAAATAGTCATCAGGACATATTTCAATTTTTATAAAAGGCAAGGGAAATTAAAAGACTAATAAAAAATGATATAATGTAAATAATAAAAGCCTAATATTCTTCTTAACTAATAACAACCTTTACAAGAAATTTTATTACTAACTCTATGTATTCTTATCTTCATTAGTCCTGCTAAAATACAGCGTTTTGAAATACTATTAAATTCAGTAATCTATAGAAATTTAATGATTACTTCTTAACATAACATTAAAAGAATAACAAGAAAAATTTAGTTTTTTCAACAGAAATATTTTTGATAGATATTTATTTATCACAAAGGAATATCTTAAATTATAGGATAAGTTATTTTCAGCCAGTAAAGACTGACTTTCTCCCCGGTTATAAATAAGATTCTTACCGCGGGATATAAGCAATTATATTAACAATAAAGACCGTTTTTCTTTCAAATAAAGCTTTCAATTTTAAGAGATTTTTTTAAACAATTGTGTGAACATTATAATTACAAAGAAAACCAAATCTGAACGTTGGTTAAATAAAAAATTTCCTTCTATTGGTATATTGGTATGAGTAACTGGTTTTAAAAACAGTTTATGAGGAAATCAATGTTAAATTTTTTTAAAAGCCAGCTATTCAGAGAATATCACAAGAGTAGACGTAAAGAATTCTTTTTGTTTTTTGCATTTACTAAAAACAGGAGTTAAAATACCCCAAGGTTTCGTATTAAAATGAGAGAATACTAATTTTTGAGGGCTTGTTTTATAGTTAGTGTTGATCTATAAGATACGTTCTATAAATCACATAAAAGATCAGCGATCAGAATTAACTCTTTCGGTCGTAAACCTAAACACGTACAAAACATATACAATTTGAAAGCTTTAAATAAATAAAATTATAAATTTTTTAAAGTTCCTAGGGGTTTATAAAAAAATTGCAACTCTGTTTGTTGCTAAAATGATTTTCCAAATTCCTAGAAATTCCATGTATTTAAAACGTATTTATATAAATATAATAATAATAAATGTCAATAATATTTTATTAAAACTCAGTCAAATTTGTAGTTTTGTTGCATAATACCTGTGGATAATTATTTCAAAATTCAGGTGGAACTGAGAATTTTGATATTTATTTGGTAAAATAGAATTTGATAGTTTTCGATAAATTTTCTATATATTTTATATTTTTTGGTAGTAAAAATCTTGAAAATATTATAAAACCTTGGCATTTAACCGTTAATGAGTTTTAATTAGTCATTTTGTTGTATTTAGCTCATTAGGTTTACAGTGACATGGCCGAATTAATTATTTCGGCCGAAGAGGAATTGAATGTCACAATCGTTGCACAAGTCCTATTAGTTGGTTAGAAAATCGGTCACCTATTGTAAACACCGATACGTCGAGTGAACCCGTGTGTGGCACAAATATTTCACACAAATGCTCAATGAAAGGTGCCTTTAAAACATTAATATTCGAAGTACAGAGCGTTCATCTAAGAAAGTGCAATTAACACTTTTTGCCATCAGTGTGTCATCAAATCTGCATTCTTAACTATGCCTGGTCCCTGTATATTTATATAATTTTGAATATCTTTATAGAAAAGGAATTTTTAAAAGGGTTTAGAGGACGCCAACATATATTTCTTCTTAGTCGCCAAAAGACCTCAAATTATCTAAGTTAAGCCGCCAAGGTATCTATCCTCTCGTACACATTCAATTCACTGCAAGTTTACTTCTCCTCAACACATTTTTCCTGCTGGAAAACCACCATGTAAACTCTTATTGCGTTCAACTTCATCAAGATTATTTTCACCATACTTTGTAAGGTGTTTCCCTCCGTAGAGATTGTTGTTGTCACGGATCCCACCCGGCCCCCGATAGCCTTAGCTAAATTAAAGGCCTGTTCACATTGCAGTCCGTAAACGTAACCGTGGAGTGTTCACGAATGATGATACGTGAGTCAACGGATGATGTCATAGCGCTCAGCTATATGATTGGTTATAATTCAACACTTACGCTAACGGACTGCTATGTGAACAGGCCCTTAGTCGATGATAGTTTTTTTTTTTTTTTAAGTGCTAAATTTGTTTGTAAGATATGTTTTTAGGCGCACTTTTCCAAGCCCTATCATCTACTTTCCAACAAGATAATAAGGTAATTCGTGTTATAAAATGAGTGCCTGGCTTACCGTTTTCGTCCCTTTTCCTTTTATGCGTGGCCGTGTGTTCTTGTTGCTGTTGTGCTGACTGTAAACCGAGGATACCGTTGATTGAGTAGGAAGGCCTTTGAGGGCCCTCGTGGGCCGCAGGAGGGGCGTGAGCGATCACCGAGGTGGCATTCGACTGGGGAGGCTGTGGACTGTGGGCTCCGTTTAGGTTAGATGCCCCGACCTGTTTCGCTTTCTCTGCAGCTTTGTTTCGGACGATCCTAAATCAGAAAAAAAGATATAAGAATTCAATGGCTGAAAAATGTAATTTGATGAATTGATGTAGTAAAACAAATAATGTAAAATTTCATGGTGTTATATATATATATATATATATATATATATATATATATATATATATATATATAGTGAAACTTCTCTATGGTGACCCGTTCCAAAAAAAAGGTACAAACCAATACTCCAATTACGACACATACTTGATTTAAATATGCTGATCTATTAAATAAAGAAAATCGTGTATAGAAAATAAAATAACTTATGTCTAAGGTCAATTTAGAAGCTACAAGCCATACTTTAATATATAAACCTATTAATCCGTGATTTAATATGAACTGACCGTACCTTCGTTAATTTCTTAATACCTTTAATTTTTGGACGTTAGGCCTTTGTGTGACATACTTATATAATACAAAAACATATCAATTATTGTTCGGCAACATCAAATGCTGAATAAATTTAAACCTACTGTTACAAGAAATTCAAAACCTTATGATTATTTATATGAGCAAATGTTCGTTATATTTTTCTTCGTTCAACTTTTTTAACTGTTCATAGGGGTAAGAAAATAAATTAATTGATTGTCTAATAAATGTTAAAACGTTAGTGTATTTCAATACCGAATACCGCGAATAAATACATTTTATAAAGGAAAGAAAATTTTGACAAAAAATAAAAGTATATATAAGTGAATGTTTACTATTCGGCTATTATTATATACAAAAACACGTTTATTATTATTACAGCGATATGCACTGCAAACCCTTTCAGATAGGGGGGAGGGGAGGAAAAAAAAAGGAGAGAGGCAGAAAGAAAGAAAAAGTCAGTTTGCCTCTCTAGTTTTTCCCACGTAAACTCCGTTTCCCCGTGGCTGTAAAATGTGACGTCATGTTGGGGTCGGGCAATTGACATCCCCCCACTTAATGGACAAGTGGACAACAATGGCCAATGATGACATTATTCTGCACTCCACAAAATTTCCTGCCGCTCTTCACCCCATAAATAGGGTTAGAGGGGGATAGGGGGATTCTCTCTTCCGACGTATGCTTCCGACGTTTGGATCTGCCTTTGAACATAGCATTTTGCATGCACCAGGAGGTTGTGTAGCCGTGCATTTATAAAACGTAATTTACTTTAGACGTCGAGTCTGTTTAACTCGAAATAAAATTTTCTAATTTTACTAACTCTTGAATAAAATGTGACCTGCTTGTTTAGAGTGGAGATCTCTTTTACCATGGTGCGAATATTTTTTTATATAAAATCTGTGTATAGGGGCAATTTAAAAGCTATACAAGCCTTAATTTAATATATAAACATATTAATTCGTGATGGAAATATGAGCTACCTTCTTTAATTTCCGGACGTTAGTCCTTTGTGTTTCATACTTATACCAGATAACAAACAAAAAAAAAAAGCAATTTTTGTTTAGCAACATCAAATTCTGAATAAATTTAAACCTATGGTTACGAGATATATATAACCTCATGGTTAACTTGAAATATAACTCTCGTATAAACAGCTAGACTAACGAAAGTTTTAAAACAAAATGAGGATTTAGCTAGGACATTAACTGCTTTACAAGAAGTATTAATAGCGGAATAAAATAATAATGACTTGTAAAAAATAAAAACAATACTACCGAGAATCAGAATCTAGTATTAATGTGCATTCTTATTTTGAACCTAAAGATCAACTATCTTTGCACGGAATTAAAAAAACAAAATTATGTGCTAATGTCATTGGATTGCTTTCTATTTCTTAAATTATTTTAGACTACTTTCTATTTCTAAAATTAATATTTTCAATTTATAACAAATTAAAAACAAAAGAAAAATCGTGATTTAAGCCTTATCAGATTATAATTCATGAAATATATTCTGTTACTGTCAGAGACCTGTATCATCCATTACATACCTACAGGCCATAAACGTTAATACGCTTCAAGGCTATTAAAAAAAATTTCAGGTAGTCTCTTCTAAAGAAACTACCGCGGGTTATTAACGTAGGAGATTACTTATTGTTGCTTACCTCTTTTGTAAATATATATGTATATATGGGTTATATATATATGTATCATATATATGCACGTATGTATATATATATATATATATATATATATATATATATATATATATATATATATATATATATATATATATATATATATACATATATGTATGTCAAAATTTTGACGCATCTTGGTACTTTTCTGTTTAACTGTTAACTGCTTGTCCAAGCAATAGACTGGATTTGGCACCCTTCCAAAATTATATCTCGCGAGGATGGATGGACGGATGGTTTAAGAGTTTGAAATTTCCCTTTCCGCAGGACCATTATGGAGGAAAGTAATCCTACGTTAAAAGAAGTAAACATGTGTCACCACTGCTAAAAAATCTGCATCTGTTGCTGACTTTTTCATCAGATCGAAAATTTTCCGTAACTTCCATTCTAACAAGGTTTTAATTGACATAGAATAACGTTTATATTTTGTACATGTTTACTTTCTGGAAACATTGAAAATATAAATCTAGGACACGTTAAATGCTTTTGAACTTTTTATTTAAGCGTTATTTTTTACCTTCCGTAAACTTAATCCCCAAATTTTATTTTCCCCTTGATATTTTATTGTTTTTCGTTTGTTTTTCTTCTTATTTTTCCTTTCTGAAAGTATATAAGAGCAGAAAAATAGTTGTCAGTTCGGACATCTTATATCGATCACTCTCTGTCCATTTATCTAGGAACTTGCATAAAATATTTTCCTGATGACCACTTTAGTTGGTATGCTAATGAATTGTGACAAAGCTTAAATAATTTATATATAAAATTATTACCTGTAACTGATAAAAAAGTCTTATTAATAACTAATGATAAGATATGAAAAAATAAGTTTAAATAATTGACATATAAAGTTTTATACAAGAAGTAAATAATAAGATTTGTATCTAAACTGTATAAAAAATCTGATTTGTATCTAAACTGTATCTAATTCTGTTTATTTAAATAACCATAAACCTGACAACTTTTCCCACATTTCTGTTTAAAGACTTGTGCCAACAAACACACAAATGATTAATAATTTATCATTGTTGTCGAAATTGCCTGTTTGTCAATCTCGAAAACAACGATGAAACAATCTTTCTCTTTTCAAAAAAGTATTTGATAAACAACATTTTTGAAAAAAAGTAATAAGGTTACATTGGAACTCTATAAGAATAAGAACTGTTTAACGAAATTAGTTTTATGTTTCACATTCCTTTTACTTGATTTTCTTAAATGAAAAATTAAAGTTATGTGATTATAATTTATCCTTTTGATGTTATTTTAAAACTAAAAGGGATTGTACTTATGACCTCTAATCTGTCCTTTGAGAGTAACACTTGCCTGTCCTTTACCTTTTGAATAGTACCATTTCGTTGATCAGGCATAATGTGAATACTTTGAAAAACAATATTATATAATCTTAAATAAAATACTGCATTCAAAACTATTAAAAGAATAGACAAGAGTTTGACATTAAGAACACAATAAATAAATAAATATATGAATAAATCTATTCAACAGCACTATTAAATTCTAGATATTCTTAAATAAATGCTAAAATAAACTTCTATCGTCAGAATATTCTCCACCTTAATTCAGTATTAGGAAAAAGATTCGATTTATTCATTAAATTCGAATGCACAACAACATATGAAGATAAAAGCAAAGAAATGTCTTCAAAATTGGATGTACAGTTGTTTTTTAATATTTTTATGGATCCAATAAAGCTTAGTGATATAAAATTTAATGGGATATTTACTGAATCTCCTCTGAATTCCTCAGCATTAGCTTTAACAATCAAAACAGGCTTTTCTAGATTCCAACTCATTTAGAATCGAATGAATTTAAAAAAACTGCTTACTAAAAACACAGAGGAAAAACAATATGCTATTGGTTCGCATTTCTTCTTAAGTATCGATTGAATTACTTCGTAAAGAGATAAAATAATTCCGACGTCATTCACTTAGAATTCGAAAAAAGTCATTATTTTATAAAGCTTTTCTCTAATAGGTTTTTTAGTGAAATGTGTTCAGATTGTATTTTATGAGTAGAAATTGCTATTTTGATAGAAGCGTATCTTGTTTGCAGAAAATTTCCTTTTATACATTTAGTATTTTTTTTACATTTATAGATCTATAGATACTATATACCTTAGACTGATTATCATGAAAAAGTAATATTTAAGCATTTCTTCGTCTGCTTTCCGTTACAAAATAAAAGCAAAGTAAGAAAAATAGATAATGAGATTTTCAGACAGAAGTGAAATATATTTAGGAAACAAAGAGCATAATCTACGGGAAATTTACTGATGTCGGATTTATATTTTAAATTTCAATATATATTGTAGTTATTCGAGGAATAAACAGGAAATCCAACGTAAATAAAGCACAAATAGCAGTAAGGTGCAATTTTGCATACGGTCGTTTCGAAGCTGCAAAGGAGCTTCTTCATCAGTGCAAAGAACTTAGTGGCAGCTCAAAAAGCCGAAAATTAAGCGATTAGACACGTACGTATGCACATCTTTTTGAGCTGCCACTAAGTTCTTTGCACTGATGAAGAAGCTCCTTTGCAGCTTCGAAACGGCCGTATTCAAAATTGCACCTTACTGCTATTTGGGCTTCTTTATTTACGTTGGATTTCCTGTTTATTAAAAGAATCGGGTTCAAATCCCAGTCAATTAAACTGTTTTTAAAATTATTGCTCAAATCATTTTTAAAAAATTATATGATCCGCTATTAATTTACTATAATAACTAATCCAAATGGGACCTTATAGAAAATAAAATAAAATATATTTTTTTAATACACTTCCGATATTGGGAAATATACTTGTAAGCGAGACCTATTCACTATTGTTTGAATATTAAAGAGTAAACGTGAACTCACATTTTTCACAAATGTGGATAAAAGGTAATATTAATTTATAATACATCGAAAATTAATTTATAATACACCAGCATACATCACTAAATCAGTGTTTTATTTATCAGTCTTATATAGTATTACAGCATGCATTAGCATGCTGACATCATTATACATCAGCATGCTCTAATAATGCATTAAAGTAATGCACCATCGTGCTCTTTTTGTACCTAAAGTGCTTAAACTATCTTTTTTAAAAATTACCCTAACAGCTTTGTTTCAACAAACATCTTTCACTTCTTCCACTGTTGTAATAGCTACTGAAGCACGCAATCGAGTATTTTGCCCGTATAAATACTCCACTGTGAACCCAAGTTTACAGCCACATGTCACTTAATGTGCATTACTACTTATTAGAAAGTCTCTAGCCCTACGAAATCTCCTCTGGCCAGTGTTGGATGACGTCACTCATATGCCCATTAATAAAGAGGGTGCGTTTTCACATGCGAGGAGAATAATACTTCATGAACATTTCATTGACGGGTATAAAACATTGAGGGGTAAATCATGGTTGGGGGGAGGTGACTTTAATTGCCGGTGTAATGGCCGAGGCCCCGTTGCGATGCTTTTTGTGCCGAGTGCAGTTCTTATGATTATTGCCCAACAGCACTAGGCTGAGTAGCCTTTTTATGTCCAAACAGCAGCTCGGCACTGCTTCTGCGTTTCCCGGAGAAATGCCAGATATTTGCGGAAAATAATGGATTTTCGGTCTTGATCATCATAAGGGTATTTCTTGCAGTTTATGTTACATGTAAAAAAAAACGCATAGATTACGATTCTGTTTAAAATATTGAATTGTCAGTATCGAGAAACGAACTGCGCTTTAGAAATTCCTTCTTTCGATTTCGCAGCTCAGAAATATTAGCTTTTTAGTTGGGGGGGGCATGTGCCCCCTCGTACCCGTCCCCCCCCTTCCCCGACGCTACACGTATGGTCGCGAGGCATATTTGTTTCTTATCCGTTAGGACAATTGTTTCTTTAAAAGGCACGTTTTCTTTTCATTTAAATTTAACTACCCTTAACCCAGAACAATAATCCATTGTAAAGTAATTTTATCTTCAAACCTATGCTACCAATTTCACGAGCACCCATATTAAAATTGATCATTCTCATCACTGGTGTTGGGCTGGCCTTGAGAAAATGATGTAATCGTGACGTACTTTCTTGATCGACAGTAATGCTCATTGGTATATTATGCAAATATACATCACGAGGACTCCATTTTCCCACGGCGAAATTTCCATAGGCCCCGAGGTTAAGGCTCTTGATCCATGTCTTAATCTAGGCTTCACATTAAATGAATTCTTGCTGTTGAAATATCGCATTCTTAATATTTTACATGTGGAACATAATAAATCTGTAATATAAGTTATAACTTGAAACTCGAGGTATAAGACAAAGTAAAGCAAAGAGAGAGACATATGGCTGCTGATTACGTAGTGGTGCACTAATCACGTACCTGAATCTCTATAATCTCTATAAGAGATAGCAGAGTGTCAGTATACACACACACAGACATATGTATGTATGTATGTATATATATTGTGATAATGTGGCCACAGCACCTCGTAAAAGTATTGACATAATTTAGAGACACAAGACACCAGAGAGGATTTTCGAGATTTTTGACTGGAGGCTCGGGAGCTGTGATTTAGCTATGAGCCTATCGAGTTCGCTTCGCACGTGTAAGGTGCCCCTCTACGACTTGTAAATAACAGTGTACATAATTTTAATAGTCCAATAAAGGACGTAAGGTAATCAAGAATTTCTGGTGTCTTGTGTCTCTAAATTATGTCAATACTTTTACGAGGTGCTGTGGCCACATTATCACAATATATACATATATATATATTATATATATATATATATATATATATATATATATATATATATATATATATATATATATATATATATATATATATATATATATATATATATATATATATATATATATATATATACACACTGCTTGACAATTGCTAAGGAACACAACTGGATTTTTAAAACTAGCGTTCCCGACAGCAGACCAATGACATTAAAATGAAATGCAGAGGGCGTAATAGGGCAGGACCTGTTATCTGTATAAAAGGCAGTGCACGAAAACTCTTTATTCCTTCGAAAGTTCATGCAGTTAGGTGTTTGACGAAAATAGCATCGTAGGTTGTTGGAAGTTATTTCTGGGAAAATTAGTGTGGTGGGGCAATAATTAAGTGCAAAATGTCTGCAAGACATCACTTTAGTGCGTACGATCATGGATGAGCAGTTAGACGGCTCAAAGCGGGACAAATTATCACTACTGTGGCCAGAGTAATGTGAGGGGCAAAAAGTGTCATATCGCGATTAAAAAAGGCCGCTGAAGGCGGAAATGCTATTCGAAAGCATGCCAATGGTCGTGGAAGGAACACCACACCACAAGAGGATCGATATGTATCCCTAGTGGCGAAAAGGAACTGACATCTCACTCCTAGTCAGATAGCTGCAGACCTTGCAACCGCTACCCGTACAAATGTATCAGCCAGAACCATTTCTAGGTGATTAAATCAGGCTGGTTTGTATGCACGGAAGCCTGTTCATTGCATCCCACTTCAACCACGCCATCGTCGAGAAAGATTACGTTGGTGTAAGGAACATATTGGTTGGGGTCAGCAAGTGTAGTCCAGAGTGATGTTCTGTGACGAATCCCGTTTCACTGTGACAAGTAATTCTGGCCAACAGTTAGTGTGGAGAGAGAGGGGAACACGTTATGCACCACAGAATGTTCAGGAACGTCATCGGTATGGCCAAGGCGTGATGGTGTAGGCAGGCATTATGCACAATGGCAGAACACCGCTTCACATCTTTGAGCGAGGTACCGTTACTTCGCAGCAGTATTGCAGAGAGATTGTTCTGGATCATGTTCGTCTTTTTAGCGGTGTGGTAGGTCCAGATTTTCTGTTTATGGATGACAATGCGCGCCCACACAGGATCTCTGA